>CM056506.1:23364795-23964795 GCA_029783415.1 Anisodus acutangulus | reverse complement strand
TATTTAGATTTAAATTTAATTTATATACACTAACAATTTCTTTTACACTATTTTATTTTAACGAGTTGTTTGCTGATAACTAATTTGATATATTATGAATAGTTACTTGTAATTGTAATATTTTATTATGTAATTTAATCTAGAATTTTTTGTTTACTATCTGTATATAGAAATCAAATCCTAATTTGAATTGGATTTAACATTTATCTGGAATATAGCCCAAATCAAAAACAAGCAAAAACGACCTTGACATCATTAAGAGGGGAAAAGTGGATTAATCTGATAGCAACAGCCAATAATTCCTCTATATTTTCTCCTCTATATATACTTCAACATTGCACTCTCCATTTTGCATTGCCAAATACTTGCTCTAGCAGCTAGTAATATTATTACAAATTAAACAAGCAGTGACACAATATTCTAGTGCTGCTTTATTTAAGAAGCAATAAGCTAAAGTATTTAGGCAAAAACATGGCTATATTCCCCATATCACATTTGATTGTTTTTTCTCAATATCTAATAATAGCTTTAGTTTGTTTCAGTAGCACATGCTTCAGCTTCAGACCGAAACACTTCAATTTGTCCACATATGCCACTCACTGGGCGACGGCCGGCGCTACATGGTACGGCAGCCCCGATGGTGCTGGTAGTGACGGTAACTTACACCCTCCTTCCTTTCTCTCTTTTTATGTCATAACACGCTCCTCACGTCTTGTTTGATTCTTTTTCATGGTCAAATACAAAATATTTTATTTTATTTTTTGCTTTATAAGTAGCGGTGAAATTTGAATCTCGAACATATGTCTGCTCTAATATCATATTAAAATTGTGATAATCTCATCTAATAATTAAAATCTAATTAAGCCATTAGAGAAGCAGACTTTTAATAACTTGAGTATATTATATTACCTCTCCCTCCTTCCCAAGGGTGTGCAACAATTAATGAGTTATGAAAATCGTCTAAAGGATATACGAAGTTTACATTATGAATGTATATAAATTACATCTTGTGAGTGCAGGAGGATCTTGTGGATATGGAACAGCAGTATCGCAAGTACCTTTCTCTTCCTTGGTCACTGGGATTGGGCCATCCCTCTATAAATCTGGAAAAGAATGTGGAGCTTGCTACCAGGTTTCCCTTAATTAATCCTAAACACAACTTCTTCTAACTTGAATATTAGCAACTCAAATAAAGTAAAAAAAGACCAATTCAATTAATTAATTAATTATATTGTATGCATGATATAGGTGAAATGTACAAAGAAGGTGCATCGATCATGTTCAGGGAAGGGAGTAAGGGTGGTGATAACAGATTTTTGTCCAGGAGGTCCTTGTGTGTCCCAATCAGCACACTTTGATTTGAGTGGAACAGCATTTGGGTCAATGGCCATTCGTGGACAAGAACACAAACTCAGGGATGCTGGTGTCTTGCAAATCCGTTATGCTAGGCAACTACCCCCGTCCCACAACCAAACAAATAGATATATTAATTTTATATTTTGACTTACAACACTATAAAATATTTAGTATATGACATCGGTTGTAAGATGTTTAATTATGCTCTTTTCTAGAATATCAATTTCATATTGACGTTTACACTAAAAAAAAATTACATGTAGTTCATAATTAAATATTCTGACAGCATAAAATTCTGTATGTTATTAGAATATTACGATATAAATCAATTTATTTGAAAATTTTACTTATTATATACTCAATATGAATTTTTTTAACATATCAAGTTATTTGAAAACGAATTTTGTAACAGTTAATAATAGACGGTGATTTGGTCATATGCTGAGATGGTAATAGAAACCTACTTTAATTGATTAAACCACTTGTAGTGCAAACGTGTTTTACCCGATAAGTGTATATAATTTAAAATTCTTACATTAAAGTACAAAAACGTCAAACTATATATTAATTTCTTTCTTTTTATTTACCCAAAAAATATATTAATTACTCTCTTGTTCTATTTTACATAATATTCTTTTCTTATTAGTTTAGTTGGAAAAGAACAATATATTTTTATATTTGAAAACTCGTGTGGCAAAATATTTTTAATACCACAAACTTTGAGGGTAATATAAATGTGGGAGAAATATATCTATCATGTAACACCGTCATACAAAATGAAATAAAAGTAGTACTATCTTTTTTTGCATCACCTGACCAATCTTTTGTTTCTATATTATAAATTTCAGGGTGGCTTGTGATTATTCGAGGAAAAACATAGCATTCCATGTTGACCAGGGGTCAAACTCGGAGTACTTGGCAGTTGTAATAGAGTTTGAAGAAGGAGATGGTGATCTTGTTAAAGTTGAATTGAAGGAAAAAAGAAGAAGCATTAATAAATGGAGGCAAATGCAGCAATCTTGGGGTGCTGTTTGGAAGCTGGATGCTGTCTCTGAGTTACACCCTCCCTTTTCCATTAGATTGACTTCACAATACTCCCACAAGGTATTAATAGCCAAGAATGTGATTCCTACTGGTTGGCAGCCTGGTGCTACATACCGCTCCCTCGTCAATTATCTTTAAGAGTTTGAGTTTTATGTACCGATAGTATATGGACTATTAAGTTGTGTACGTATTATTTCGCTTTGAAGATAGTATCCGCCCTGCCCTCCCTATTGTTCCCATTGGCGGCCGGACCAAAGATGGTCTCGTGCTAAGCATATATATAGTGTGTATTTGTATGAATTATAAATGTGTGATTTAAATATGGCAGCTGGTTTAACTTGATCAAGTATAAGAGCATTCTCATTTATCTTTTTGTATTCATTTCATTCTGTAGCTAACAAACAAGTAACTAAAAAATGGCCTAACTAGTGGGTGTTATTGAGATTCAAACTTGTGACAGTATTATTCGAGAATCGACAACGAAAAAATAATGAATTTATGTTTTAACAAGGATCAAATATACAAATTACAAGTCATATTAACAAATGCATCGAAGCAAGTCCTGATATTGCAGACTTCTGTAAATAATTAAAATCAAAATCTGCCTGAAAAGTTGTTATCAACAAGCACAGGATTTGTTAAAGTTGAATTTTCTGAATCAGTTATTGTGTCTTTAGTAGCCCCTTTTGCAGCTTCTAAATATTCCTCCAGTCTGCTAGCCACATAATGCATGGTTGGCCTATTAGCAGAGGAGGATGAGCAGCAACTGATTGCTAATCTTACATATTTTTCCACCAATTCACTATCATAGCTTCCCTCTAGTCTGGGGTCAATAATATTGGCAACATCATCATTAGTAAGGGAATTACCAACCCATTCAATTATGTGACAGTTTTTGCTTGTCATCACATGAGGCTGCCCTGTGATTAGCTCCAAAAGCACGATTCCGAAGCTATAAACATCACTCTTTTCATGCAACTTCTGCAAATGATAATAGTGAGAATTCTTTTCATGATACTGACAGTGTAAAGAGTTCTTATTCTCATCACTGTAATTTAACATGTTATAGCAAGTTAGTTACCATTCATTTTAATGATCAATCCGAAAGAATGAAATTTACAAGAAGAATGCAGATTATATACGTGAAATGTGGACAGCTAACAAAGTCCAGAAAAATATTTGATTCCATGGAAAAGAAAGATATTGTTTCTTGGAACGTACTGATCTCAGTCTATGCTATGTATGGAGAAGCAAAATCTGCTATAGAAATTTTCAAACAGATGGAACAAACAGAAATTAAGCCAAATGAACTGACTTTTCTTGCTGTGTTCTCGGCTTGTGCTCATGCAGGGTTGGTTTAAGAAGGAAAGTCCATATTTAGAAGAATGAAAGATTATTCCCAGATACCCACATTGAAGCACTATTATTGTATGGCTGATCTTCTAGGTCGTTCCGGTAATCTGGATGATGCTGAAGTTTTGGTTTTGTCCATGCTAATTGCTCCAGATGCAGCAATCTGGGGTTCTTTACTAAGTTCTTGTAAAATTCATGATCAGGTTGAGAAGGGCATAAGAATTGCAAAACATGCTTTTGAAATCTGACCCGGAAAATGATGGGTACTATATAGCAATCTCAGACCTATATAGTTCTGTAGGGATGTGGGAAGAGGTAGAAATGGTGAGGAAAATAATGAAGGAGCGGAAAGTGAGGAAAGAAATTGGCTGGAGTACAGTATAATCTTCGCAGACACTTGTTGGGAGTCTTTAGCCAAAATATGATGAAGATATGGCGCTACTAAAGGTTCTACACTTGTAAGAGCTGTTCAATTAGCACCACATTTTCTGCTCCATAATTTGATTCACCTAATATGTGTTCTTTAGTGTAATTTATTTATCTTATTTAGTTGTGTTAGCTACTGCTTCCTGTTAGCTACTGCTTTCTGTTAGCTACTGCTCTCTGTTGTTAGAATGCGCTACCATTGCGTATTTGATTTTTACTATCTGCATGTCCGCAATGCTTTAATTTCTCGTCTGAGTCTGACCGTTTCTCATACTTTGTTTTGCTTTGCCTGATTATGTTTTGTCTTGACCCGAGGGTCTCCCGGAAACAGCCGCTCTACCTACCAAGGGTGGAGGTAAGGTATGTGTACATTCTACCCTCCTCAGACCCCACATTGTGAGATTTCACTGGGTATGTTGTTGTTGTTGTTGTTGTAATGCAGATTATAAGAACTACTTACTCAGGATCATGATAACCGATTGAGCCAACAACTTCCGTTGAGAAAGAGCTCTCATCTACAGAAAGAGCTCTAGAAATTCCAAAATCAGCAAGTTTTGCGCGGAAGTTTTCATCGAATAAGTGTTGGAATATTAATGTATAATCAATCACAGAACAGAGGGAAGATCTTACAGGATTACTGTGTCGTGGACAGACCACGGTCCTAAAAGACGATTTCGCCTAGCCTCAGTGCAAGCTGTCTCCGGCGGCCGTCCTCCAGGATTAACACAACGCCGATCGAAGTGTGCACTCACAAAGATCGGATGGAGTAACCGAAATCCTTTTACTCAAAACAAAAAAAAATTCTCTCCCTCAATCAGTTTCCTAAAGCCTCATTTTATAGATGAAAGCAAGGTGTGACCACCTTAATTCAATCCTGAAAATTCGAACCAATCAGTTTTGAAAACCCAAAAGTCTTTCGTAAATACCAAAGTTTGTTTTTATAGAAACTGAGCACGATCAGTTTTGAAAATTGAAAAGTGTTTCGTAAATGTCAAAACGAAATAAATAGTGGAAAACTTTCTTGAACAAATAAAACTTTGTTTCTCCACAAACTTTCAAAATTTTGAAGCTAGTTTCCAACAATAAGATGTTGGTACTCTTAACATCTCTGTGGACAATAGGTGGCGTGCAACCATTATGCAGATAATCCAAACCTAACAAGTTTTCCATACACATAAATCCACCGCATTCGTTTTAGTAAAAGACAAAGATTAAGGAAATGAATTGAAACAAAAAGAACAATATGTAAAACGTCGAATCTATTGGTTTCAAATTGAAAATTATGTCCCCCAGAAATCCTTGGACAAAAGCTTATCATTTGTAATAAATGTTAAACAGAGCAATATACATGTGATATACACTGAATATACAACAGTGTATATCACATATATATCACTGGATTAAAGCAGTGGGCTTTCGGCCAAGTCCAGCAGAAGCAGCAGTGAATTGTAGGCAGTGGGCTTTCAGCCAAGTCTCCTTCCGTTGTGTTCCAGCAGACTTGGGCCTCTCGGCCAGATCTGCAAAATCCAAGTAACATTAGGATATTGTATATATGGTATATATATTTGTAGTATATTGTAATATAAAGGATACCTTAATTAGTGTTATACACTTACCATAATTGTATAGTTAGAATTATGGTAGAATAAGGATTTAGAAGTAGAATAGGAAAATGATTTTCCTATTATAAAAATATGTAACTTGTATATATAGCCTTTCAATTAATGAAAATAATCAAGGGGATTATTTCTTTCATGGTATCAGAAGACTAGGTCTAAACAAAAGTTTTCTTCTCTCAAACTTTTGCCTCCTTTGGCCGAGACCCCCCCAACGGCTGATGCATATAGATTGTTTCCTTGAGATCACCATGTAGAAAAGCATTCTTGACCTCCTCCGATGCTTTGTGCCAGTCTATCATGGCCATGCTCAGTTCTGAATTTGCTATGAAGGACTTAGGGCCGTTGAGTTATTTTTTGGGGATTGCCGTCAAGCGTCATTCAGGTGGCTTGTTTCTGTCTCAACGGAAGTATGCTGCTGAGATCATCGAGAGGGCTGGGATGTCATCCTGTAAGTCCACTTCCACACCGGTTGATGCAAACCCAAAGCTGAGTGCCGCAGCAGGTGCACCATACGAGGACCCTACCTGTTATCGCAGTCTTGCAGGGGCCCTCCAGTATCTTACATTTACCAGACCAGATATTACGTATGCAGTTCAGCAGGTGTGTTTATTCATGCATGATCCCAGAATTGAGCACATGAATGCAATCAAACGCATCATTCGGTATATTCAGAGGACACTGGATTATGGGTTGCACTTATATCCTTCATCTACATCCACACTTGTCTGTAAAAGGTCCAGCGAAATAGTGGCGTATATCCACCGAAGAACGGTAGCATCAAGTGTAATCCATAACTCAGGATCCTCCGCAGGAAGGGGTCTAGTGGGAGGAATGATATGATGAAGAACTTAAGCAGTCTTGACCTCCTCCGATGCTTTGCGCCAGTCTATCATGGCCATGCTCAGTTCTGAATTTGCTATAAAGGACTTAGGGCCGTTGAGTTATTTTTTGGGGATTGCCGTCAAGCGTCATTCAGGTGGCTTGTTTCTGTCTCAACGGAAGTATGCTGCTGAGATCATCGAGAGGGCTGGGACGTCATCCTGTAAGTCCACTTCCATACCGGTTGATGCAAACCCAAAGCTGAGTGCCGCAGCAGGTGCACCATACGAGGACCCGACCCGCTATCGCAGTCTTGCAGGGGCCCTCCAGTATCTTACATTTACCAGACCAGATATTACGTATGCGGTTCAACAGGTGTGTTTATTCATGCATGATCCCAGAATTGAGCACATGAATGCAATCAAACGCATCATTCGGTATATTCAGGGGACACTGGACTATGGGTTGCACTTGTATCATTCATCTACATCCACACTTGTCTCTTACACGGATGCTGATTGGGGTGGTTGTCCCGACACCAGACGGTCGACTTCTGGCTACTGTATGTTCCTTGGCAACAACTTGGTCTCCTGGTCGGCAAAGCGTCAGGCAACTCTATCACGCTCAAGTGCAGAGGCAGAATATCGAGGGGTAGCGAATGTGGTCTCCGAATCATGTTGGCTACGTAATTTGCTTTTGGAGCTTCATTGTCCCATTCAGAAGGCAACATTAGTATATTGCGATAACATTAGTGCCATCTACCTTTCAGGTAACCCCGTTCAACACCAACGCACCAAGCATATTGAAATGGACATTCACTTTGTCCGTGAAAAGGTTGCAAAGGGTCAAGTTCGCGTATGACATGTCCCGTCTCGTTATCAAATTGCAGACATCTTTACAAAGGGTCTACCAGCGGTTCTCTTTGAAGATTTTAGGACGATCTCGGCGTTAAAACCGCCCGCTATGATCTGGGGTGTGTTAAGCAGCAATATACATGTGATATACACTGAATATACATCGGTGTATATCACATATATATCAACGGATTAAAGCGATGGGCTTTCGGCCAAGTCCAGTGACGGCTGATGAATTGTAGGCAGTGGGCTTTCGGCCAAGTCTCCTTCCGTTGTGTTCCAGCAGACTTGGGCCTCAGCAGTGGGCCTCTCGACCAGATCTGCAAAATTCAAGTAACATTAGGATATTATATATATGGTATATATATTTGTAGTATATTGTAATATAAAGGATACCTTAATTAGTGTTATACACTTACTATAATTGTATAGTTATAATTATGGTAGAATAAGGATTTAGAAGTAGAATAGGAAAAGGATTTTCCTCTTATGAAAATATGTAACTTGTATATATAGCCTTTCAATTAATGAAAATAATCAAGGGGATTATTTCTTTCAATTAGGAAGAAGACACCACAAAGAGGGTGAGCAGAGAATTGACAGAAAGATAGGGCAACCAGGCTTTTTAGGGGCATAACATTCAATCCTATCTCAATATATGCTCTGCTACTCGAGGCATGAGGAATATACCTTGCTAGAACTTCTTTTACAACCACAACTCAGTGAAGTAGGTAACAACTGCTATTAGGGTCCTTCTCTAGGCATTGACTGTCTAAAGAAAAATGAATTCCTATCTAAGCATATGAAGCCTGTAAGAAGTTGAGGGTACTCAAAACATATGACTAGCACCATCACAGATGTTTGCTTACCTTCTGCTGCATCCAGGGCAACTTGAAGTCTCTCTATCCAAGTCAGTGATTTTGGAGCATCACCTACATCAGCAAATAAACAGCTTTAAGACATTCCTTGACGCATCAGCAATTGTATTATGTAAGTCGAATATCAAAACAAGCTCATGAATATTGTTTGGATAACAATTTCAGGGTTGAACATCTCCAATTAAGAAAATATAAGAGATAGAAATAGTAGGAATTCTCTTACAAGATTTGAAGTCATGTTGGTTATGAAACAAATGGTACTAACTAGTCAAAAACAAATGAAATATCCTCGAATAACCATATATTCCTATGTTTGGAGACTGTCCATTGTCAAACAATATATCGTATTGTTGCCTTAATGGAAACAGAAAAAGCTAAAACTTACTATTTAGTCAGATATGTTTAAATAGATAAAGAAGACTAAAACATGAAAATTGCCAAATTCTCACCATTGAGATGTTCTTTTACAGTCCCATTTTCCATGTACTCGTACACAAGGGCCATATTAGCACCTTCATAACAATACCCAACAAGTGAAATCAAGTTTCTGTGATGAACTCTTCCCAATAGCTCAGCCTACAAAACCAGATGCTTAGAATATTGAATTAGTTCCAAGCTTTTTGTAAGTCAATACAGATCCTACAAATTGTTGTAATATAGTGAGGAATCCTAAAGAAGAATTCATGAATTCAATAGGGCCAAGTTTGAAACCTCAAGCTGAAATTCCTTGTATCCTGTCTCAGCAAGCAACTTCTTTGCTGTTCAAGTAACCATGGTATACTATTCCAAATCCACCTCTGCCAAATATCTTCTCAAAGTTGTTGGTCATACTCACTATTTGAGTGTATGAAAAACGCTGGCTTCTTGACTCAATCCTTTTATCCCCTGATCGTAGTAGCATTGATCTAATTCAGTGCAAAACTCTTCACCTTGAGTATGATAAGAATAAAAGAGACTCCCACACAGCATACCTTTGCGTTTAGTGAAGTAACAAATGGCGATAACCACAATCGAGAGCATCAACAATACAGCTACTGGAATAGTAAGCTTCTTTTTTGTACATTGACAATGATTTGGAATTAGGGCTACGAATCCATCAATGCTGTTGAAAATAGGTGTGTTAGTCCACCATAGGTTTTAATCGGAAGCTATCAACAATCTCGCTATTTACATCAAGGAGATATTTAGTTAATCGAACCAATAAAAACTCGATGTGCAAATAGCAAATTATTTCTGTACTAGAATAGCATTGTTGGACTTGGCACTTGAGCAAGGAACCAATCCAAGTGAAAGCTCATTAGCCAATAACAGGAATAATATCTTCCTCTGCTTGAATCTAATTGCAGTCAGAAGCACCTTTGTAACACCCCTACTTTCGGATGATGGTTTGAATCGCTAAACATATGTAAGTAGACATGAGTCTTTGAGAAATTTTGTTATATTTAGGTATTCACATCAAGAGCTTAGTATATAAACAGATGCGGTCCCGAGATAATTTAAGGATTTAGAAAGTGTGACAATGATGACTAGAGATAATATTTTATGCGTACCGAAAGAGGCTACGGACTAATGTTATATCACATGATCATGATAATTAATATATGGAGTGCGTTAAAAATGATTTAATATTTAAGGGGTATGAGAGCAAGAAGTTAATTAGTGGGCAATTAGTTAATTATTGAGATTTGATTGGAAAAGGTAGAATTTGATAAAATATATTTTCTAGATGTTTTAATCTTTATGAAATAGTAGTGTACGTTTTAATTTTATAAAGTACTTATGATTTATTAGAGATATAATTGGCACTTCAAAAGTGGGTTAATTAAGGGATAAATAGAATAATATATAAGTGCATGTATACATGGTAACTAGTTCCACCGTTAACAAGATATATGTGGCAACATATGGTGTATATCATTTATTAGACCAAAATTAGTAATCATTATATTTCCTACTAGATTAGAATATTTAACAAAAAAATGTGTACTAGAAAAGTTGGCAAATGTTTTCACCACTCATAGACTTTGTTTTAATAATCTTTTTCAACTAAGAAAGTTCACACTTAGCCATATGTTCCACCGCCTAAACTAGGCCACACACGATAACAATTTGCTTTAAAAATGGATTCGTATAATTCCTTCAACACTAAGAAGTTCTTTTTTACGGCAAAAGAGAGAATTTGACTACAAAGGATGCTGGACATTCTTTCATATCAACGAAGTGCAGCAAAAGCTCTCCTCCTTTTTCCAAGATCGGGTATAACTATTTTTCGTCATCGATTTCATGATTTTAATGCTGGATCTTAGCAAATCCGAAATAACTTCATAGTGAAGTAAGTAACATGAAGCTTTAAAGAAGGCATAGTTCTTGGCATATAAGATTGACATATAGAGGAAGCTGGTACCGATATCCTTATTAATGGTTCGACATCAAGGTATGTTAAGGATATTCTTCCTTCTTTTGGCATGATCAGAATGAAACGAACAATATCCATAACGGCTCTACTCTTAGATATGTTAGAGGTTGATGTTCTTGACTTCTATATAATGATAGTAATCGTATCTTATGCCTTATTGATTCTTCAACGTAAGTTATGTTAATGATGTTAGTTCCATAATGTTAATCGGAGGTACAATGACCTTACGTCACTCCGATAGACTCTGAGTGTCTTAGTATCATTGATGCATTATATATATATATATATATATATATATATATATATACACCTTGACCTCAAAGGCGTTATATACACTACAATATGTATGCATTATATATGTATGGGGTATGAGAAAAGGGATACGACGTTATATAAGCACCATCACTTGATCAGCTGGTATATGATGATGATTATGCCTACAGAGGCCAATATGATATGATGAGATGCCTACAGAGGCTTGATGGCGTTATATACGCATATGTATATATGACCGACATTGTGCATGCACATACATAATACTTAGGCATATTATGGCCCTCAGAGGCATTCTGCACAGGTATAATACTTATGCATATTATGGCCCTCAGTGGAATTCTCTACTGGTTGGTTATTTCTTGCCTCATGTTACTTTCATATCTATATTATGCTATTCTTCACGCCTGACATACTCGGTACATCATTCGTACTGACGTCCCTTTTGTCGGGGGACGCTGCGTTTCATGCCCGCAGGCTCAGTTAGACAGGCTGACGGTCCGCACTAGTAGGTTGCTGGTTCAGCTGATATTAGAGCACTCTACTTATTCCAGAGTTGCAGTCTAGTCGTGGTACGATATTTTTGATATGCATAGGGGTATGGCGGGGCCCTGTCCCGACCTTATGATGTCACGTACTCTTTAAAGGCTTGTAGACATTTGTCCTGTGCATGGTAGACATGTATAGCCTTGTCGGCCTTAGTATGTATATGTACATAGGTTGGGTTCTTCTATTTGAAGGATTTTACGTAGCTCATTTCCAGTTTATTATTTCTATTTGTCAACAGGTTACCTCATGGCGTCCCTCGTGGCCCATGCTTAATTATGGTTAGGTGGTAAGTATATGATTAGTGGTGCTCGGCAAGTAAGGTCCGGGTGCCCGTCATGGCCCTCCGGTTTGGGTCGTGACAAACTTAGTATCATAGTAGGTCTGTCCTAGGGAGTCTACAAGTCGTGTCTAGTAGAGTCTTATTTATGGATGTGTTGTGCACCACACTTATAGACATGAGGCTACAGGGCATTTAGGATGATGATTACCTTCTTTCTTGATCTAGAATCATGCTATAGAGTTGAATTGTAAGAATTCTTTCTGTAAACCTTATCGTGTTTAAGAGTATAGCAATACCTTCTTCCAGTAGGGCTATGATTAGCAGGGAGACTGAGGTTGGATTGAGTGTAAATGCGAGTAGTATACTCTCTATTGAGACAGATCCGTCAGAGGGTATGAATAAGTTGCTTTTCCATGTATCGATGAATCTAGTAGTACCAAAGGAGTTGAGGGAAGCTCCCGCACCATCAATCCTACCACCGGCTCCGTCTGATGAATATGTAAGGAGAGCGGTGCAGGTATTGAATCAATTGGTTGCCTACCATGCATGACTTCATCCTAGAGCATCTGATAGAGATAGGCTCCTTAAGGGGTCAGGGAGCTCATAACCTAGGGATTTTATTAATCAGGGTTCACCGATATTTAAAGAGTTCAAACATGTCAATATCTCAGGGTCAAAGTTGTAAAGGTCGAGTGAGACCGCCCTGACCATATTGTAGTTAGTATGGTCGAGTGCATGCCGGATTATGCCGCAAAGGTATAGGGGGTTGGTTTAGTGTGGCAGCCATGACCACAATATTTCGAAGTGTCCCAAGTTGATGAGCAATAGTAAGGATAAGATGATTATGAGTTATACAGATGAAAATCAGAAGACATCATTGGAAGGTTTAGTAGGTTATGAAAAGCTACACGTTTTACAGTGACTTTTGCTGATTAGAACGAGGAAGTATGTTATGTACGTGCGACCTAAATTGTAATGTCTTACCTAGAATAGATTGGAAATTGTCCTAGAATATCATTAACGAGAATGGATTGGGACAATCGAATAGTGTGAAGAGTGACCATAAGTAAATTTAAGAAGATCACGTAAAGTGACGTACCCAGAATAGTGAGCATATATAAGGATTGAGTTATCCACGATAGTGGAAGAGGACATAAGCCTCTCGTCCGTGTGTAAAGGTTCATACTGTGTAGTATTGAGAATTACATGTATCAATGTTAGTAAGCTAAGGCATGCTATAGGTATTGGACTGGTAAGGTCTTCGGCTTCATTGTGCAGCTTGTTACAATTCTAAGTAACATCTGGATAACAATAGCGTGTTAGGGGCAATTGAGGATGAGAAATATGGAACACTTGAAGAATGGTTGTAAGAAATATGAAAACAGTTAATAAGTATGAATGGAATGGTATGATCAAGTATCAAGGCAGAAATATTTTTCGTTTAATGATGAGTAGAAGGAAGGATAACGACAAGAAAGATAAAAGTGAATGAGATTATAGTTATGCAGGTTTCACAACGGTATGATTACTCCAGAACAACGTAAGGACCGATGGTAGATGAGGGACAGTAAGAACTCTTCGGCTAAAGGTAACGAACCTCTGATGTTCAAGAAGAGAGTACGAGAAATACTTTAAGACAAGAGACCCCCCAAGGCAACTTGAAATGGAAATGTAAAAATAAGAAGAATGAGCACTCGGTCGATGAGAGATCTAATAATGATAAGACAAGAAAGCTTGACAAGTCATTGGATCATGTAACACCGTGAATTAGATTTAAACATACGAAGCATCGGTTCCAACACATATGCAGTAACGAAAGTAACAATGAGTAACGCTCGAGATTAGCACCTAAACGGGTGAAAATGGGCTAATGACGCCTATGGATACATGGTAGACACTAAACATATATGTCAATAGATAATGACATTATAATGAAGATAAAATGTCAGGCAAATACAAATGTCTATGAGCATTTTTGAACTGACCAAAGGTTCTACAAGATAGATAAAGTAATGGGTTTACAAGTTAACGAGATCAAGGAAATGTTTTCCTAAAACACCATTGACAAAAGTTTTAGCCATGAGGCAAGTGAAGGAATTCAAATCTAAGTATAATGACTAGGTTTGGATATAGTAGGCCAACGTCATGTAATGCAAATTCTTCAGAATCTTCCACTTACTGAATAAGGGAATAAGTTAACAACTCATCCTTTAAAGGATAGTAACGCCAAAGATTGGAGCCAGGAGCAATGTTTGAGATTACGTATGTATACCAGAATATTTTAGAATTAAGCAGAGTACGACAAGTAAGAAAATGAGTGAACAAGTGTCAAAAAAAGTAAAGAAAGAAAGTTGTTTATGCATACGAGTAGTGGGAATGTATGAAAAAGGAGATTCCTTTCAGACCATGAATGAGAGTTAACCGCGATGATACGCGCACTTCAGATTTGATGACATTGTCCATAAAAGTGTTCACGATTAAGGTACTAAAAATATAAGAGGTTTCAGTACACTAGTTAGTAAACAAAGCTAAGTTGACAATAGAATCATTCACCCACAAACATGCTTGACTAATGTGAGGACTAAGGAGAGTAGTTGACCTGAGGGACACATCAGTTAGCTAAGTGGGAGTCCAATTGGAGGATTCAGATAGTGATAGCCCTATGACTCAGAATACAACAAGGTCATCCTTCATACTGGAATAAAAGGGATGCCATGATGAAGATCCCATTTTAGGGGAGATCGGGAATGATATTTAACAAAAGAGAACCACAACTTTTGAGTATAATGGGAGAGGGACCCTTAGGTGGAAGGTCCATTTGTGTATTTCCTATGTAGCAGGATAATGAGACAAGATTATGACGGAGGTCCATTACTCACAATATTCCATTCACTCTGGATCTACTAAGATGTACCATGATATCAAAGGTATGTATTGGTGGAACAATATGAAGAGGAACAATGCAGATTTTGTATCTCAGTGTCTTAATTGTCAGTAAGTAAAAGTAGAGCACCAAAAGCTTGACGGCGTGACTCAGAACATTGAGATGCCGATGTGAAAATGAGAAATGATAAATATGGATTCCATTATGGGTTTACCTCGCTCTTATCATAAGTTTTATTCTATTTGGGTGATTGTTGATAGATTGACCAAATCAGCTCAATTCCTGGCGATCAAAACTACCTACACAGCTGAGGACTACGCAAAGTTGTACGTTAAGGAGATTGTCCGCCTTCATGGTATGCGTATTCCTATTATATTTGACCGAGGTGCGCATTTCATAGCTAATTTCTGGAGATCATTTTGAAAAGGTTTGGGAACTCAACTTAATCTTAGCACAACTTTCCACCCTTAGACAGATGTGCAGGCCGATCGTACGATTCAAACGCTCGAGGACATGCTACGAGCTCGTGTATTGGTCTTCAAATGAAGTTGGGATGATCATCTACCCCTTATTAAATCTGCGTACAATAACAATTATCATGCTAGCATTAAAATTGCTCCATGCGAGGCTTTATATGGAAGAAAATATAGATCTCCTATCGGATGGTTTGAAGTAGGCAAATCAAAATTATTTGGGTCTGACCTAGTGCACCAGGCCATAGAAAATGTGAAGCTTATCTAAGAACAACAGTTAATCACTCAGAGTCATCAGAAGTCATATTCAGATATGCGGTGGTGGGACTTAGAGTTCCATATGGATGATTGGGTCTTCTTAAAGATTTCTCCTATGAATGTTGTAATGAGATTTGGGCAAAAAGGGAAAGCTCAATCCAAGGTACATTGGATCATATCGCATAATTCGACGAATCGGCCAAGTGGCTTACGAATTGGACTTGCCTTCGGAGTTAGAGTTTGTTCATCCGGTTTTCCATGTTTCTATGTTAAGAGCGTGTATTAGGGGTCCTTCCCAAATTATGCTAATTGACGGTGTGAAGCTTACAGATGACTTATCATATGAAGATGTTCATATTGGTATCTTAAATTGTCAAGTCTGCAAGTTAAGGACTAAAGAAGTAGCCTCTGTGAAAGTTCTATGGCAGAATAAGAATGTAGGAGAGATGACATGGAATGCGGAAGAGGATATGAATCACAAATATCCTTACCTACCTCAGGCTCAGCACCATGTCAGGGTATTTATTTCAATTACTAACACCAACTCTTATGAGGTTCCGGATAGTCCACAGTCTTGGGAGTCCGTCAATCAGGGCTCGCCGGTGTATGTCATGAAATACGCGGAGGAAGGGAAGAGTAGGCAGGCCAAGAGGATGCGGGTAGTTGATAAGGATATGAGGGTTTCGCTCCGAAGTGTGCCTGACCAAGGCTCACATATACTGAGGCATGACAATACATGTACATTAATCCATTTATTGGAATTGCTTATATAGATATACACATATTCATGCACCCAGAAAACCAACTTATTATTTTTTATAAGGGAACGAATGATATTCTAGTAGTGATGGGCCGAGATTGTAAAGAGGAGAGCAGAGTAGTAGTAATTGGATCACAACATTGTCCTACCAGGCTAATATGATATGAGATTTCACCGATGGACAATTAATACGTGATTCGAACCCTTTGTGACCTTGTATTCAGAAACCACAGACTCACCTTATGTTGAAGTAACTGGTTGGGGTTAGATTAGATGTGTTATTCAACTCTTTACGGGAGAATCTATAATAATATATTGTGTAATCGCAACGGAGTAAAGATAGCTGGTAATCCAAACGAAGAGCCTAGAGGTAACTAGAGTGGCTGGTTCAGGGTAAGCTAAGGATTAAGGGCATATGAAAGTATGAGAGATAAATTTCGCATTGAGAACCAAGAAGGAGCCCGATTTATAGATATTAAGTGAAACTAGAATGAATTACCGAGGTTTAAATTAAAAGAATCGAATATCGGAATGAAAGTAGTAGCCATGGGTTGGTCCGCAAGTAAAGGGCATTTATATGAGGACAAGTGTGATCATGAGAAAGCTAGACGTGTAAACCCCAACATTCGAGGACGAATGTTTCTAAGGGGGAAAGAATGTAACACCCCGTACTTTCGGGCCATGTCTTGAATCGCTAAACATATGTAAGTAGACCTGAGTCCTGGGGAAATTTTGTTATATTTAGGTATTCACATCAAGAGCTTAATATATAAACGGATGTGGTCCCGAGATAATTTAAGAATTTAGAAAGTGCGACAACGATGACTAGAGATAATATTTTATGCGTACCAAAAGAGGCTACATACTAGTGTTATATCACATGACCATGATAATGAGTATATGAAGTGTGTTAAAAATGATTTAATATTTAAGAGGTATGAGAGCATGAAGTTAATTAGTTAATTGTTGAGATTTGATTGGAAAAGGTAGAATTTGATAAAATATATTTTCTAGATGTTTTAATCTTTTATGAAATTAACTATTTTCCGTCATCGATTTCGTGATTTTAATGTTGAATCTTAGCAATTCCGAAATAACTTCATAGTGAAGTAAGTAACATGAAGCTTTAAAGAAGGAATAGTTCTTGCCATATAAGATTGACGTATAGAGGAAGCTGGTACAGATATCATTATTAGAGGTTCAACATCAAGGTATGTTAAGGCTATTCTTTCTTCTTTTGTCATGATCAGAATGAAGCGAACAATATCCATAACGGCTCCACTCTTAGATATGTTAGAGGCTGATGTTCTTGACTTCTATATAATGATAGTAATCTTATCTTATGGCTTGTTGATTCTTCAAAGTAAGTTATGTTGATGATGTTAGTTCCATAATGTTAATCAGAGGTACAACGACCTTACGTCACTCCGATAGACTCTGAGTGTCTTAGTATCATTCATGCAATATATATATATATATATATATATACCTTGACCTCAAAGGCGTTAGATACGCTACTATATGTATGCATTATATATGTATGGGTATGGAAAAAGGGATACAACGTTATATACGCACCACCACCTGATCAACTAGTATATGATGATGATTATGCCCACAGAGGTAGATATGATATGATGGGATGCCCACAGAGGCTTGATGGCATTATATACACATATGTATATATATGACCGACATTGTGCATGCACAAATATGATACTTAGGCATATTATGGCCCTCAGAGACATTCTGCACAGGTATGATACTTATGCATATTATGGCCCTCAACGACATTCTCTACTGGTTGGTTATTTCTTGTCTCATGTTACTTTCATGTCTCTATTATGCTATTCTTCATGCCTGACATACTCGGTACATCATTCGTACTGACGTCCCTTTTGTCGGGGGACGCTGCGTTTCATACCCGCAGCCCGCAGGCTCAGGTAGACAGGCTGACGGTCCGCACTAGTAGGTTGCTGGTTCAGCTGATATTGGAGCACTCTACTTATTCCAGAGTTGAAGTCTAGCCGTGGTACGATATTTTTGATATGCATAGGGGTATGGCGGGGCCCTGTCCCGACCTTATGATGTCACGTACTCTTTAAAGGCTTGTAGACAGTTTTCCTGTGCATAATAGACGTGTATGACCTTGTCGGCCTTAGTATGTATATGTACATAGGTTGGGTTCTTATGTTTGCAGGATTTTACGTAGCTCCTTTCCAGTTTATTATTTCTATGTGTCAGCAGGTTACCTCGTGGTGGCCCTCGTGGCTCATGCTTAATTACGGTTAAGTGGTAAGTATATGATTAGTGGTGCTTGGCAAGTAAGGTCCGGGTGCCGGTCATGACCCTCTGGTTTGGGTCGTGACAACCTTAAACCATAAACACACTTTAAACAAACAATGTTGTTACTTTTAGTGCGTAAAATGGTGCTAGAAAGAGACCTCATAGAAGAATACCTACTGCTGAGTACATGGCTAGATTGTTTTCTTCACATTTTCAAATTTTATTCTTCACTTAGTTATATGTGTGGTATAACGATGGTTACAAAGGTGCAGAAAACGGAAATTACAAGTAACTGCTAAGTAATAGAAGAATTGAAATTACAATTCAACAACAAACTGAAATTACAATTATGTTGAACAAGAAACTGGAACTGTTTTTGTGTATGTTGAGTCGAGTGTTGCACTCTGTATTTAAGACAATATTGCCCTGTATGTATTCTTTATACGTCCTGGACAATTGTCTCCCAAGATAAAACAGCAATGGAACAATTGAGCAAAGGAAACTCAAGTGCTACCGTGAAGAATTTTGAGTAATGAAATGATCCTTGGAAGGTTGTAGGAAGAACTCTTTGTTTCTGTTTTTCATCTATTTTCTGTGTAGCTCAACAATTGTGACAAGGGGTCTTTATATAGTTGAAGGAGAGGCTCATGAACTGCCTCCATAAGTGTCATTACTGGCCAAGTAATGGCCATTATGGAGGTAGTAATTCCTCCAAAATAAATGGTGAAGATGTGCAACGGATTGGCAAAGTTCTCTGATCCAAAAAGATAATATCAGAAGAAGCACAACCCACAGCCCGTGAACCCGGAACCGGACGGGCGGCGACGGCGCCCGTGTGGGCTTTCCTCGAACCGAAGCACATCTACGTCCTCTCTCCTTTAAACACATGGGATACCCCTTGGGGTCCCAAACCCCAAGCCAACTTTGAGTCTTATAAACAAAAAAAAGTCTTTCTTCCTCCACCGATGAGGGAGAATTGATCTCATACCACACTTTTCCATGCTTCAAACACCTCACTTCGTGGACCAATATCTCTTTCATTTCTCAACGAAATTTGACGATTCTTGGCCCTACGGTTATCTACGTACTTAGTAGATCTTGCACGTGTGAAGAACCGGATTCTCCAACATGCGTAACACTAGTGTTTAAGCCATTAAAGTTGGTCGGACGCGACTCCCGCCAAAGGCAAATTTCCAACATATAAGCATAAAAAATTGCTGGCACTAGCCTTGGGCATGATTTTTTTCTTTGATTGAACGAATGGGACAAAAGATAAGTAGAAATATGCATCACACGATCAGTATGATTCTGAATATAAAGATCTCAAATTGGAAGAACGAGCTCTTTTGCTCTCCCAACTGCATCTTCTCCTACCAGTCAATGCTTGCAAAGCCTCAAAAGGCAAATTAAGTAAAAGCCCTAGGAAAATTCCAGGGAGGAAGTTACAATTTACTGTTGCCCAAGCGAAAGGTAAGTAATGCTATATGTACTGATCATAAATTCACATTAAACTTACTATAGTTTGAGATAATATGTTCTAGTGAGTTCTGCACATTATTTGGCAATGTGTACAACATATTATCTATGGAAACTAAAGTAAGTTTTCTACAAATGAAAATGTAGACATAGGGAAGATTGTAATTCTCCACAAATAGTGCTAGCTATTGATATTCTTGATATGGAAATTTATCAGCATACCTGAGTAACAAGGCTCCATTATTTGCTTTTTCAGCAAGTGCGACTGGAATTGAACCCCAGAACTTGTTCCCAGTTAAGTTTCTGCCATAAATATAGCAAAGATACTTTATTCATTTGATTAATTTTAATTGAAAAAATGATCATGAAACCAAGAGGAAGAAGGAAGTACAATACTTACCGGAACCTCAAGGATGTAAATCCTGCAAGAAAGCTGGGCACTGGACCAATCAAATCATTGTCTGATAGATCCCTGAGATTATCAAAATCATTTTAACTATGATCCTCTCTTTGGTCAATCTTAATAGATTTTAAATAATTCAGGTTCAAGGAAGCTTACAAGTACTGTAAAGCAGTTAAATTTGATACAGTAGGTGGAATCTCCCCACTCAATCCACTGGAGGACAAGTCCCTGGAAAGAGTTTGAAACATTTAGGATGGAGAATTTAGAAGAGCTTAAAGGTACTTTATTCTGAAAGAACCTTGGAGTAACCTTATTCGTCAAGCATAATATCCTGCCAATGGAGAATATATTGGACAACTCAAATGATATAAGTACAGGAAACATACAAGCCTATGATTCGGGTAGAACTGTCAGAACTGTAATTGCAGCGAAGACCTTCCCATGTGTAATCTTTTGGGAAACATGGATCTCCTTACCAGTTTTTCTTCACATCATATGTTGCCTTAATGTTCATGACTGTATCAACTACACTCCAAGAAAGCAGAATAGGGATAAATAAAAGAGAACATGGATAGGACATAACTAGGGGTGGCAAGATTAGCCCAAACCCAATGGGTTTGAGCAAGAGTGATTTTGATGATGGGTTGGTTTGAGCTAGCCTAAGTTGACCCATCATAAATTAATAGCCTAAATAAACTCATGATGTCCAAACTTGACCCACGAAAATGTTATATCTTAACGATTAGAACACCACTCTAGATTAAGATTTTTGTTTATAAATAATTATTTAAAAAATTCATTTATTATTTCGAACAATAAAAATTCACCAACGCACTCAACCACCCACCACACTATCCATCCACCCTACCCCTCCCTTACACCAACCACACCCAAGCACTGAACCACCCTCACATCTCTACCCCATAACTTGCCTACTCCACCCCACTCCCTACCACCCCTACCCACCCCTACCCAATCTACACCACCTCCCGCCCTACCACATTCTCAAATTTCTATTTTATATTTTTTTACTTTTATAAATTCCCAGTCCTACCCACACCTACCCCCTCCATTGCCCTACCCCATCCTAATTTCTATTTCATTTTTTTACTTTATAAAAAATATGAAATTTTTCTTACCTCTCCCCTACCGCCTAACCCCCACCTACCTCCACCCCATCCTCAATTTTCTATTTCATATTTTTTGTTACTTTTATAAAAATATTTAAAAATGAATTTTTTTCTTACCTCCCCTACCCCCTCCACCCTCCCACCCCCATGCCCTACCCCCTCCACACTCCCACCCCATGTCCTACCCCATCCTTAAATTTCTATTTCATTTTCTTTTTACTTTTATAAAAAAAATTATAAAAAATATGAATTTTTTTCTTACCTTCTCCCCCCTTACCCTCCACCCCATGCCCTACCCCATCCTCAAATTTCTATTTCATATTTTTTTACTTTCATAAAAAAATTATTTAAAATATGAAAAAATTTCTTACCTCCTCCCCTACCCCATCCTCAAATTTTATTTCATATTTTTTACTTTTATAAAAATATGAATTTTTTCTTACCTCCATCCTCAAATTTTATTTCATATTTTTACCCAACCCCCCTGCCCTCCCACACCACCCCCAAAGTTTTTATTTTATATATTTATTTTACTTATATATAAATTTTTATTAAAAATGAGAAATTTTTCGTACCCCCACCCCAAAATTTTCTATTTTATATATTTATTTTAATATTATAAACTTTTTATAAAAAATGAAAAGAAAATTGCTTAACCCCATCCTTCCGAAGTTTTTACTTTATATATTTATTTTACTTATACAAAATTTTATAAAAATGAGAACTTTTCTTACCCCACTACCCCCTCTCACCCCCGCCCCACACCCCTTCCCTCCCACCCATTATTTTATATATTTATTTTGCTTTTATAAAAAATGAAGAAAAATTTAAAATATTATTCTTATTTTAAAATTAAAGATATGGAAAAATCAAATATCATACAAAATAAAATAACATCATAGAAGGTAAGTTTGAAATTTATAAAAGTAATGGGGCAAGTTGGGTTATGACTCATTATTTAACTCATCTTGACCCGCCCATCTTAGCTCAGGTAAGCTTTGGGCGGATTGGGCATTGACTCATTCAGTCCATCTTGACCCGCCCAACTTCAGCCCAAATGACTCATCTTCAACCCCTAGACACAACTCTTTGAACACAGTAAAATACTAAAATCAAATTCTTTTTATTACTTACTAAACTTTTTTCCCTATCAAATTAAAATTACCCCGAGGGATTAACATTTCTCCTACAAGATAGTGCTTCTAAGCAAATACTACAATTAACTAGATACAAGCAGACAATGGCTTAAAATTGATGCACTAACACTATAAAATCAAAAAAGGAGAAAGATGAAGGTGTTACTGTAATGGACAAATTAGCTTATAACACATAACTTTTCATAGTTTAAACGGATTAGACATGCCTCATATTACTTCCCTTTTCTTTAAATACACTGTGGATAACAAAATTACAACCACATGAAACAGCAAATGACGTCACAAATTGTTACTCGTGGCGACTCAAAGGTCGATCAAAGAGACCAACCTTCCAGACAGTGCAATATGCAGAAGATACTACCTTTGTTATGATTAGATATTTAGATTAGATCATGAATATCATTTTAACTTTTCATTCAGCTTCTCCAAGTAATCCATCTTCATTTTTATATCAAGGAGAAGTGCATCTAATTTGTAGATTAGGATATATAGTTCTGTTAAGCACATTTTTGAAGAACGAAGATCGATCTTTCATAACGTTGAAATAACCATGTTTAATCCTATTCAAGTTTGGTCCTTTAACAACTTTTCAAGCAAACAGTAATGGAAAGACAGAGCAGTATACGCACCATCATTTTCATCAGTATGAAGCTTGAAGAACCTTTTAGCAGAATAAACCTCAAATGCATTAATAAGCGGTGGCAGTCTCGACTTGTTTGTTCGACGCAACGTATAGTTGAACTCGCTAGCCATTCGCTTATCTTCCATCACAAAGGTGGTCAAGTACTCTAGCTCATATTCTGCCCCCACCGTTTCACCATTAATGATGACAACAAATTTTCTGCTCTGGTTAGGCTTAAGGCTTACTATTTCAACAAAATGCATGTAGGTATAGTACTGAATATTGGGATCAGCAGGACCCCATGACATAGTCAAAGTACTTGAATTTCGTGGCGTTGCTTCTGTCCCCATGGCAAGGGTTGGTGTGTAGAATTAGTTCTCAATATCTCTGTCAACTTCTCGTCTTGTGGCAACTATATCCCATTCTGGAAGTTGATAAGCTTCCCAAATTCTATCATATGCGTCAAAGCTATATCTGCAAGAAATTAAGAAATGAGAATAGGTTCTAGATAAACAAAAAAGTTTCGGGTAAATCAATCAGAATAGTACAATTTTGTGTTCCTATTATGAAATTATGAACTATAGAGGTGAAGTATATGAAAGTATATATGTTTTACAGACAATCTATATTAGAGACATAATGTACTTGAACACATTCGTATTATTAATAAGATTAATATTTATGGCATTTGCACTTATTGAATTATTATTCGATTATTTGCAATTATTCATATATGTGCATCTCTTGACCTTACGTTGTCATTAATAGAGTGCGATATTAATGATAGAACATAACTCTCAAAATAGCCTCGACTAATGATCATCGAGAATGAGATATCGATGATATGCTATAAGTCGACATGTGGTCTGCATCACATTCTTGGAGAATGTAGTATTTCTCACAGCTGCGAATAACGGTTACTAGTGATGAACACATGGATACTTTGGAGAATTATTGGTATACCCTGCCGATAAACTATTTGTTATACATGTCTATAGTGTTATTGGCATGTGCAATATAAAGGTCCTTTGACTTGAGGTCAATACACACCTTGTTTGCAGAATGATGTACTTTGACCAAGTTCTAAGCTGAAACTCCTTCTGGATAAGATACGACTTGTGTTGATTGCATCAGAATGTAAATCAAGGTAGTAGTTGAGCCAAGAATATGATTCATTTCTCGATTGGAAATTCGAGAGAGCACTCAAGTTCTCAATGTTATTAGGTTGACTAAAGTCACTGGCCAGTGCAAGAGACATATTTAGAATATGGTCTAGTTATCAACAAAGAAATGTGAGATAAAGTGATTAAGCCATTTGGATATATACTTGGCAAATCCTAAGCTTAATTGAGTGTGTTGCGAATGAAAGAAATTTATAGTTCCACATAAATGTTAAGTTTGCTGGATTCATGTAAACGTACTTCACATATTGAGTTCGTCATACAACGCATTCTAGAAGTTTCGTATGGACCTTAATTAGATTAATGTCGATATGTGAAGGCTATAGGATCACACTATATGCGATTGTTTCTTCGGTCTAAGAGTGTATTGAGAAAATATTAAATATTCGATTTAGAATCGAGATATTTAATTTATAATAATTATGGAATATTTCTATTTGATAGAAATTATTTAATTAAGTCGAATTGGATTTCAAATTTAATTAAATATGTTGGATATATTATATGGGTACTCGGACAAATACAGGGAAGCAATTGGGCCAGAAATTACTAGCCCAAAATCGGCAACTTGGCCGTCCACTTGGACGTGTGAAGTGGACCAGTTGGGCTAGTCCACTGAACATTAAAATGGACCAGGTTTTTCTATTTTAAATCTGCTTAGGTTTTGTCCTAAACTCATATGTAAACAACGCAAACCCCATAATTATGAAGTTAGTCAGTCAGACAAAATAGAGAATTCAAGACTTAGAGCCTTGAATTATTTTCTCTCTTCTAACAAAATAATTCCTAGCGTTCTTCGTTAGATAAATACACTGGAGTTGAAGCTTGCAATTGGAGAGACAAATCGTGTGGATACCATAGTAGTGAATCCAGCATACGAAAGCATGTAAGTTTTCCTTATCGTGTTTCGAACACTTTAATATGATTATCGTATAAGAAATGCCAGGATCATTGTTGTGTAAGTAAAATTTTAAAATTCCGCTGTGCTTACGAACCCAACAATCCCTACAATGGTATCAGAGCTCAGATTGGTTTAAATGATTATACGATAATCATAATAACGATTACGTGGGAAAATTAATTGTTTCAATTTATTAAATTAATTTTCGGAATAAAAAAAAATCGAAACAGTGAACAGTGGCGGCAGTCACTGTTCCGGCGGGGCAGTGGCGGTTTCTGGTAGTTTTTTGGCGATTCGACGTGTTCTAACTCCGTCTCCTCTATTATTGAGAAATCCACTTTTTAAGATGGTCGATAAAGGTGCTGAGAGGTGACGGGACGTGGCGTAGATGCCAGAAAAATCGCTGGAAGGCCGCCGACGGCGGGATTATTTTCTGCAGCCTCGAGCGTCAAAATTGTGAAGTAATACCACCACCGTGATCATCTCGACGAGAGGAATCGAATGGTGGTGGTGTTACCTGACGAAAGTGACCGGAAAAGAAGCACCATCGACAGTTTTGGAAATCGCCAGCGGTGGCTTGAATTTCGGCCGTCGTGGGCCATCAATCTGTGAATTGAGACCACCGGTGAGTACGGTCCGATAAGGGCTGTCGACCGGTGGTGTTCAATTCTCTCAATTTCACCCCATAATTCGAATCCCAAATTTGATTTGGGGTTGGAATTGATTTTAAAAATTTGAAATAGTTCAAGGACCTGATTGAAATTAAATTAAGGTTTCTGAAATTGCAATTCAACCCTTGGGGCAAATCTGAAAATTTTAAAAATTTCTGAAATTGCAATTCAGTCCCTGAAAACTTATCTGGAAATTTAAAAGGTTTTAAAATCAGCAGATTTGGTCCTTGGGGAAAATCTGTAAATTTCAAAAAAGCAGATTTGATCCCTGAGGCAGATCTGTAAATTTTTGAAAAGCAGATTCGGTCCCTGGACGAATCTGTAATTATTTTAAGCTTCTGAAAATTGCAGAAAATGCCTGAAAATTAAATTTTAATTTCTGAATTATTAAGGGACTGTTTGGATGAGCATAAAAAATTCCGAAATTGAAAATTGAGTTTTAAATTTGGAATTTAAAATATTTTCTAAGTTGAAATAAATTCATTAGCCCATGATTATTGTTATTTATCATGTTATTTGATAATGTGCGCTTGAATTCATTGTGTTCCCTAATTGTTTAATTGATTGTCATTTAAATAATTAGTATAGTGTCCGCATTATATATGTCTGGGTATGCGGCGCCCAGTAATTGTAAGACCACATTTTGCATGTCTGGGTAGGCGGCACCCAGTATTTGTCGGATCGCATTAAATCATGTTTTGGCAGGCGGCACCCAATATGTGCTCTATTTGATCTAGCACGCGTAATAATGATCTTGATAAAACCCCGATTGAAAATGTTCCCCAAATTTAATATAAGTCTGATTTGGAATCCACGCGTTGTCCGTTATAATTGAATGAGTGCAACATTCTTTTCGGCTATAAGAGTATTTACACTCTAGTGTTTGCTCTAAGTCTACAAGGATTCAGACTCTTCACAGATGCATGTGTTTGCAGTAGCGAGTGAGAAATCTTTGTGAGTATTTACACCCTAGCGTTTACTCTACAAGGCCAAACTTGCTTAGATGCACGATTGTAGTCGCGTAACGGGGCTGACTTACTTAGTTATGTCTTGACGCCCTAGCGTCGGAATAATCTAAGGGCGCAGATCAATTGTTTAGAACAGTCGGTCAAACCAGGAGTTGCAAATTGTTTGTAATTGGTTTGGATACCTACCAGGTTGTACTGTTGAAGTTATCAGCCCTAGCAAACGCGGAGACAGTATGAACTTGGATCTTGGCCCATTATGATCATATTTGATATGAGTCCGTATTCTTCCATGGGGTCATAGAATATGTTAAAATAATGGGAGCTAATTAAACTGAAGGCCATGTTAATAAGTTAATGAATGTGTTCATAGAAATTATATTTTAATTTCAGTCTATCTATTTCTTTGGATTATTTAAAATGTCGAATATGTCATTGAAATGCTTGGTTGAGACTAATAAGTTGACTGGAGCTAATTATCCGGACTGGTTGCGTAATTTGCCTTTGGTACTAACACAAAAGAAAATTGAGTATGTGTTAGACACAGATTTTCCAAAAGTTCCTGATGAAGCGTCTATTCAGTATGCTTTGTTTGATAATGCTGCTTATCAGAAGCATTTTGATGATGCTACATCTGCACAGTGTGTCATGTTGTCCTTCATGACTGTAGAGTTACAGAGGCAGCATGAGAACATGGCTCCCTATGAGATGCTAGAACATTTGAGGAATCTTTATGATTCATGATCTCAGACTATGGAGTATGAGTTGTTGAGAGACCTCTTCAAATGTAAGTTGAATGATGGGGGACAAGTGTCTGGTCATGTTCTGAAGATGATTGGGTTGATAGAAAGGTTTGCTTCGATTGGAACGAAGCTGCCTCGGAATGTGTTTGTTAACTAATTTTGAATTTCGCTTCCTGGTTCGTTTGAGAATGTCATTGTGAACTTCAACATGAATAGAACCAAGGTGAATCTTCCAGAACTTCACAATATGCAAAAGACTTATGAATAATCTACTTCAAAGGGGAAGGTTGTGCTCATGGTGGGCTCATCTACTATGTTCAAACCTAAAGGTAAGAACAAGAAGAATAAGGGTAAGACTGGTGCCAAACCTACAGTCTTCAAGCCTAAAGGAGGTGTTCAGAAGAAGTCTAGGTTGGTCAAGGACATATGCCTCAACTGCAAGCAAAATGGGCATTGGAAGAAAGATTGCACCGCTCCAGGAGGAGACAAGGAACTAGGTACTTATGAACCTGCTGGAAAATGTATGTTTGTCATTGAGATAAATATGTCTATAAGTAACTCTCATTGCTTGGTATTGGATACATCCTGTGGCTTACACATTTGTAATAATGTGCAAGGCCTAATGGACAACAGAAAGGTTAGACCATGGAAGGTGGACCTACGCGTTGGAAATGGAGCACGAGTTGATGCTGAGCGTGTGGGGACTTATAGATTAGATTTACATTCAGGTTTTACATTAGAACTTAATAATTGTTATTTTGTTCCCTCGATTATGAGGAATATTATTTCCATTCCAGTGTTAGACATTGAGGGTTTTTCCTCATATATTGCCAATGACAATTATATACTATCTTTTAATGTATTGTTCGTGGAAATGCTCCGCTTATGAATGGTTTATATATTCTCAATTGTAACCGTGAAATTATCAATGTGCAAAACAAACGAGCTAAAATAAGTAGTCCAAGAAATCTCACCTACTTATGGCACTATAAACTTAGTCATATCAATGAATCAAGGATAACAATATTAAGAAAGTTGGACTACCTGAAACCATTTGACTTGGAGTCCTATGGTAACTGTGAATCTTTCTTGAGAGGAAAGATGACCAACAAACCACTTTCTGGGAAAGGTGTGCTAGCCAAAGAGACACTTGAGTTGGTCCATACAGATGTATGTGGGCCATTTTCCACTTAAGCTAAGGGAGGTTTTCCTTATTTCATAACTTTTACAGATGATTTCACAAGGTTTAGATATGTGTATCTTCTGAAGCACAAGTTCGAAGTCTTTGAGAAATTCAAGGAGTATAAGTTAGAAGTAGATAAACAACTTGAAAAGAGTATCAAGACTCTTCGATCAGACCGATGAAGTGAATACTTGAGTAGAGAATTTCTAGATTACTTGAAACTTCATGGGGTCCAACCAGAATGGACACCTCTTGGAACACCACAAATGAATGGTGTTGCTGAAAGGAGAAATCGAACCTTATTGGATATGGTTAGATCCATGATGAGTTTTTCAGCTCTTCCAACATACCTTTGGGGCTATGCTTTACAAAACTCAATTTATATTCTGAATAGAGTTCCTTCAAAGTCAGTAGAGAAAACACCATATGAGATATGGCATGGCAAGAAGCCTGCTCTTACACATATGCGAGCCTGGGGCTTCCCTGCATATGTAAAGAAGAAGCTTACTGACAAGTTGGAATCTAAAAGTGAGAAATGTTACTTTGTGAGATATCCTAAGGAAACGAGAGGATACTATTTCTATCTTCCTGGAGAACATAAGTTCATTGTTTCCATAAATGCAAATTTCCTTGAGGAAGACTATGTCTACAAGGAACATAGTTACAATAAGATAGAACTTGAAGAAATTCAAGAAACATAGAGGTTGAATCTTTGTCTAATGACCTAGACAAGAATTCAGTGGGAGTATTTGGTGAAGGTGTGTTACTTAGAGTACAGCCTTCAGCCAGTGGGAGTGATGTGAGGATTGATGCAAAAGTGCAAGATTCTCATACACAACCAATGGAAAATGATAAAATGATTGTACATCATTCCATTCAGGAAACGTATGTAAGTGATATTCTTGAAAACTCTCATAGTGGTGGAAACACAAAAGAACATTCTCATGATCAGAATACAACAACCACAGAAATGCAAAATAATCAACTCTGTAGGTCCACTAAGACTCATCGTCAGCCTGGAAGACTTAATCTCCTTGTTGAAAGTCAAAATGAGATAGATATTTCTGATGATGATGAGCCTACAACCTACAGCGAGGCTATGTTAGACATTGACTTACAGAGATGGCAAGAATCCATGAAATCTGAAATGGACTCAATGTATGTCAATCAAGTTTGGAACTTGGTTGATTTGCCAACTGGGGTTAGACCCATAGAATGCAAATGGATCTTCAAGAAGAAGATTGATGCATTTGACAAGGTGCAAACCTACAAGTCTAGGTTGGTAGCAAAAGGTTACAATCAGAGGTCTGGGGTCAATTATGATGAAACATTTTCGCCAGTTGCAAAGATTAAGTCCATTCGGATTTTGCTTGCAATAGCTGCATACTATGATAATGAGATTTGGCAGATGGATGTTAAGACCGCTTTCCTCAATGGAAATCTAATTGAGGAAATGTATATGATACAACCTGAAGGTTTTACATCCAAGTCAAAGCCCAAAGCAATATGCAAGCTACAAAAGTCCATTTAAGGACTTAAGCAAGCCTCGAGGAGTTGGAATATTTGCTTTGACAAAGCCATCAAATCGTTTGACTTTGTCAGAAGCAAGGAGGATCCATGTGTTTATCGTAAATGCAAGGAAGGGAGTATTATTTTCATTATCATATATATAGATGACATATTAATAATGGGAAATGACAAGTCCATTATGCAATCATTGAAAGAATGGTTATCCATCACCTTCATGATGAAGGACTTAGGTGAAGCCTACTACATTCTTAGAATTAGGATCTACAGAGATAGAACTAATAAATTGTTAGGGATGTCATAGTCTACATACATAGACAAAGTGCTAAGGCGTTTCTCAATGGAAAATTTCAAGAGATGAGGTCTTCCTATGGGTCAAGGCATCAAGTTATCTAGGAAGGATTAGTCCTTCTACTTTTACAGAACTTGAACGCATGAAGAGGATCCCATATGTTTCAGCTATAGGATCAATCATGTATGCCATGACCTGCACTAGGCCAGATGTTGCCTTTGCACTTAGCACTTGCAAATTCCAGCAGAATCCTGGGGAGGATCACTGGAAAGCAGTCAAGAATATTCTTAAGTATCTTAGACGAACTAAATAATATTTCTTAGTCTATGGTGGGCAAGAGAATCTAGTCGCTACCGGGTATACTGATGCTAGTTTTCAAACAGATCTTGATGACTTTAAGTCACAGTCTGGATATGCCTTCATTTTCAATGGTGGAGCAGTGAGTTGGAAAAGTTCCAAGCAAGAAACTACTGCTGATACGATGACTGAAGCTGAGTACATTGTTGGATCGGAAGCTTGTAAAGAAGTTGTCTCGATATCTGAGTTCTTAAAAGAACTAGGGGTGTTCCAAGTGCCAGTCATCCAATAACGACATATTGTGATAACACTGGTGCGATTGCGCAAGCTAATGAACCAAGATCGACAAACAGAAATAAGCACGTATAGAGGAAATACCACATACTCAAAGAGATGGTGGAATCTAAAGAAATAGATCTAGACTATATTCCCACAGATAATAATCTAGCTGGCCCATTCACTAAATCATTAAGCTTAGCTAAGCATAATGGTCATTTTGAAAACATGGGCATTAGATATATTGGAGATTTGCTCTAGCCCAAGGGGAGATTGAAAGTATATATGTCCTAGAGACAATCTCTATTAGGGACATAATGTACTTGAACACATTCGTATTATTAATAAGATTAATATTTATGGCATTTGCAATTATTGAATTATTGTTTGATTGTTTGTAATTATTCATATATATGCATCCCTTGAGCTTACGTTGTCATTAATAGAGTGAGATATTAATGATAGAAAGTAACTCTCAAAATAGCATCGACTAATGATCATCGAGATTAGGATATCGATGATATGCTATAAGTCGATATGTGGTCTGCATCACATTCTTGGAGAATGTAGTATTTCTCACAGCTGCGAATAATGGTTACTCGTGATGAACACATGGATACTTTGGAGAAGTATTGGTATACTCTGCCGATAAACTATTTGTTATACATGTCTATAGTGTTATCGGCATGTGCAATATAAAGGTCTTTTGACTTTAGGTCAATACGCACATTTTTTGCAGAATGATGTACTTTGACCAAGTTCTAAGCTTAAACTCCTTCTGGATAAGTTTCGGCTTATGTTGGGTGCATCAGGATGTAAATCAAGGTGATAGTTGAACCAAGAATAGGATTTATTCCTCGATTGGAAATTCGAGAGAGCACTCAAGTTCTCAATGTTATTAGGTTGACTAAAGTCACTGGCCAGTGCAATAGACATATTTAGAATATGGTCTAGTTGTCAACTAATAAATATGAGATAAAGTGATTAAGCCATTTGGATAGACACTTGGCAAATCCTAAGCTTAATCGAGTGTGTCGCGAATGAAAGGAATTTATAGTTCCGCATAATGGTTAAGTTTGCTGGATTCATGTAAACGTACTTCACATATTGAGTTCCTCATACGACGCAGTCTAGGAGTTTCGTAATGACCTTAATTAGATTAATGTCGATATGTGAAGGCCTATAGGATCACACTACATGCGATTGTTTCTTCGATCTAAGAGTGTATTGAAAAAGTATTAAATATTCGATTTAGAATCGAGATATTTAATTTATAATAATTATGGAATATTTCTATTTGATAGAAATTATTTAATTAAGTCAAATTAAATTTTGGATTTAATTAAATGTGTTGTATATATTATATGGGTACTCGGACAAATACAGGGAAGCAATTGGACCAGAAATAACTGGCCCGAAATCGGCACCTTGGCCATCCACTTGGACGTGTGAAGTGGGCCAGCTAGGCTGGTCCACTGAACATTAAAATGGGCCATATTTTTCTATTTTAAATCTGCTTAGGTTTTGTCCTAAACTCCTATATAAACAACACAAACCCCATAATTATGAAGTTAGTCAGTCAGACAAAATAGAGGATTCAAGACTTAGAGCCTTGAATTACTTTCTCTCTTCTAACAAAAGAATTCCTAGCGTTCTTCGTTAGATAAATACACTGGAGTTGAAACTTGCAATTGGAGAGACAAATCGCGTAGATACCATAGTAGTGAATCAAGCATACGAAAGCCTGTAAGTTTTTCTTATCGTGTTTCGAACACTTTAATATGATTATCATATAAGTCATGCCAGGATCATTATTGGGTAAGTAAAATTTTAACCTTCCACTGTGCTTACGAACCCAACAAATCTCTACAATGGTATCAGAGCCCAGGCTGGTTTAAATGATTATACGATAATTATAATAACGATTACGTGGGAAAATTAATTATTTTAATTTATTAAATTAATTTTCGGAACTAAAAAAAATTCAGAACAGTGAACAGTGGCGGCAGTCACTGTTGTTTGGATCAGAGGCTACAGGATGCGGTGACAGAGTAGGTAGTGGTTGGGGTGGCTGGTGGTGGTTTAGATTGAGGGCCTGTCATGGTGGGGTGTCAATGAGTCAATTTCTGTTGGTGGAAATTGGTGACTACCGGGACTGTGATGGGAACGATGGCTGAGACGTGGGAATGTTGTCGGTAGTGGAGGCTGAACCGACATTGTGGTGGACTGGCAGACTGCCAGTGGTGGTAGTGTCAGTCTGAAGTGGCGGAGTTGGGGTGGTAGCAGATCTTACTGGAGGAGTTGTGGAGCTGACGACCTTACTGCCGGTGGTGGCAGTTTGTGCATTTGTCGTCGTCGGAACAGTAGCAGCCTAACGGAATGCTTGTTGGACAAGCGGTGATGGGTCTGAATCTTCGAGGAATTGGTAATCAAAGACTCAGAATTTATTAATATTGCCAAAAGGGAAAACATACTCAACAAAGGTGACGTGGCAAGAAATTATGATTTTGTCGGTGGAGAGCTCATAGCACTAGTACCCCCTATGGTTTGACAGGAAACCTAGAAAGGCGCACGGAGTAGATTTGGGTGCCAATTTATGGGGTGTCGTGGATGTCAGATTAGGGTAGCACAGACAACCGAAAATTCTAAGATGGTCATAGGTAGGGATCCGGCGGTAGATAATTTCGGTGGGTGTCCTATTTTGAATCGCACGGGTAGGTAAAATGTTGAGAATGTGTTCTATCATTTTTAGTGCATATACCCAAAAAGTAAGAGGGAGAGACGCATGAAAAATGAGAGTACGAATCATATTATTAATAGTTCGGATAATTCTTTCGGCTTTTTCCATTTTGAGGGGAGGTGTGGGGGCACGAGCAATGAAAGATCATGCCAGTATCCGCACAAAATTTATGAAATAGGGAATTATTAAACTCACGACCATTATCATATTGAAACAATTTTATGTCTTTTTCAAATTGCGTTTTGATAAGTGTACGAAATTCAACAAATTTGGAGAACACTTGAGATTTGAGTTTGAGTGGATAAACTCAAAGAAATTGAGAAAAATCATCCAAAAATACCATATAATATTTGTGGCCTAAGTTGTTGGTGGTGGGAGATGTCCATAAATCAGCGTGAATAATATCAAAGGGAGAGAAAGTAGTACTAATAGAAGTTGGAAATGGTAGTCTAATGTATTTCCCTAACTGACACGAGGAGAAACTATGAGAGAGGTTCCCTTTCTTACACTAGATCAAATTTCGGTTTCTAAGAGAATAAAAAACATGAGAACTCGGATGACCAAGTCTACTATGCCACGTTGAGGGAGATATGGTTGTTAAAATTGTGGGTGAGTGACACTAGCAGCGGATGTGGGTAGGAAAGAATATAGGTCACCCTCACTATTGCATCTCGTAAGGAGTTTTTCGGTACGGAGGTCCGTTACAGAAAATCCAAACGGGTCAAAATTAATTGAGACATAATTATCGGTGGAAATTTTCTAACAAAATTTAGATTTTTGATGATGTGTATGGCATAAATGACGTTTTTAAGAGAGAAGTGGGGATGTGGTGGTGGGGTAAGGGTGTAGCCAAATTCTTGAATTGGAATGCGATAACCGTTATCGACCATAATAGATTGCGGAGTATTTAAATTTTGCAGTTGAGTAAGATTACCAGAATTGTTGGTGAGGTGAGACGTGGTTCCCGTATCCATATACCACACGTTATCGGGTTGCCGAGGAGTCAATGTGGTGAAAGCTTGACCCAAATTGGATTGAAGAGTGGCTGGAGCGGGTTGTTGGGCTCTAATCATCTGGGCATGAGGAAGTTGGACTCCTTATCTGGAAGTTGGACTCCACTGTTGGGCCTCAGAAGGCTGGACCGAAAGATGGAGGCCCATCGACTGGGTAGGTCCGGTCTGCTGGGTTGCCTGATGGTGGGCCTGGTGGAAGCGGCCCGTCAGAGATGACCCCAGGCTGTTGGGCTGCTGCCTCAGTCAGTGTTCTCTTTGGGCAGGGTTTTGGGTTGCTGTGGGTGGCCCAGATCCAGTTGTTGGCTCCGTTGCTGGCACATTATCCATTGTGTGTATATTCTGCCATTAGGGGTTGCCGGACAACAAGAAAGAGGAAGAAATCGAACAACTTTGGTGGTTCGGGGCGTAGCTGAAGCATATGTCGGTTGAGGGGGGGCTGTATACAGGCAGTATACGACCTTTGGGAGGGATTTTAGAAGGAGATAATGTTGTATATTAGCGTATATCAACGGTATTCCTGTGGTATATATCCGGATGGCGTCGGAAAAAAATTAACTGGAGGCTGCCGGTTTTATTATTTAGGGTAGGGAGGAATTTTTGCTCCTGATACCATGTAGAATTGTATTGATCTCCCTTGGGGAGTCTTTCTCATTAATACAAAATATATATAGGTGTACAATGTGGAATCATTGTACAACAAGGATCCTAATTCTACCATAATTACATAATATAAATATGATAAATATAATACATAGTACACACGTGATAATAGTTACCATACATGAAAATGGCACGTACTAGAAATTTGTTGTCTTTGTCTTTAGAAGATCTTAGGTTGTAGCAATTCCTTTTCCCCTCTGGAAAGCTTCGAACAGTCTGTACATATATTTCCGAATCATTTCAGGCAATACATGTGCATTTACACCAGTGTTTATGAACATTTCATCGCTCGTGTAAGTTACCGGGAAAAAATTGCCAGTATAGCTTGAGTTTTCTGGTAATCCACAATCAATGCTCACGAATTGTAAATAATGGATCTTGGACATACCTCAACCCCAAAAACTAGCTTGTAGGGTGAGGATTGTTCAAGTCCATATAAGGAGTCCATGTTCCCATTGCACACTCAGACCTTGTTAACTGAAGCGTGTATAATATAATTTGGGGGCCCAACATCGGTGAACAAAGAATTGGAATGGACCTGACCATGTAAATAATGGATCTTTGGTTTAACTAAACCCCAAAAGCTAGCTTGTAGGATGATGATTGTTCAAGTCCATATAAGGAGTCTATGTTCCCATTCCATATCCAATATGAGACTCTTAACACGAATCCTAAAAGAAATAAAGAACAAGAAATATTGATTTAATTTTCATTTAACACTATTGCTAGACATGCGTTTTTCTCTTCAAACAATTAGAAACCAAGAAATGTTTTTTAATATTAATTACCTGATTGATCATCAAAAACTGGCTGGGCGTGAGTTAAAAGGGTGATAGCCAAAAGACCAAGAACGGGAAAAGGAAATATTTTTGTAACTTGGAGTTGGAATCCGTGAGAGGATTCTGGTCCATGGTAAGGCCAAACGATACTTGATTGGATTAGAACTCCTATATCAGGTAGTAGCTAAGTAGTTTACTAAATTCACATTATGATAATTGATAGAATAATATTGTAATTATATAGTCATAATTATAATTGATTATAGTATATTATATATATGGTAGGTATATATCTTAGTCAACTAATGACTTAATCCTAGCCTAATCTTAACTTTAGATGAAGATTCTACCCTTAGATGATTATTGTATTTTGGGTATAATTACCACACATTTGGAATGTAATCATTGAGGAAAATATTTTTACATGGTATCAAGAGTTTAGGGGAAAATCCTAGTCTAAAATATTCACCTCTCCCGTCAGCCCCCCTCCCCCATCCCCTCATCTCGCCGGACGGCGACTTTAGACACCACCAAAACTTTATTTTTTTCCTTTTCCGTCGACAATGTCTGACTCTAAATCCATCTTTTATCCCGCTCTTGCCATTTCCAATATCAAAACTCATATTTTCATCACTCTTGAGATGGAAAATGTTCATTATGCGACGTGGGCAGAGCTCTTTAAAATCCATTGCCGCTCCCACCGGGTTATTCATCACATAATCCCACCGGCAAAAGGCAAGGAAATGGTGTCGGACACCGATGATGAAAAAGAATTGTGGCTCACCCTTGATGCGACGGTTCTTCAGTGGATCTATGCAACTATTTCAAGCGATTTGTTGCATACAATTATTGAATCCGACTCCATGGAGATGGAGGCTTAGGATCGCTTACGGGATATCTTCCAAGATAACAAAAATTCTCGAGCCATCACCCTTGAGCAAGAATTCTCCACCACCGACATGGCAGAGTTTCCCAATGCATCCGCTTATAGTCAACGCCTCAAAGTCTTATCGGATCAACTCAAGAACGTTGGGCCGCCGGTTACTAACAATCGGTTGGTTTTACAATTGGTTGTCAGCCTTACCAATGCGTACAGTGGAGTGGGTACGTTCATCCGCCAAAGCAATCCTCTACCGCCATTTTACCAAGTCTGCTCTATGCTTATCCTTGAAGAGGGGGGTTTCGCCAAAAAAGACCGCCACCGCATCGAATTCCGCCATGGTTGTCGTTCTGTCGGATGATGCTTCTTCCAAATTTGACACTTTGCCGCCAAATCAGGAACAAAAAGGATGAAGTAGTGGAAATTGTGGTAAAAATCGTGGTGGTGGTCGCGGTGATGGCCACCGGAATTCTGGCGACGGTGGCATTGGTGGCAGGGGCGGTGACCAGCAGACCAGGTCCGGCCAGCAGTGGCAGCCCCGAGCCTAGTAAGGCAGTGTACCACCACAGTGGGCCTGGCAGTGGCTTTAGGCTGTGCCACCCTACCCATTTCCTTCAGGAAATTGGGCCAGGCCCAGTCCAAGGCACACTGGCCAGCAGTCTGCCAGCCAGCAGCCCAATGATTTTGGGCCCAGCAGCAGCAGTCGAGGTCCAACAGGTTTTGGGCCACTGTCGAACTAGTGGCTAGCCCAACGGATATTGAGGTCGCCATGCACACTCTTGGACTTAATCCGTCCGATGCAAATTGGTACATGAACACCGGAGCGTCGTCTCATATGACGTCCTCCCAAGGTAATCTCTCGTCCTATTTTAGTTTGAGCAAAAATAATGGTATCATTATCGGAAATGGTCTTTCAATTCCAATTCGTGGTAATGGTTTTACCAAATTGTCTCCACCAAACCCACCGTTGACTTTAAAGAATGTCCTTTATGCTCCACAATTTATTAAAAACTTAGTTTCAGTTAGAAAATTTACTACTGATAATTAGGTTTCTGTTGACTTTGACCCTTTTGGATTTTCCATGAAGGATTTTCAGACATGGATGTATCTAATGAGATGTGATATTCGGGGCGAGCTCTATCTAATCACCACACCCAATCATCAATCGAAGTTATTATCTACCTTTGCAGTCTTAGCTCATTCATTATGACATGAACGTTTGGGTCATCCGGGAGCACCTGTTTTAGCCTCCCTTAAATAAAGTAATTTTATTTCATGTACTCACACACGTAATTCAAATATGTGTCGTTCTTGTCCGCTTGGAAAACATGTTAAATTGTCATTTGTTGTTTCTAATTCATGCACTCTTATGTCTTTTGATATTATTCATTGTGATATTTGAACATCTCCCGTTTTGAGCTCTTCGGGCCATCGATATTATTTGCTTTTGCTAGATGATTACTCTAATTTTTTGTGGACATTTTCGTTGTCTAAAAAGTCACAAGTTTTTTCCACATTTCTCACTTTTAGAGCATTCATCCAAAATCAATTTGAACGGGATATTAAAAATATTCAATGTGATAATGGTAGGGAATTTGATAATGGTCCATTTTGGGATTTTTGCAATGTAAATGGTTTAACCTTTCGTCTTTCATGTCCTCATACCTCATCTCAAAATAGAAAGACAGAAAGAAAAATCCGAACCATAAATAACATTATTAGAACCTCCCTTTCTCATGCCTCTCTGCCACCATCTTTTTGGCATTACGCACTATAAATGACATCATATGTCCTTAACATACTTCCAAGCAAACACTTGTCCTATCAAGCCCCTCTAAAAAAAATTATACCTAAGGGACCCATCTTACTCTCATCTACGGGTGTTCGGGTATGATATCCTCTTCTTCCATCCACCATGATCAATAAACTTTAACCCCGGTTTACTCCGTGTATTTTTTTGGGTTATCCCTCCAATCATCAAGGTTACAAATGTTATGACTTATCATCTCAAAAATCATTGTGAGTCGTCACATAATTATTTATAAAGCGACTTTTCCATTTACCAAAATGCATGGGTCTGGGCCTCCTACATACGATTTTCTTGACGATGGCATACCCCGTATTTGGCCCAACATTTTTCTTCCCGTCCAATCCCCACTGTTTCATCCAACCCATTAAATTTGGGTAAATTGGGCCCTGAAATAGTGGCCCAGACGTTGCCTCTCACTGCCCAGCATTTTGGGCCTTTTTGTCTAAGCCTAGTTACTTTCGGGTCCACTGGGCCTCTGCCTGGCAGCAGTTTCGGTCATAGGCCAGCACCAAGCAGTTTGGGTCACGGCCCAAGTCCCTACCCACTGTCAGGCAGTCCCGTTCTACCCACTGGCCCACTTCTTCTTCCAGCCCAACGGCCAGTCACTCGTATTCAACACGGAATTTTCAAGCCCAACACAAAATATGGTCTTCACACCCGTGTTACCAAATCACCATTGCCTCGTAATCCTTTGTCTGCCCTTAATGATCCAAATTAGAAAATGGCTATGGATGATGAACTTAATGCTCTTATTAATAATAGGACGTGGGATTTGGTTCCCCGTCCCCCTGATGCTAATGTGATTCGGTCTATGTGGATTTTCAGTCACAAAGAAAAATTTGATGGTACTTTTGAGAGGCACAAAGCCCATCTTGCTTGGGAAGACACAACAGGTTAGTGTGGATTGCGGTGAGACTTTCAATCCGGAGGTTAAACCGGCAACTATATGAATTGTCCTTAGTCTGACTCTTTCGAAAGCATGGCCGTTTCATCAACTTGATGTCAAAAATGCCTTCCTACATGGATACATAAATGAAATAATGTACATGTACCAAACCTACCGAGACTCCACTTATCCGAATCATATGTGCCTTCTGAAGAAATCATTATATGGGCTTAAACAGGCTCCTAGGGCCTGGTACAAGAGGTTTGCGGATTATGTTTCATATATTGGGTTTTCTAACAGCCGATCTAATCATTATTTATCATCTACCGGTAGGGTAATGATATTGCTTACCTTTTTGTACGTGGATGATATTATATTGACCTCCTCATCTGATGTTCTTTGCAAGTCTATCATGTCACTGCTTGGCTCTGAGTTTGCTATGAAAGATCTAGGGCCACTACGTTACTTCTTGGGGATAGATGTGACACGTCATGCATGTGGTTTATTTTTATCGCAAAAGAAGTATGCATCAGATATTGTTGAACGAGCTGACATGTCCTCCTGTAAGACATCTACAACTCCGGTTGATACTAAATCGAAGTTGAGTGCCTCCTCTGGCATGCCGTATACCGACCCGTCACATTATCGCAGCCTTGCAAGGGCCATGTAATATCTCACCTTCACGAGGCCCGATATCTCCTATGATGTACAACATGTCTGTCTATTCATGCATAACCCAATGGAGGATCACATGCATGCTCTCAAATGCATTGTGCGGTATATTCAGGGCACTCTAGATTATGGCTTGCATTTATATCCATCGTCGATGTCCACCCTTGTTTCCTACACAGATGCCGATTGGGGTAGATGTCCGGACACCAGACGCTCTATGTTTGGTTATGGTATATTCCTTGGTGATAACTTGGTATCTTGGTCCTCCAAATGGCAAGCGACGTTGTCCAGATCCAGTGCCGAAGCAAAATACATATGCGTTGCCAATGTGGTGTCTGAATCTTATTGGCTCCGGATCCGAAGGCGACATTGGTGTATTGTGATAATATAGTGCTATTTATCTCTCTAGGAATCCGGTTAACCACCAACGCACTAAGCATATTGAGCTGAATATTCACTTTGTTCGCGAAAAAGTTGTTCGTGGACAAGTGCGTGTCTTACATGTCTCGTCACACTACCAAATTGCTGATATTTTTTCAAAAGGCCTTTCGCTGGTTCTATTTGAAGATTTTCGGGACAGTCTCAGCATACGCCGACCTCCCGCTTCGACTGCGGGGGTGTGATAGAATAATATTATAATTATTTAGCCATCATTGTAATTGATTATAGTATATTTCATATATGGTAGGTATATATCTTAGTTAACTAATGACTTAATCCTAGCCTTAGATGAAGATTCTATCCTTAGATGATTATTGTATTTTAGGTATAATTACCACACTTTTGAAATGTAATCATTGAGGAAAATATTCTTACAATAATGCTAGTGGAAAATTTTGCAAATTAAACAGCACGTTCAATGTAACACCTCGTACCTTCAAACTAAGCCTTGTTCATGATCCACGAGTGTAGAAAACCAAAACGGGGAGTTTAAGTTGAAACCAAAAAGCAGTTCTACAGATGAAATTTAACGGCAGATTTTACGGACCGTAAAATGTTTTACGGCCTGTCAAACGAACTGTCAATTTCACTTTTGAAATTGACGGCTAGACTGTAAATTCTACGGACCGTCAAATTATTGACGGCCCGTCAATCCCCATCATCCCATAACTCCAGTTTTACAACTCTCTGAAATTTTTCAGAAATAACAGTACGATCCAATTCGACGGACTGTACAATTATTGACAGACCGTCAATCTGGACTGTCAAAATATCAACGGCCCGGACTCAGACCGTCGAATCAACCGTCGATTTCTTCCGACAGCAAATAGTATAAATTCGGGACTTCATTCTAAAAATCAGTTTCACAATTCCCAAGCCCCAAAATGAAGGTTATCTTTACCCAACCATCTCCTACACCAAGGTAAGTCCTTTCCATGTATTTCCATGCGATTCTAATCGATTACTATCAATTCCTAAGAGAAATTCACTATTTCTAACCTAGAGTTTTCAAGAAAACCCAACTCAAGGAATTAAAGTTCAAGCTTTGGATTCATTCTTCCAAGTTCAGATTTTTAAGATAAGTTTTGGAGCGATTAAGGTATGTAGAGCTTCTATCTACGTGTGTGAACGTCATTGTTCTTCCCCACGCCACAGTTATCCATGAAACCATGAATTTCCATAACCTAGGATTTTATTCAAGTTCATGATAATCATTCTATACATATATAATTATATTCCATGTTATGTCTTGGCTTCATTACTGACACTCATGATATGATATTGTGACTGTCATGAACTCGTTCATAATCCTTGAACCCAAGTCTTGATTTCCATGAGTTCTTAAATATAAGTTATGATTACTATCACTCAAATTTCATGAAGTCATATATGTTCCTCATGATTTAGACAAGTTATACTATGTATTTCTTCACATGCTAAATTATAAATTTACAAGTTATGATTTCAAGTTATTTCATGTAATTCATGGGCTTTCAAGCCAACTATTTTCAAGTACATATTTTGGGAGTTGCACAGATTATTGAGAAGGCTCAGATAGCCTGAAACTACGTATGCCAACGTAGGATAAGGGTCACTCCGCCAGATGATGATACCTTCAAATTATTTATTAGATCCATCATGTTCATGTTCATATCTCGTACTCTGGCAAAGTATGAGATGGCTTAGCTGATCGGGCAGGGATCTGACTACATGTTCACGCGTGGTGGTTCATGTCGGTTTTTCTAATGCTCTCTCACATATATACATATATACAGTTTTTTTCAGATTTTTACTCATGTTATTATACTCATGTTCATGTTTTTAGTTTCACTATTTCATGTGCCTGCTTATTCTTTCAGTTACTTTACATACTGTACAATTCAAATGTACTAACGTCCCTTTGCATGGGATCTGCACTTCACGGTGCAGGTACTGATTTTCAGGGAGACGGATCTGCCCAGTAAGACTGCTTCAGTATCAGCTATTTCGGTGAGCCCCATCTCATTCAGGGTGTCAGTCTAGTTATTTTATGATTATATTTTATTAGCAGATGTATGTTAGGGCATTATCCTGGTAAACAGTTTTGCAGACTCATATTTTAGAGGTTTCATAGACTAGTACAGTATCATGTTGTAACACCCTGTAGTTTTGGGCCATGGTTTGAATCGCTAGACAATGTAAGTAGACCTGAGTCCTGGAGAAATTTTGTTATATTTAGGTATTCACATCAAGAACTTAGTATATAAAAGGATGTCGTTCCGAAATAATTTAAGATTTAAAGTGTGACAATGATGACTAGAAATAGTATTTTATGTGTACCGAAAAAGGCTACGGACTAGTGTTATATCACATGACTATGATAATGGATATATGAAGTGTGTTAAAATGATTACTATTTAAGTGAAGTAGAATCAAGAATTTAATTATGTGTGTGATGAGTTAAATGTGGAGTGTGGTCTAAAGGAGTTAATAAGTGGATAATGGGGAATATGGAATCATCCACGTGTAGCCTTATAAAGTGTAGCATCTAATGACTATGTACTATGTTGCATAGATGTAATCTTTAGACGAATAACAATTATGATATGGATGGCTCATATATGTGTGGACCCCACTTCGTTTAAGAATGGATATATCTAGGAAAGTATCTTCTTTGTTAAAGGATAATTTTAGAAAGGAATGAGAAGCAATATTTCCACAAATAGGTAGCATAAATATTTCAGACTAATTCATACGCAACAAAAAAAAACCGAGCAGCAACGTGAATTTTTTTTTCGCAAGCAGCAACGATTTTCTATCTTAGCGGATCGAAGGACATAGTTAATAGAACTTCAAAAATTAGAAGTGACGATCAACATATAGAGGGTGCTGATTCAGACATAGTTAATAGAGGTTCAGCACTAAAGGTATGTTAAGGCTACTCTTCCTTCTTTTGGCATGTTCTAAACACGAAATGTAAACGTAATGGTGTCCTATAAATGATTCTACTCTTAGTAGTTAAGGATGTTCATGTTATTCATTCCTATTGTCAAAGAATGTCTAAATATGTTCCTAAATTCCTAGTGAGGTATATGGGAAAGATGTTAATATTCATAATTCTAAATCGAAGGTGTAACGACCTTACGTCACTCTGATAGACTCAGAATATCTTAGTATCATTCATGCATTATATACATATATATACATATAAATATATTGGATCGGGTTGCACGTTCAGCAACATATATACATATATATATATATTGGATCGGGTTGCACCTTCCGCAACATATATACATATAAATATATTGTATTGGGTTGCACCTTCCGCAACATATATACATATAAATATATTGTATTGGGTTGCACCTTCCGCAACATATATACATATAAATATATTGGATCGGGTTGCACGTTCCGCAACATATATACATATAAATATATTGGATCGGGTTGCACATTCCGCAACAACACTACAGAGCGAGTTGCTCTTCTAGGCAGGAAGCTACATATACATATAATGGATCGGGTAGCGCGTTCCACAACACACGCATAAATCGGTGTTTACATTGCATTGCATATCCACACATACACCTTAAAGAATACCTAGGGGTAATGAGATATTATACACCTCTCACTATAAGACGAGGATAGTTTATGAAGTGCAGACCTATCCGGACAGGTTGTATTTGAGTTTCATTAATCAGCTCATATGGTATTTAGGTTGCTCATGCTTTCATTTACCATTTGTCGCTTCATATTGCGTTTATGCCTTTCTTTACAGTTTATAGATTCATATTATTATTTATGCTTTACATACTCGGTACATTATTCGTATTGATGTCCCTTTTGTCGGGGGAAGATGTGTTTCATGCCCGCAGGTCCAGGTAGAAAAGGCGACGATCCGCACTAGTAGGTTGTCAGTTCAGCTGATATCGGAGAACTCCATTTGTCCCGGAGTTGCAGTCTAATTTTGATACGGTGTTTTTGCATATGCATATGGGTATGGCGGGGCCCTGTCCCGATCTTATGATGTCACGTACTCTTTAGAGGCTTGTAGATAGTTGTCCTATGTATAGTAGTCGTGTATGGCCTTGTCGGCCTTAGTATGTATATGTACATAGGTTGAGTCCTTCTGTTTGCAGGATTTTACGTAGCTCTTTTCCATATTATTATTTCTATGTGTCAACAATTTAAGAAAAAATTGTTTATCACCTAGTGATTTCGCTAGTCACACCTCCTTTTGGTCTCATTTTTCTATCACAATGAAATGTTTACCAATTGACATATTAAGGAGTTGCTACTGCTTCGTACATTTGTTTTCTCAAATCAACACTAACATGTATTGCTTTAGTAGATGTTGCACGATTTACTCCATTTAAAAGACTTGGCCAATTAGTCATTAAATTCCATTAAATGAGTCCTCATCATCATGTCCTCCACTTAGCCAATCTTGGTGGTGGAGAGCATGTTGATTAACGCCACACGCACACCACGTGTTACCCTCATCCACTAATTAAGTGACTTGCCTCTGTATAGTTTATAAATCACACACATAATTAATTTCGTGATCCCAATTCACTTAAATCTTAATAACTTATAAGACTTTTATATACTCAATGTCATAATTTTGTAATATGACATTTGTCCATAACCTCTTTGTGCACGCACCAAATTTATTTTTGATCCCCGTCAATCACACTAGTTACGTCCAAAATTATTTCGGGGTTTAATCCTTTTATATACTAATCTCGTTATTAGCATATGTAAATATAAAATAAATTTTCCCAACGCTCGGGTATATTTACACACGCCTAGCGATTCAAACCATGACCCGAAAGTACGGGATGTTACATCCTTCCCCCCTTAGAAACATTCATCCTGGAATATTGGGGTGACATATCTAATCTCTGTCACATAGCCAGAAAACACAACTACTTTCTCACGGCCAATCAGATCACTCGTGGTCTTCAATCATTAATTATAATACCATGAGATAGAACTCACCTTATGCTTCTCTTGGAACCTCCACGTCAGTCTGGAATAGGTGTGGATATTTGTGCATCATTTCTTCTTTCGCCTCCCATGTCATCTCTTCCACGTTCTTATTTTGCCACAGAACTTTCATAGACGCTACCTCTTTAGTCCTCAGCTTGCTGACTTGTCGATCTAGGATAACAACATGAACCTCTTCATATGATAGATCCTCTGTAACCTTCACATCATCAATCGGCACAATCCGAGAAGGATCTCCAATACATGCTCTCAACATGGAAACATGGAATACTGGATGAACAAATTCCAACTCCGAAGACAGGTCCAATTCATAAGCTACTTGACCGACTCTTTTAATTATACGATATGGCCCAATATACCTTGGACTGAGCTTTCCCTTCTTTTCGAATCTCGTTACACCCTTCACAGGCAAAATCTTTAAGAATAACCAATCATCTGTCTGAAACTCTAAGTCTCGCCGTCGCACATCTGAATATGACTTATGATGACTCTGTGCGGTTAATAATCGTTCCTGGATAAGAGTCACCCTCTCTATGGCTTGGTGTACTAAGTCAGGCCCAAACAATTCTGATTCTCATAGTTCGAACCATCCGATAGGAGATCTACATCTTCATCTGTAAAAAGCCTCGTATGGAGCCATTTTAATGCTGGCATGATAGCTGTAATTGTACGCGAACTCAATACGGGGTAAGTGATCATTCCAACTTTCCTTAAAATCTAATACACAATCTCGTAGCATGTCCTCGAGCGTCTGAATTATACGTTCGGCCTGCCCGTCCGTATGAGGGTGGAAAGTTGTGCTAAGATTAGAAGTTAGCTGTAAACTATGCACCTTGGTCAGATATAATAGAGATAGCCACACCATGAAGGCGAACAATCTCCTTCACATATAACTTCTCATAGTCCTCGGCTGTGTAGGTAGCTCTAACTGGCAAGAAATGAGCTGATTTAGTCGGTCTGTCAACAACTACCCAAATAGAATCAAATATGCGATAAGAATGAGGTAAACCCGTAATGAAATCCATATTAATCATTTCTCATTTCCACATAGGAATCTCAATGTTCTGAGTCAAGCCACCGGCCTTTTGGTGCTCTATGTTTACTTGCTGACAATTAGGACACTGATCAACAAATTCTGCCACGCTTCTCTTCATGTCGCTCCACCAATAAATGCTCTTGAGATCATAATACATCTTAGTAGATCCATGGTGAACAAAATTTTGTGATCGATGGACCTCCGTCATAATCTTGTCTCGTAATCCTGCTATATTGGGAATACACAAAACCTGGGGGTCCCTCTCCTATTATACTCGAAGGTTGCGGTTCTCTTTTGCTAAATATCTTTCCCAATCTTCTTTAACAATGGGATCTTCATCATAACGCTTCTTTTCTTTCCGTATGAGGGATGACCCTGCTGTATTATGAGTTATAAGGCTATCACTATCTGAATAAGCAAAACAGACTCTTACTTAGCTAACTGATGCGTTCCTTCAGGTCAACTTCTCTCCTTTATTCTCACATTAATCAAGCCATTTGTGGATGAATGATTCTATTGTCCATCTAGCTTTGTTTACTAGCTGGAGTGTTGAAAACTCTTATATTTGTAGTACCTCGATCATTGAACACTTTATGGAAAATATCATCCAATCTGAAGTACGTGTATCATCACCATTAACTCTTATTCATGGTCTGCAAGGAATCTGTACTTTCTCATTACTCGTAATTATAAACAACTCTCTTTCTTACTACTTGTCCACTCATTTTCTTACCTGTCATACTCCTCTTGGTATATATTCTTGTATACATACGTAATCTTAAACATTACTCTTGATTCTGATCCTTGGCGTTACCAACCCATAAGGGATGAGCTGTTAATTTATTCCCTCATTCCGTACCTGGAAGATTCTAAAGAATTTTATATCACATGACATTGGCCTACTATATCCAAACCTGGTCGGTATACTTAGATTTGAATTCCTCCACTGGCCTCATGGCTAATTCTTTTCGTAAATGGCTCTTTGGAAAAGATTCCCGCAATCTTATTAAGTTGTAAACCCATTACTTTATCTATCTCGTAAAACCTTTGATCAGTTCAATAATGCTCATAGATATCTGTATTTGCCTGGCATTATATCTTTATTATAATTTCATTATATCTTTGACATGTGTCTCTAATGTCTATATTGTATCCATAGGCGTCATTGACCCCTTCCACATGTTGAGGCGTTAATCTCGAGCTTTACTCACTATTACTTATGTTTACATAATTCCTGGAAGGTACGACTGCGTATGTTGTGGAACCGATGATTCGTATGTTTAGATCCAATTCACGGTGTTACATGATCCCATGACTTGTCAAGATTTCTTGTCTTATCATTATTATATCTCCCACCGATCGAGTGCTCATTCGTCTTACCTTTACATTTCCATTTCAAATTTCCTTGGGGAAAAATCTCTTATCTCCAAGTACCTCTCGTACTCCCTTCCTGAACACCAGAGAATCATCACCTTTGGTCGAAGAATTCCTTATGTCCCTCCTCCACTTTTGATCCTTACGCCATTCTAGAATAATCATACATTTGTGAGACCTGCATAACTATAATTTCATTCACCTTTATCCTTCTTGTTGTAATCCTTCATTCTATTTGTCACTAAGCGAAAAACATTTCTGCCTTGATACTTAATCATACCATTTTATTCATACTTATTAATTGTTTTCATATTTCCTACCACCATCCTTTGATTGTACCATAATTCTTGTCCTCAATTACCCCTATTATTATACGGAGGTTACATTCATGAAGCTATGTGTGTGCTCACCCACTCCTTTGGATATCCTAACCTTTATCTAATATAATAATCCATTTGTTACTTGAGCAAGTTGTGATACTCATTCTTCACCCCTCTTTTCTTTGCCTGACTTGGTGATTTTCAAATCCCAAATGTCCTCGAGCTGCTGCTGAACTTGAAATGAAATTGTTGCAACTTTGCTGAAATTTGGAGGAAAAGCAGTAGCTGATATGCTTGTTGTCTAAACCACTGTTATGCTCGAGAGACTTTCCTATGCTGCCGTTTTTACTTCCATTTGTCGTGGTTATACCTTGTTGTTGCCTGTCTCTATCAAATACTTTAGGATGAAGTCTTTCCTGAGAGGCAACCAATTGATTCAATACCTGCACCGGTCTCCTTATATCCTAATCAGATGGAGCCGGTGGTAGGACTGATGGTACATGAGCCTTTCTCAACTCCCCTGGTGCTACAGGATTCGCCGATCCCTGGGAAAGCAACTTATTCCTATCCCCAGACGGATCTCTCTCAATGGAGAGCATACTACCCGTATTTACACTTAATTCAACTTCAATCTCCCTGCTAATCATAATCCTTCAGGAAGAAGGTATTGATGTAATCATAAATACGATAAGGTCTACAGAGAAAATCCTTACAATTTTTTGCGTTCCGATGCTTAGTAATTCCTTTACCTTACTAAACATTTTGATTTCCAGGCTTGCATTATCTCTTCCATCTTCCGTATATGAGTGAGACAACTTCTCATAATCTCACATTTTAACAATAATACTACCCCTTCTGGCGTATCAATCGTCTTGTTAGAAATCGCTCATTTACTGGCTACGAGTATAAACTAACCGAAGTCTTTTTGGTAATCGATATTACTGAAACCATAACAGGCACCAGTTAAACTCGAATTCTTAAAACTCAGCTCTACTACACGAGTTATGAGATGAAAGAATGGAAATCATCCCTAAATGTCAGACAGCATCCTACTTATAAGTATGGTGCACAACATACATATAAACAAGACTCTACTAGACACGGTTTGTAGACTCCCTAGGACAGACATGCTCTGATACCAAGTTTGTAACGACCCAAACCGGATGGCAGCGACGGACACCCGAACCCCATCTGTCGGGTACCATCAATCATACGGTCAACACCTATCCATAATTAAATACGGACTAAGCCAAAAAAAGACTATGTAAAATCTTAATCAGATAACCAACTTATATATATACATACTCATACCAAGGTCGACAAGGTCATTCAAGACAACTACACACATGATACCTGTCTACAAGCCTCTAAGAAAGTACATGACATCAAAAGGTCGAGGCAAGGCCCCGCCATGCCCATATATACAAGTAAAAAGTACCGTACCCCAAGATAGGCCGACACTCCAAAATAAGGGGAGTGCTCCAAAATCCACTGAATCCGCATCCTATTAACGTGGATCGTCTCCTTGCCTACGTGAACCTGCGGGCATGAAATGTCATGTCCCCCGATAAAAGGGACGTCAGTACGACTGATGTACTAAGTATGTCAGGCATGAATAATAGCATAATATGGATATAACAAGTACTGAAACAGAAACAACCGACCAACAGTAAATGCCTCTGAGGGCCCTAATACATATTCCTAAATGTTATGCACAATGCAGTATACATATACATCGGCCTCATCGGGTATCTTCCTTACCGTAACAGCCTCTGTGGGAATCATACCATATAATGGTTAATGAATATATGCATGATGCAAATGTGGTATACATACATACATACACATATATATATATATATATATATATATATATATATATATATTGGCCACACAAGGGAATCTTCCTTCCCATAACCGCCTCTGTGGGCATCATGTTATATCAGCCACACAAGGGCATCACATCATATTGGCCTCTTCGGGCTCTTTTGTGATAGTCTGTACCATCTGCAGGTGGTATGCGTATATAACGCCTATCCCTTTCAACATATCCCCTACATATATACAATATTTATCATATAGTAGTGTGCATATCACATGTGGGTCCAGGGTAATATATGAATATAATGCAAATAAAAATGCATGAATGACAATGAAACATTCTAAACTTATCGGATGACATAATATCATTGCCCCTTTGGCTAACATTGGAAATATTTAACATGTACCTTCGGCTAACATTGGAAATATCAACATCTTTCCCAGATACCTCAATAAGGATTTAGGAACATATTTAAATATGTTTTTAACATATGAATCAATAACATTAATATTCTTAACTACTAGGAGTAGAATAATCTATGAAACAATATCACGGTTATATTTCATAATTTAGAACATGCCAAAAGAAGAAATAATTTTTCTTAACATACCTTGAACAATTACGGAACCCGCCCTTTTTACTTGCTGGACGTTCTGCTCTACATCAACAATTTAAGAACAAATTGTTTATCCCCTAGTGATTTCCCTGGTCACATCTCCTTTTGATGTCATTTTTCTATCACAATGAAATATTTACCAATTGACATATTAAATAGTTGTTAATGATTCGTAGATTTGTTTTCTCAAATCAACACTAACATGTATTGCTTTAGTAGATGTTGCACGACTTACTCCTAGGGATGGCAACGGATCATTTATGGACCGGATCCTACTAGATCCAGTTCCAGATCCATTTTTCATACCTGGATCCAGATCCATCGGGTCCATAAAAATCAGATCCAAATTCGGATCCATCGGATCCACCGGGTCCACGGATCGGATATGGATCTGGATCCACACGTAAAAAAAATTTGCCTTGCAAAGAATGTAACCTTGCTAAGAATTTTTTTTTGAACTGACAAACGATTTTTACTTAACTAACAGTTTACTGTATTTCAATTTTGAAATGTTTATATAAGATATTTTGTTCGTTGTCTCGTTTTGATTGTGAGCTATTAATTGAAAATGTTGGACAATGACAATAGTTGTGGAAAATGCTGACTAGTATTTTCACAATGCAGAACTTGCATGTGCTTGGAATCTTCACAAATGAAGTGAATATAATTTTAACTACTTGTCTATGGAGATGTTAGTCATTCACTAATATAACATTGATTTTATTATCGAAGTTACCTCTTTAATTTTTGGTTTTTGAGTTAACGCGGGACAAAATTAAACTTGTTTTGAGAATTAAACTTGCAAGGATGTGCTTAGCAATTTTAAGAAAATACTTATAAAATTACATTCTAGGTTATGAATATATTTAATAAAAACGGATCCACGGGTCGGATCTGGATCGGATACAGATCTCAAATACAAGATCCAGATCCAGATCCGATCCGTCAGAAATGGATCCGGATCCGATTCGGATCCGTCTGGTCCAAATTTTGAAGATCCATATCCTATAAAATGGATCTGGATCCACCGGGTCCAGGATCCACTGCTATCTCTACTTACTCCCTTTAAAAGACTTAGCCAATTAGTCATTAAATTCCATTAAATGAGTCATCATCATCATGTCCTTCACTTAGCCAATCTTGGCGGTGGAGAGCATGCTGATTAATGTCACACACACACCATGTGTTACCCTCCTCCACTAATTAAGTGACTTGTCTCCGTATAGTTTATCAATCACACACATAATTAATTTTGTGATCCCAATTCACTTAAATCTTAATAACTTATAAGACCTTCGTATACTCAATGTCATAATTTTGTAATATGACATTAGTCCATAACCTCTTTGTGCATGCACCAAATTTATTTTCGATCCCCGTCGTCACACTTGTTACGTCCAAAATTATTTTGGGGTTTAATCCTTTTATATACTAATCTCTTTATTAGTATACGTAAATATAACATAAATTTTTCCAACGCTCGGGTCTATTTACACACGTCTAGCGATTTACATATGCCTAGCGATTCAAACCGTGACCCGAAAGTACGGGATGTTACAGATGGAGTATTTGTTAGAGTTTGCCCTGAATTTCTTACCTTATTTGAATTCTACCATAATTATGTTTTACTTCAAAAAAGATTTTTTTGTAGAAAATGACTACCATATTTTTTTTCTTGGAGGAGAAGTTTTGGATTTCTATAAATATAATATATTTTCTTCTCATACACAACACAATAGCATCCACAATATAGTTGTTTAGATAGTTTTGTTTAGGAGGAGATTATTCTCCCAATAGTTTTAATGCTTTATATTAGTTTTTTTCCATATGTAGATTAATTGATCAAATCATATTATAGTATTATATCTCTTTTAGAATAGTTTTTTATGTCGTCTGATTTATTGCTGTTAAGGTTTGCAATTATTAACTTTCGCTTTACTCCTGGATTATTTTCGATCCCAATAGTATTGTGTTTCCTCTCAAAGAAGAATATGACATATACTTATTCCCAACGAATTAAAAAGGAGAAACTCCCTCGTCCCATTCTTATGACTATACTATTATTATTTGAATATTCGACAATATATTCTGCTTAGTTATACTTTTATCATTCTTAGTATTACTAGTTATATTACAAATAAAAATCTAATTATTGAAGGTTAGTGTATCTTATAAAAATCTAGTCTAAACTCTAAAATAGCTTCCTTCAACACAGAGTCTTTGAGTTGGTTGGATGGAATACTTCTAAGATGCTTTGACTTTTGGAAATTTGGAATATAAGTGACGTTGTAAGTTGAGTCGAGGCTCCACACAATAAAAATTAAAATCATTTGTATGAGATTTTTTTTAATAGGGACCAAGATATTCAAGTAGTTAGACGTAAAATTTGTAAAAATGTTTATAAGTTTAAAACCGAAAAAGATCAAGGTGGGACGGGATGTTTATTGAGACATGTACAAGGCGAGCACACAGCTAGGTGGAATCAATACCAGGCTAAAATATTTGGTTTGCCAGCTTAGTCGGGACAAAGTTCACATAGTGTCCCCGACCAAGTACATGGTCAAATTAACCCGACGACGGGCGGAATTTTCGGTCCTAAATATGATAAAACAAAGATAGAAAATATGGCAAAATTAGTTGCCGTGGAGGGTTTTCCTTTTTCATTTTCTTCCTCTCCTGATTTTATTCATTATATTCGAGAAACATATAATCCTACTTTTAACGATTTTCCTAGATCAACTGTTAGAAGAGATGTTTTTAAATTTGCGCATGAATATCAACAATATTTACGTTATGCATTGTATCATTTTAATGGCAAAGTGGCTATCACTTATGACATAGGTCGTAGTACTAACAATAATAATTATTTAATTGTAACATGTCATTGGATAGATCATAATTGGTCTATGCAAAAATGTATTTTAGCATATATATATATATATATATATATATATATATATATTGATGATAGGCACACTCGAACTTTTATTGTACAAAATATTCATGAAATTTGTGATTATTATGTAATAATTGATAAAATTATGACTATTACATTAGATAATGCTACTTCTAATGATTATGCTATAAGACTTTTAAAAATTCGATTAACTCCATGTTTTCTGATCATTTTCATATAAGATGTGCGTGCCATATTTATAACTTAGTTGTAAATGATGGCCTAAAATTTTTTGAAAACATTTTTGATAAAATACAATTTGCTATAAACTTTATTTTTAAAGGTAAAAAAATACAAAGACGCAAAGAGTATAAAAAAATTTGTCACGGTTATGGATTACCTTATAGAAAAATTCTTGAAGACGTAGCGACTAGGTGGAATTCTCTATTTGAACAACTACTTATTCCTTACGATTATAGAAGACCTGTAACTTTATTATTGAACTCCCATAATAAAATTCAAGGGATATGCTTGTAGATAATGATTGGAAATTTTTTTTAGAACTTAATGGATTTTTAGAGAAATTTTTTCAAGCTACTAAAGAATTTTCTAGTAGTTATTATCCTACTATTTCAACTATATTATTTTATATAGCTCTAATATTTTTGTTACTTAATGAATATATGAAAAAACAAACTTATAAGGCATCTACTGAAAAAATATTTAAAAAATTAAAAAAATACTTTTTTTCTATTCCCACTATTTATATTATTGGTGATGTATTAAATCCGACTATTAAAGTAGACGGTTGTAAAACACTTGTTGAAACGATTTATGATTGTATAGTAGTACTTCCACCTCCAAGTCCAAATGAAGAACCAACTCACGAACCAACTAAAGAAGAAGTTATGTCTAGTATACACACTGAATGCAAAAAAGTATATATGTATTACCAACAACAAAGTGTAAATAATCAACCGACTTCTGTACCATCTTCTACTACTTCGCTGCAATCTTATAAAAAAACATGTGGTTTCTGCTGCTAGTATTCAAGGCCTTAGAAATAAAATGTTTAGTGGTTCAACTTCTTCACAAGTTAGCGAATTTGATGTTTAGATTTTGCAGGGTGTTGTACCGTACGAATTAATTGTCAATGATAAAGGACATGAAGACTTGCTGAAATATTAGAGGGAGAATGAGAAGACATTTTCGACTCTGTCAAAGATGGCCCGAGATGTGTTGAACATTCAAGCGTCATCAACAGCGCCTGAAAGCGTTTTTTCTGCGGGAAGATTTCAAATAGGAGAGCACAGACATTCATTGGCGGGAGACACATTGGAGATTGCAGTTCTATTCAGATATTAGATTCGAGCGGAACGTGGAAGGTTCGGTCAACCGGAGATCAACGAAGAAGAAGACCACAACTACAACAAAATCTTATCCGAGGGAACAAGAAGCGACGTCGAACAATTTGACCATCAACTTCCAATTCCAACCAAAAATCTTCAAGACATTGTGAGGAAATTAGAAAAAGTATGGTTAACTATGTAATTTTTTTAATTGTAATTTTTCTATGTGATTTGCAACTTTTGAACAACACCACAAAGTTGCAATTTTGAAATTGTATTACAAAAAAATCATATTTCTATTAAATAATATAAGAGACACAAAAATAGCATTGGGATATTTTTATTTCACTGTCTTGTTCAATTATTGAAGTGTTTATATATATTATATTTTTAAATTAAGTGTCTAAAAAAACCGAAATTCCGATCCCGCCCCGACCCCGCCCCGCCCCGCCCCCTAACACCAGTCCCTTTTCTGGCGGGATGTGGGATGGGACGGGACATCTGCCTATCCCTCTAATCCTGGCCCACCTATCCCGCCGGAGACCCGCCCCAACCCACTGGCCATTCCTAGTTTCAATTAGTATGCAGGCACTAGTGGAACTACAATTTTACTAAAGGGTGTCAAAATATGAAAAACTAAATATTGAAAGAAATTAAGGGAACTCAACATGAAAAAAATTATTCATTTTATATATCTACACAATATAATTTTCCAGCGAAGGGTGTCGTTTGACATCCCTCGGATGCATGTTGCTCGCCGCTGCATGGAGATACTAAATGGATCTTTCACGTTCCCAATATTAATACTTCTACTTGCTTTATGAAAAATGTTTCGAATTATATAGATTTCATTAGTTACAATTAACATGCAGGTACTAAAAGGAAGACATGCCATTTTACCACAAACAAGTAACGAGGCCTTTTCTGTAATTGTGGTTAGTTCATTTAAGGAGGGGGAGGACGGAGATGATTGTAGTTCTTGTACATCAGTATGAATAATTATGTAAATTCGTAGTCGATAGAGTAGAGAATTTGTAAATACTTGTTGTTTACCCGTAAATAAGTACAGTTGAATTTGTATTCGTGATCAAGGGCACGTGGGTCTCAAGTGACTAAATTAGCAAGTAAATCAGCAAATGATAGTAACAAATAATGAATAATAAAGCGAGGTTAGAATATAATTATCCTGGACCTTGAAGAAGCTTCGTGATAAGGCCTCTGATAGAGATGGCAATGGATCTTGGACCCGGTCCGGATCCGGTGGATCCATATCCGTTTTATAGGATATGGATCTTCAAAATTTGGACCCGACGGATCCGGATCGGATCTGGATTTGGATCTTGTATTTGAGATCCGTATCCGATCCGTGGATCTATTTTTTATTAAATATATACATAACCTAGAATGTAATTTAATAAGTATTTTCTTAATTTTTTTTCATAATTTATGTATTGGGTAAAGGGTTGAACCAGGATAAGACACAAGTCACACAAGCATGTAATTTGTCTCTGAAGTTTCATTTCTTTTACCTATATGCTCTCTGCAGTTTTCCATATTTTCATTTCTATAAAAATAAAAAATTATCACTCTTCTTTAAATTTCCCTTTCTTGAATCTGCTAGCCGTAAGCTTTAAGTATCTTTCTCTCATTTGTTTGATCAGCAAAAAAAAAACTGGGACTTTTGATATATGACTGACATTGTTTTATGTTGTTTAATGAAGTCAATCAGTAGAACTACAAGTGGAGCATCACTAAAGCCTCCAAAAATTAGCTCAAAGTTGCAACCTGTTCAGCATCACTAATGAAGTCAATTGTCTTTATTTTCTTGTGAAGCTAAAACTTTGTTCAGTATTTTGAAAGAATGGTGTCATGTTTGTGTAGGTTGATTGAATGAACTCAGTCATTTTTTCAATCGGATTGCGTTTCATTTTGTCATAAAAAAGTTTTAACATGTGGGAATATTATTCAAGCCAAAAAAATTTACATGTAGATCCAGATCAGATCCGATGGATCCGGATTTGAATATGATTTTTATGGACCCGATGGATCTGGATCCAGGTATGAAAAATGGATTTGAATCTAGTAGGATCCGGTCCAGATCCGATCTGTTGCCATCCCTAGCCTCTGGACTAGTCGTTTAAGATAATAAGAGAGCACAAATGTTGAGACAAATAGTATGAAACAAAAGTAACGTTGTAATCACTTGAATATGATGTCCTTACAATGAGTTAATTGGTCCTATTTATATTTGGACTCATGGGTACACATTCCACGAATTATGCTCCTAATAATACCAATACATGAATGGTGTAATAATTGAACAATTAGTATCTTCATAAATGTTGTTAATTCACCTTTTGAAGGTGTATAATCAAACAAGTAACGGTCGCCCGTTGGGATTCGAACTGGCCTCTTGATCTCTCTGCTTTCCGGTACATGTGACTCTTTGACACCCCCGATGCTATTTCGACGTACCGGTCGTACTGAAAGCTAACTTGGATCCGACTCACCTTCCCCTGCCACGCGTCAAGATGTAATTCGTATATCTGTATAATACGAATTTCGCTCTATACTCTTGCTTAGTTTCGATTAATCTTACATAGAAATAACACCAGGTAACTTTTAATGGTATTATTTAATATATAACCACAGTTTACAAGGTATTTAAAATTTAGTCATTCCGCTAATTACTAGGTCCTCCTCCATAAATTTCAGACATTCACGTATCTTGAACCACTTAAGTATCGAGTCAAAACACTGTAGATTTTTGAATTTCAATGGCAGAAAATTATTGTTGCACTACATTTCATGGTATCACAAAATTGCACTTCTACTTCATGACATTGGTTTGAAGTTTGAACTGTCCAACTAAACTTAAAGTTTCAATTTCAGGATAGTATCTTGAAGTTTGAAGGGTAATAATAAAATTTTAGGATATCGTCCTGAAGTTCAAAGAAGTGGGTTTCTCCCTTTTTTAAAAAAAAAAATATTGTTATGTATTAAATACATTACAAGAAAATAGCTATCTTTTAAACAGAAACCCTAAATGGCTATATTTTAAACAACTCTAAAAGTGGATATTGGTGCTCTCAAGCCTTAGTCTAATCTTGTTAGAGACAGTGTGTTACAGATGTAGGCCCAACTTGAGAGTAACAACAACAACATACCTAGTGAAATCCACAACGTGAGATTTGGAGAGGATAGAATGTACGCAGATCTTACCTCTACCTTGGCAGGTAGAGCGGTTATTTCTGAGAGACGCTCGGCTCAAGACAAAGCACAAGCACAAACAAAGTATGACAAATAAAGCGAATAAGTAATGATATCTCATTTTTAAAAAGAAGCAATAACTAATGCATGTAAATAAGACCAACAAGGTACACTAGAAAACACATATCAGCACAAATCAAACGACATGGGATTATAAAGCAATACTGAGAGTAAGAGGTAAAATTCAAAAATAGTTGGTCTCTGAACTTGTAATTGAAAATAGTTATAGATTTAAAAGTCGTTGGAAAATTGCGAAATTTATGAAATCCTTGACATTTTCATAGTATTTTTCACATCAAATGTGTCTAGGTTTTAAAAATAACTAATATTGGTTATTTATTAAAAACCGATCTGTAAAGTTGCTATTCCATACATTTTTTTATGTCCGAGAGGAGAGGTGCAAACTTTACTTTGGGCCTTCCGGAGCACTGGCCCATGCCCGGATATATCTTTTTAACCATTAATTTTACTTATTCATCTCAACCAGTAGTGCAGTTTAGGAGCGGAGCTATACTCTAGCAAGGGTGGTCAGTTGAACACCCTTCGTCGGAAAATTATACTGATGATATAGGTAAAATTTTGTAATATTTGGTTATATATTCGGTAATGAACACCCTTGGAACAATTATAAGTTGCGGCTCAGTGGTGAAAGGTGTTCAATGTGAGCTCCGCGCGGCAGATTCGATTACCCGCTTAAACAATTAATTTAGCTTTTTTCTTACTGAAGCTAAGCTTGTTTTGTACTTCTTTGGAATATAGTACTAGTATCTAAAGTTGTCAACTCAAAGCCAAATTTACCTTGCCAATTCCCTTTTTTTTACGTTCTGTATTATTTCAAAATGGTAAGTGGTAGTAATAAATTAGAAAGGTTATACTCATATGTTTTTCTAAAACTTCAATTTACACCAATTTCCATAATTGAAGTTACAGAAATCAAAGCAAGAAAAATAAATACATAAATAAATTAACATTTATATAATTAGACTAATATACTTATGTATTAAACCTACCGGACATATACTTATAAGTGATTCTTTAATTGTTTTTTTTTATAAGAAAACTGATAATTATAAAAAAAAAATGTAGTTCAATATTAAGTTAAATCTAATAAAGATATTTATATTCGTGATTACATTAGTATATTAATAATTTTATGTGTATATACTTGAAAGTGTTCGACTAAATTTATAAAAGTATTACTTGTTTATTAATGTTTTTCACATCGCATGAAGCGCAAATAATTTTAATAGTTTTATTCAAATACAAAGTACGTTTGACTTGCATTCTAATTACTCAAGAAGATCCTATAAAAGTTAAAAACTCGTCGTCTTCACCCGTCGGATGACCCCAAAGATGATTGTCTGGTTCGCTCTTCTCTAGTTTTTTTTAATTCTCTCTTGTTACCTTCCGACCTTTTGTTTTATAATTAGTGCATGATGATTTTTGTTTACTGGACTCCTTTGATCGATTTTCTTTGACAACTAAAATTTCAACGAAAATTGAAAAATACATTTCAGATTTAGTGCTTGAATTATGCTCTGAGAATAAACTACGAAGAAAAACAGCAAAGCTAAATATTATAAAGTTTGGTTTAAAATTTTTGATGCCCTCACTCATTCAAAAAAATTATTTACTTCACAAGTCTGAACACCCTTCGTTAGATTCCTGACTCCGCCACTAGTGCAATTCAATGGGTTCGTGAATTTTATACTCCTTCCATCATAATTTATGTGACACTATTTAACCGAACACAGAATTTAAGAAATAAAGGAAGACTTTATTATCTGTACCAAATTGTTCTTACTTTAGTTCCTACTTTTGTTAACTTTTTCTTCACAATAAATACATCTTCAAAATTAAGTGGGCCCAACAAGGGTAAGATATGGATGGTGCTATTAAATAATTGTCAAATAAGAAAATGTGACATTCTTTTTGGGATAAACTAAAAAAAATGGTGCCACATAAATTGAGACAAATGAAGTATCCAAAGTCCTACGTTTTCCGTTGACTCTTTACAATTTACATTTTGTATCCTTTTGGAAGGAAAAGAGAGCTAAATTATTTCTTGAAACTAGGGGTGGCAAACAGACGGGTCAAGTCGAATATGGGCGGTCGAAATAGGTTAAACAAAAATGAATCAATTATTCGATCCGTTCATATTTAACACAGATAAAAAATGGTTAACCCGACGGATAATATGGATATTCATATCATCCAAAGTTACGTTAAAGATGTTAGCTTCACGTAGCTAATATGGAGAAAATTAATTTACCTTCTTGTCCACAAATTCAATCCCTAGTACATAGTTGCACCTCATCATTTGCGGAAAGAATAGTCAATGACACGACCTCCAAGAAAATATTTTTCGAATGATACTCACCCAAGCCACACCATTCACACTCCATTGCACCCACCCTCCACCACCCACCTCATTCACTCCCCAACCAAATCCCACCACCCTTGAATGCACTTTATCGTCACACATCTCTATCCCACACCACCACCCCACACCACCGCCTCACTCAACCCCCTCTCCCACCCACCCCTCTCTCATATTTTCTATTTTATATGTTTTATTTTACTTTTATAAAAATTGATTTTTTTCTTGCGGTCATCCCGTCCCCTCCCCTCCCCCCCCCCCCCAAATTACAACCCACCACCCATCTCACACCAAAATTAACCACGTAAATTTCTTATTGTTTACAAGTTTTTATAAAAGCAAAATAAAATAAATGAAGTAAAATTTTTTGGAGGGGTAGGGATGCAGTGGGAGGGGGGAGGAAGAGGGGGTGGATTGTGTAGAAATCCAAAATAAAAATTCTTTAAATAATTAATTTTTTTGGAGGGGTGGTGGGGTCGGGGAGGGGGGAGGTGTAAAAACCAAATAAAAAATGTTTACAACTTTTTTTAAAGAAAACTTAATTTTTTAGAGGGTAGGGTCGGGGGGTGTGCGGGGGTTGGGGGTTGGGTGGTGACAACCAAATATATTAACAACAAACTTTTTTTAGAGAGGATAGTGGGGGAGGAGGTGAATTGGAGGGGGTGGGGGTGATGTGGTGGTGGGTTTGATGGTGATGGGATGGTTGGTGAAATGCAATATGTTGTTTTTTCTAATGTTATTAGGGAAATCATTTTTAAAGAAATTGTTTTACTAAAACGGTAGATTTTATTCATTTTACCCATTAAGTTACTCATATTTTAAATGGATAATATGAATTAATTCAATTGAACCTATTTTAAACGGGTCGGATATCCAACACATCTTATATGAGTAGGGTCTGACGGATAATCATATTTCTTACCCATTTTATCAGCCCTACTGAAAATCAATGACTTACCGAAAGGTTAACTTTCGCTTTATGCAACTTGGAGACTTTGGCTTTATGGACTTGAGGGGGGAAAAGTCAATTCCTTAAATGATTACAAGAAAATTATTTATTTCCTCCTTTTTATATTACTTATCCACATTATTAAAAATATTTATCTCAAATTATGTGTTAATTTACAAACTCAAGATAGAATTAGTTAAATCTTTCATATTTTACCCTTAATATTAAATATTTTGACAATAATCAATATTGATTAGAGTGCATTTATTGAAGAGAAATAAGGATAATATAGTAAAAATACACCCTTTATTTATGATTTCTTAAGGGAATTGTAAATGAGAAAGTAGACAAGTAATATGGGACAGAGGGAGTAGTAAAGTTATTTATCTTTTTTTTTTTTGCTTTAACAAATTCATTCAAGTTTATACATTTGAGGGGGAGAAATGGACGAATAGGTAATTGTTTAAGATGGCGAGGAAGGAGGCAATGATAGAGGTTACGGCGGCGAAAATGATGGCTTTTGAATGCATGTATGTGGAATTAGAGGAAAAGGCGGGGATAAGAAGTTGTACAGACTAGCCAAGGCGAGGGAAAGGAGGGCCTGTGACTTGGACCACGTGAGGCGCATCAAGGATGAGGACGAAAAAGTACTGGTGGAGGACACACATATTAGACGAAGGTGGCAGTATTACTTCCATAAACTCTTGAACGAAAAAGGAGATAAAGACATTATGCTGGGAGATCTGGAGCAATCCGGAAGGTACCGAAATTTTGGATATTGTAAAAACATTAAAGTTGAGGAGGTTAAGGGTGATGTTCGCAGGATGCGCAGGGGATGAGCGACCGGGCCTGATGAGATCCAGTTGAATTTTGGAAGAGCGCAGGCAGGGCAGATTTAGAGTGGCTGACTGAGTTGTTTAATGTCATTTCTAAAACGGCGAGAATCCCCGAAGAATGGAGGTGGAGTACAATAATTCCTTTGTATAAGAACAAAGATGACATCCAGAGCTGCAACAACTATAGGGTATCAAGCTGCTAAGCCACACTATGAAAGTTTGGGAAAAGGTCGTAGAGATGAGGGTGAGAAGAGGCTTGTCTATTTCTGAGAACCAATGGATTCATGTCGGGGCGTTTGACTACAAAAGACATTTATCTTATTAGGAGGTTGATGGAGCAGTATAGGGAGAGGAAGAGAGACTTACGGATGGACTGACGCGACAAATCCAAGGGAAGGTGTCATGATGTATGTTATTAGCAGATGACACAGTCCTGATTGATGAGACTCGCAGCGGAGTGAACGCTAAGCTAGAGGTTTGGAGACAGACTCTGAAGTCTAAAAGGCTCAGGCTGAGTAGGACCAAGACAGAATACTTGGAGTGCAAGTTCACTAACGGGAGCGACCATGAGACAGGCGTGGAGGTGAGGCTTGGTACACAGGTCATTTCAAAGAAAGAAAGTTTCAAGTACCTCGGGTATATTATCCAAGGGAATGGAGAGATTGATGAAGATGTCACACATCGTATTGGGGTAGGGTAGATGAAATTGGGGCTCACATCTGGAGTCTTATGCGATAAAAATGTGCCACCAAAACATAAAGGCAAGTTCTATAGGGTGGTGGTTAGACCGACTATGTTGTATGGAGCGGAGTGTTAGCCAGCCAAGACTCCGCACATCCAAAAGATGAAAGTTGTGGAGATAAGGATGTTGAGATGGATGTGTGGACATACAAAGAGGGATAGGATTAGAAATGAGGATATATGGGATAGAGTGGGAGTGGCCTCGGTGGATAAGATAGTTCGGGCATATGCAGAGGAGAGACACAAATGCCCCAGTGCGGAGGTGTGAGATGTTGGATATGGACGGGTTCATGAGGGGTAGAGGTAGGTCGAAGAAGTATTGGGAGAGGTGATTAGACGGGATACGGCGCATGTGCAACTTACTGAAGACATGACCTTATATAGGGAGTTGTGGAGGACACAGATTAGGGTAGTAGGTAGTTGAGCATAGTCCTACTTACGCTTACAAAATGGTAGTTGTAGTGTTATTATTGTAGGTCTGCTTAACCTATCATACTAGTAGGCGCAGTATTGTTTTATTGCCCCTTGTCGTTTGATTTCTGCTGATATGTGTTCTTTAGTGTACTTTATTTATCTTATTTACCTGTGTTAGTTACTACTTCCTTTTTCAGAATGCGCTATCATGGCTTATTCGCTTTTGTTACCATCATTTTCATACTGCTTTAAATTTTTTGTCCGAGTTTGACCGTTTCTCTTGCTTTGCTTGTGTTTATGCTTTGTCTTAAGCCGAGGGTCTTTCGGAAACAGTTGCTCTACCTACCAAGGTAGAGGTAAAGTCTGCGTACACTCTACCCTCCCAGACCCACGTTGTGAGATTTCACTGGGTATGTTGTTGTTGTATTCAAGTTTATACATTTGCCTTATACCATAACAATGCCAAAGTAGTCCCTTAAGTTCGGACTTTGAATTAAAATAGTCCTTATTCTTTAACATGAAACACTAACAACCTTTCAACTATTTCCCACCGTGCGGAATATGATCATAGCAATTTTAGTTCAACTCTAACAGTGATATTAAAAGTGATGAAACACACTAAGAATTGTTAGGTAAGTTAGAAATGAAAAAAAATAATTCATTTCATTAGTGCTAAAAGAAGAATATGAAATCAGCCTATATGTACTCCGTTTATTTGGATACTTAGGAGGTCAGCAATAAAACATTGTGTGTTGTATTTATTCATATTATGAGTAATTTTATTTTGATAAAATAGTTTAAATTTAGTTGTTAGTTTTTTCTATGCTAAAGATTATTGCCAGAATTTTTTTCCTATGTACAGTATTTGCTATTATTTGAATAAAATACAACCACTTAGGACATCTTAGGGGTAATTAATTAAAAAAAAGGAATCATATATAAATTTTGAAGGGTTTCCATAAAGAAAAAATATAGATGCATATTGATGAATATCATGATAATAATAGTATAAATCATTCGACATCACATAAAATGAGGAGATTTCATATCATTTTTGTGTACTAAAAAATATTAAAGTTTTCAAATATTATTTTAATCATTTTTATAATATTATTTGGGTGAAAATTACTTTTTCTCCAACCCTGCTTTAAAAGGTAAATTTATCTCCCAATTTTGAACAATATATGTTCCTCCCCTCTGTCTCATTTAAAAAATTTATGTCTATTTTACCCTCCATGTTAACCCTCTTCGTCTTTTCTTACTTTTTAAATATTATGATTTGTTTCTTTTTTTTCTAATCTATATCATGGACTTATCTATATTAGGATCAAAACAATATAATTTACGAAGTAAAAAAAGTGAAAAATAGTTGGAGAACTATTATTGTTCCCGTTAAAAATAAGGATGTTTTAACTCAAAGTCCAAACTTGTAACACTACGTAAATTTGAGTTAGGCGTTAATGTGTTAAATGAGTATTATTGTGATATTTTAACCATGTGAAGTATTATTGAGACGAGTTTGGATGAAAATAGTTGTTTCGGAATCAAGACGAATAGTGAGGTGCATAAGATTTGATAGAATCACCTAAGTTTACGGTAGGTATATCTTACATCCTTATTTAGTGAAAATCCGTTTGGAATTTGAGAAAACTTCCTTCAAGAAAGTTGTATCCCTTTGAAATATCTTTCCAACTATATATGGTGGGGGCCAAATTGAGCTTTGTACGAAAACGTTATGATCGATTTACGAGGATATGTAAAATGGAAATCCCGATTCTTGTAGGATTAAGTTTTAAAGCCCAAGCCTTTATGATAACCTATAAATAAAACCCTAAAACATTTTAAGTGAGAATTTTCAACCAGAGCTGCTACCAAACACCTAAGGTGAATTCGTATTCAAATCCTTGATTGTCGTTGGCGCCTTCGATACGTACAGAATTCGATAGGAAGAGAAAATTATTTACTGCTCTAAGCTTCATGGCACGATCTAGAGTAGAAAGAAGTGAGACAATCCTGAATGTCTTTATAGTCAACCATTTATATGTGTGGTCGGCACACACATATAAAGGAAACTCCACTAGACACGAATTTATAGACTCTCTAGGACACTTGAACTAGTGCTCTGATACCAAGATTTGTCACGCCTCAAACCATGGCCTAGACGTAACACAACACTCGATGCCTGGTTATATGTGACAGATCGAACCAATTGGCTGCCTAAATCAACATGTGATATCAAAACATACTGAAAGAGAAATTAAACTAACACATACTGATGTACTAAAAGTCTGACTGCATAAATCAAGTGCGTAAACGCTTTTAATACTGAAGCACAATTGTAGCCAATATGGCTTAACATGAAAATATGAAAAAAACTGCGACTTTGTCTAACTACTACTCTAGTGTATGAAGCCTCTAATGAAGTACTGAAAATACTAACTGTTGTCGGGACAAGGCCCCCGGCATACCTGATTGTCTGTAAATACTGAAAGACTGTAAATTAATGATAATGCCCTGAAAGAACTGGGACTCACCAAGTAGCTGACACTGGAACCTATGGAACTGAGTCGTCAACCTGTAAATCGTTACATGCATCGCGAAATACAGGCCCAGGGCAAGGGGTGTTAGTACATTTTAATTGCACTAGTCTATAAAACCAACTGAAAGAATAAATAGTTGTGAGGTGCTCGGAAAAAGATCGCCCAAAGTAATAAACAGATAATGTACTGAAACTGAACTGATAACTGTGTTAACAAAAGAAGTAAAGAATATGAATACTTCCTGTTTTGAAATGGAGAATCACATGTTTAACTGAAATACTAAAGTGTGGTCTTAGGCCCAATATATATGCATAAATCTTTGACCTCGGGCCCAAGTATACGTACACATAATATGTGTCCTTGGGCCCAAAATACGGGTATTCAATAATAAAAAAATTTACATTAAAGAACTGAAAATCATGCTGAAAGATACAACACTGACATACTAAGCAATCATTCGCTGAGACATGTATTCATGAAATTGATTATGAGGACTGAAGCTTTAACTAGTTTACAACATACTGAGTATTCTAGACTGAGACTCGTGGATATCAAACAAAAGCCTATACTGATTACGTAGTGAGCTCACAACGTTCAGAATGAAAGTCGTGAACAAATTACGCAACTAGAGAATAGAAGTTCTACAACTATTTAAGGAACTAAACTTAGTTATATTTCTGAGGCAATTCGTAGTGTTATAAAAGAACGTGGCCTAGGGAGAATCATTAACATTCCCAAATGCAGAGAGTTAGCCTCACATACCTTAACTTTCTGCTCTTGAGCGTAATACAATGTTCGTCGCTTCCTTTCGACTTTAATCTATATCAATATATGTCAATAGAATCAACATTAGCAATAATTATCATGTTTTGACCATCTAGGCATTTTATCAAACACTTGGTGGTCATAAAACTTCATAGCCCTTATTAATGGCATTTCTACACCCAATTTCGCATCCTCTTGTTTCTAGGTGATTCTACAATCCCAAATAGATATAATTAAAATCATTCTTCATCACCTATATGACTACAACAACCCTAAGTCAACAATTCAACTCATACAACGGTTCATACGATTTTCTTCATCAAACCCAATAGCTTATCTCAAGAAGCTATGGTTTATAATCATTAATCCAATACTATAATCAATTAGGGGATGAAGATAATACCTTTTTGATGTTCAAGAATATTGAATTTGAAATCAAGGACTCATCGTCCGACAATAACGTTATAATCGCAATTCTATGGATTAGAAAGGTTTTAATCAAGTTGGGAGAGTATTAAGAACTTGAATTCATGCTAGAATCATTGGAAAATTTATCTTGGAGGGCTCTTGAGGCTTGGGACTTGTTCTCTATGACTTTAGGGTGATATTTTGGGGCTACGGGGTGTTATGGAATGATGTAGGACTTTTAAAATATATTTTTTTTTCGATGCGCGGCTCTGGTGCGCGGTCACGCAACTGATCGTGCAGACTGCACAATGTCTAGTAAAATGGGTATAATGTTTTCTACAAAACTCTGTTTGGCCTCCACCATATATAATTGGAAAGATATTTCAAAGGGCTGCAACTTTCATGAAGGACGTTTTGTCTTATTCCAAATGGATATTTATTAAATCGAGCCGGAAGATAGACCTATCGTAAACTTAGGCGATTCTATCGAATCTTATGCACCTCACTATTCATCTTGATTCCGAAACAAGTATTTCCACCCAAACTCATTCCAATAGTACTTCACATGGTTAAAATGTCACACTAAAATTCATTTAACACATTCACACCTAACCCAGATTTACGGAGTGTTACAAAACTTAAGAAACTATTTTGGCCCTTCTTCTTTCATTTTAAAAGTAACTTTTAGCCATTATTATTTTGTAAGACCAATGTATAAACTTGAATGACTTTGTTGGAACAAAAAGAATATGAATGACTATTATAGGTTATTTTCTAATTGAGTGAGCATTTGAGAAATTGATTCAGAAAAAAGAATACTCCCTCTGTATTAATTTATGTTACACGTTTTCCTTTTTAATCGGTCTCAAAAAAATGACACATTTTTTTATTTGACAATAATTTAACTTTAAACTTTACATTTTACGCTTAACGAGATGATCTATAGCCACATAAATATATTTGGTTTGTTTTAAACCACAAGATTGAAAAGTTTTCCTTTATTTCTTAAATTTCGTGCTCAGTCAAACTATATCATATAAATTGGGACGGAGGGAGTAACTTCTAAGGACTTATAATCTAAATAATTTATAAATATTTATGTGCCTATAAATCGTTACATTAAAGGTAAATAAAAAATATAAAGTTTAAAATATAAAAATATGACATCTTTTTAAAAATAATTAAAAAGAAAATTATATAAAGGGGGTCCCGCGTATAAGTAAGCAATATATATAGTCTCCACTTCAGTTAGTCGTGACAGGCAATAAGAATTTGAAAATACAAAGAATAAAAAGAAGAAAAACTTATTGAATTTTTTTTGTTTTTGTTTAAGTTAACACTCATGTGAGGCACAATCATAATAATCCTATCATAGTCGATCAATTCTAACCCCTTGGCTAATGCAAGTTACCTATTGTGTCCATGTAGCGATATTTTGTATCCATTTGTCTAAAATTCTAGGTTCGCACTTGTTATTTCGTACATAATTTGAGTAGTTCTTATATAACTCATAACAACTACTTCATTCAACTCCATTTTTCCCATTTACAATTTGCTGCATAATATTCTTCTTCCAGAAGCGTCTCAAATATATGTACCTGTTTTCATAAACATCTCCACTTTCATTTTCTTCCATTCATCCATATATAAGAAGAAACCAACCACATTTTCTTGATAACTAGGGTTCTTTTCAGTTTACGAAGATAGGTATGAACAAACTTTTCATTTTCTTCTTTTTTATATTTCTATATAGCTTCAACCTTAATTATCCACCAAAGCATTAACTAGTGTTTGTTTCTCTGACTCTCTCTGTGTGTATACATAATTTGGTGTTTATGTATAGATGTGATGGGATGACAGTTAAGATTTTCTTTCTTTCCAAGAAAACATGTTTTTTTTCTCGGGAAAGCAAAAATGGAGTGCTCTAGGGCTCAATCAAAAGAAAACAATATATCGGAACTCAAGTTCTAGAAACTGGATCGAGTTAGTTTTGAAAGCGAAACCATTTTAATTTCATGTGTTTATTCTCTTTGTAAGCTACAATCTCCAAAAATATTACAACTTCTTGTTTCTTCGTCTTGATTTGATCTAGTTTTTCAGTAAGTTACAGCTTTTTCTGATTGATCAGTTTAGTCAAAAAGCACTGGGTTTTTCACTTTTTATCTGTGGTTGTTATGTTGGATGAATATACATAAATTAAGTTGGCGTATAGGAGAGCATGCTGAGTACTGTAAGAAGACTGAGGATAGCGCAGTTCATGTCTGGGTATATATCTGTATGAGTGTTTTGATCTTTTTGCTTTTCAGCACCTATGTTTAATGCATTACTATACATGGAACTCATCATTTCTGGAAACCCTAATTGCAACACCACTTCCCCCTATTGTACCCAGATATAGATAGTCACTATCAACTTTTTGAATTTCAACCCCCAAAAACTCCAACTTTTTATGCAAATCATTAGCGTTAATCAATGATATTTTTTTTTTTAGTTATTTGGTTAATGTAAACGTACTACCGAAAAAGATCCAAAAAGTTCATTCAAGCTAACCTCGTAAGCACTCTTTCTCTCTCTAACTTCGGGCATGGAGATGGTTTTTGTATGAGAACAATCAGTATCTGAATTGCGCCATTCATTTAATGCGAGTGATATACACGCGCTCTAAAGTAGACGCTCCAATTAAAAAAGCATTTAGCTTTCAATGCGAGTGCGTGCATGTATTGTGTGACGGCAAAAAGACAAAAAGAAATCTTGTTGAGCATGAGTGGAGCGAAAGAAACACTGAAAAGACAATTAGATTATATGCATGTTAATATAATATTCCAAAGGATCATGCTTAATTAGTAGTAATTCTTAGAGAGAGCGAAATAACGGTGGTAGTGGGTGTTCATATTTTGTAGTAATACAGCTTTATGTATATGTACAAGGAAATGGATTACCTGAAAGGGCAAAAGCAAAGCAGTGTTGCCGGCGCAGACACACCAACTTTTCTGCCCACATCAGAGTCAGACTGTACCCTAAAACGACACGGTACTCACTCTCTCTTTCTGCACTAGTAGTGGTAGTACTATATGAATCAACCTCTTATACCCCATTTCGAATGAGTTTTTGGGTTTTCAAAAGTTAACTGGTTTCTGGGAAAATGTATTCTCATTATCCCTTTTTTCGCTTTTCAGCAGACAATGAAAATATTCTTGATGCCAAGATGAACATTGAGATTGGTTCTATTTACGAGATCGATTACATATATTTACCTCCCAGGACTCCAGTTCAACTCAAGTACATCCGCGTAGCTATGGTGAGAAAATTAATCCTGATAAGTACTATTTACAAAAATAATGTATGGTTTTTCATATATAACCGGTTATTTTCTTTGATTTTTCATCAGGTGAGCGAGCAAACTGCATTGAATGTGGCAGTCAGGTTTCCGAGCATGGAGTCACTACAAGCATACTTCAGCAATATCAGCCGGGAAATGTATCCAGCTTTTGATGAGAAGTTCGTGATGGGAACAGCTCTGGCTAGTAAAGTGCTTCTCCGTCAAGTTCCTTCCCATGAGTTTGCCGAGAAGAAGAATCTTCATAGTTTCTGGTTGCTGAACTCGACTTTGGGTGTTCCTCCAAAGAATGGTATCTGCTTGTCTCACCTCAAGGTCAATGGAATGGTTACCTGGGGGATACGCCGCCAAGTCAGGTTTTTGGGAAGACACGAAGAAAGCAACAACACCAAGTCTTCTTCCAGTTTTGTTCAAGGAGATGAAATTCCAAAGTTGGAACTACCTGAAAAAGCTGAAGAAGAGGAAGGAGGTGACGAAGATCAAGAGGATGAAGTCGGTGATGAACTATTAAAGCAAGAAGATGAAGAAACAGAGGAGAACGATGATGGGGAAGCTGTAACAGAGAAGAGTAACAGGAACCTGAAGAGAAAAAGGTATTGCTTAAGAGCAACTACAACAAAAAAGGCAAAGAAAACAAGGGTTGAGATGCAAAGGCAGAAAAACAAAATTAAGAAGAAAAACACATGCAGGCAGTTGACAGTATACAAAGACCCCAAAGATCGTTGGTCTACAGACAGGTAACTAAAGCTACTAATCCATTGTAATTTCAGAAAATTAATTCTCTAGAAATTCTAATGACTTCATTGAACTCTTCCTCAAGGTACAAGTTGGCAGAGAAGAACTTAATGGAGGTGATGAAGGCAAAGGGTGCAGCAGCTAATAATCCTATCCTCCGGCCAGAGTTGAGAGCAGAGGCACGGAAGCGCATTGGAGATACGGGCCTGCTGGATCATCTGCTCAAGCACATGGCCGGTAAGGTTGCACCTGGAGGAACTGAACGTTTTCGCCGCCGGCACAATGCTGAGGGATCAATGGAGTATTGGCTGGAGAGTGCTGACCTAGTTAACATCAGGAAGGAGGCCGGTGTTAATGATCCTTATTGGATTCCCCCACCTGGTTGGGAGCTCGGAGACTCCCCTACTCAACACCCCATATGTGCCCAGGAATTCAAGCACCTGAAAAATGAGATAGTTGTACTCAAAAGGTTAGCTGAAAATGCTAAACTAGTTTTTTAAAGTGCACGTCCATTTCCCAGGAAAAACAAGTTGTTTTATGGTTGTTCATGTCGAGCTCTGATGGTTTTGTTATATCTGTAAATATTGGTATTAAACAGAGACTGGGAGGAGATGGTGCTTTCCAAGAAACAGTTGGAAGAAGAAGTTGGAAGGATGAAAAGGTGAATACACTGATGATAAGTACTGTAATTCAAAGGTTTTAACCTTGGTGGGATATAATCTATTTATGGCTGTCAATATGTTCTTTTAATTTGTTTGAGCAGAAAGATTGAGGAGCTTGAATTGAAGAAGAAGCAACAAGAAAGCCAAGCTATTGTGACTTCAAGGACGACGGTTCCATCAATGGTATTTATTTATAAAAGCCAAAGTTTGTCATTTGAATGGTTTCCAAAATTAATAATAACCCGTTTGATAATTATACTTCATGTTCTGTTTTTGTGGCAGGAAAAGTGCAAGAAACAATTAATGATAGCCAATTCAGAATTTATGGAAAAAATGGAGGTATTCTAATTATTTAACCCTTTTTTGGATAAAGTCTAATCCTCCACTTTTCTTAAATTAGTATTGGACCCCATAGTCTAAATTGGCCAGATGGACCCATGCTATTGCGCATGAAACCACAATGATTGGAAATTAGATGCAACTAACACTTTCATAGTTTCATATTGTTCTTCAAACTTACATTTGAGATAACCAACTTAATCATTTCTGTTTTCTCTAATCCATCAAACATGAATTATTTCCCCTCTCTGGTTCTCTTTGGTTTTTGGTAAGTAGTGAAGGGGAAAGGGAGAGGTGGGGCCCATGTTTGATTCGCTGAGGAAACAGTGAATGCATGTTTATCACTGTAGCAGGTTCACTATGATATTCTTAATAATAATTGCTGTGGATTAATGTTAATTGGGTTATGAATACAGGAAAAGTTTCTGAACCTGGTGTCTAAACTAGAAGAAAAGGAAAAGACATTAATGTTAGCTGAAGTAAAGAAAAAGCAAGTGGAAGAAGAAAGTGAGAAACAGGGAGTGCTGCATAAAGCAGTAGTAGCAATGGATAGATCAAAAGTAGCTGATTATCAGAGCAAGGAGCTAACAGCAGTTAACTCCAAAAAGGCAAAAAATGCTGCCCCTACAGCTGAGGAAAAAGCTGCTAAGATACAAAGGCTTAAGAGTGGGTTCAGACTGTGTAAACCCCAGGGCAGTTTCCTTTGGCCAAACATGGTCCGCAACAGCACCAAGAATGGTTGTAACATGTCCCCTAAGGTTGTTGTCCAGGTTGAAGATCTTCATATGGTGCAAACACCACCCTCAGTCTCTTCTTCAACTGCCATAGCTCCTCCTTCATTGCTGCCTTTTCATAAGAACAACCTGCCAGCTTCCCCTGTCAAGCCTGTCCCTGAAAGAAGATCAGTCACTGTTACTGTCTCCGCCATCTCTAGTGAAACTACTTGCTATGAAGCTGAGAATAACATGAACTACTCAACTGGAAACAAGACAACTACTCTCATCAACTTAAATGATGTCCCTCTTAACGTTGGTGAAGGATTTCGGCAAACCCCAACATCAAGACAAACTATAACCACAACTACTACTATCATGCCTCATGTGAGTATCATTAATTTATCCTCTCTCGATGCTTAATACCTTTACACTCAATCTAGTTAATTATTTATACTGTAATTAACATGCCCTGATAATTGATTACCATGTACTCAAGACATTGTCCTCTCCGGTGAAGGGAGTCAACATGAGTAAACCAAGGCAAGCTTCAGGGGATGACAGCGGTCAGCAACAAGCAAGCAAATGCTGCTCTTCATCTGCCACATCCTTGCCCCAGGGAGCTCCAAGTTGGTTAGTTCTGGCTACTCCAAGAAACACTGCCTCAGATGAGTCCATCATTGGATGACCAACCAGTGCATATTTAGGGGAACTAAATAGACTAGTACGTATTAACTAAGACTGTTAAGTCGTTGTTTCCAAGCATAAGTTGACTATTCTGTTTTTTGGCCTCGAGTTGCTTTTGCAGTGGATACTACCTTCTAATGGCATCGGTAGGAATCAATATCACACGATAAGTGTATGCTTAATTTTCACTGTTCGTGTTCCCTATCCCGCATAAAATTGATGCTTTTTCTTTCCAAAGTCGAATTGTTGAAAATACACGGCTATAGCAAACTAGTACTATTTGGTATTACATGTAACATCTCGTATTTTCGAGTATTGATTTGAGCACATAAACGTAGGTAACTAGACCCGGATCCCGGAAAATTTATATTATACTTGCGTATACTAATAAGGAAATTAATATATAAAAGGATGTGATCCCGAAATAATTTTAGATTTAACAAGTGCGATGGCGGGGATTAATAACAATAATTTTATATCTCCAAAGATGTTATAGACTAGTGTCATATTACAACAATTATGACATTAGGTATAAGAGGATTTTATAAGTCACCGAAATTTAAGTAAATCGGGATCGAGAAATTAATTGTGTGTATAATTAATTAATTATTAATAGGGACAATACCAAGTGGAATTCCACGTGTAGCTTTGTAAACGTATTGTTGGAGTAACTGGCTTAAATGACTAAGCTTTAAAACCATTGTTGGCAGCTTCACAAGCCTTCAACCGATTCTCTCTTCTCTATAATACAGAGCCATCAGTTCTTCAAGCTTCTTCAATCCTTAAAGCTCCTGAAGAAATCCTTCTATGGAACAATAACTATTACACTTCAATTAGAAGGAATAAATTCCCACCGGTGAGCTCTCTGAAACTCTCGACCAAATTGGGGATTTTTCTGTAAGCTTTCGCATAATCAAGGAAGGAGAGATTCATGGCATTTTGGGCCCTAGAATCCAGCAAAATTGAAACCTTTGAGCAATGTTGAAGGCTCAGGAACCAAACCGAGACTTTGAGTCTCAGCGAAGCTCTAGCAAGTCGATTTCAGTGCTTCTGGTTCTGTCTGTCAGAATCCGGTACGGGCGAAAGGCTTTCTGATAACTTTCGTTGCTACTTCTAATTGAGGTAATCCTTCTTATTCCTAAGTTCATACGAATTATAGGACCTGGTTCTTACTAGTTCTAAGATGGGTATTGAAAATACTAAGCTGGTTGGATATTGTTGGGGCTGTTGATATGAAATTGGAAGTTGCATGTGAAATTGTTGAATTGTTTGGGTATTGTAGCAGTAAGAAAAAGGATTAGGAGGGCTGATTGTGTGGTTATATACATAGGTTTCGACATAGATGAAGTATAGATTCTACGCGTACAAAGTATTCGCTAGAATGTCTCAATGAAGCTATTTCTAGTATATTGATCCGATTATGATGTAAATCGTTCATATGGTGTAGATAATCATTTATAAAGCTTACAAGGATCCGCGGAACATAGATAATTTCGACAACAAGGTATGCAATGCTCTTTCTTTCTTTTGGCATAATTCTATGTGCAAAACATAACCATCGTGTTGCTACATAAATTACTCTACTCTTAGTAGTTAGGAATGATCAAGTCATTGACTCCTATGTTAAAAGAATGTCCAAGTATGTTTCTAAGAACTTGTTAAGGCATGACGGAATAGATGTTGATGTTCCCAATGTTAACCAAAGGTGTAAAGGATATTATGTCACTCCGGATGTTTTGTTATTATTCATGCAAATCATTTGCATTGCATTCATATGTTACCCTAGACCTCCAACGAGTTATATACTCTATTATATGTATGCATTATATATATGTATGAGAATTGGGGAAAGGGAAAAGACGTTATATAAGCACACCACCTGCAACTATTACAAACTCTCACAAAGGAGCCCGAAGTGGCCAATATGATACGATATAACCGGATGCCCACAAGGCGGTTATGGGAAGGAAGATGCCCTTATGTGGCCAGTATATATATGTATAATGCATTTGCATCATGCATACATTCATTCATTAACCATTACATAGTATGATTCCCACAAAGGCTATTATGGTAAGGAAGATGCCCGACAAGGCTGAAGTATATGTATACTGCATTATGCGAACATTTAGGCATATGTATTAGGGTCTCAGAGGTATTTACTGTGGTTCAGCTGTTCTGTTTCAGATTATAATGTATCTCTACCATATTAATTCTTATGCTTGACATACTCAGTACATCAGTCGTACTGACGTCCCTTTTTGTCGGGGGACGCTGCATTTTATGCCCACGGGTTCATATTGAGAGAGTGATGGTTCACACTAGTAGGTTGCTGGTTCAGCCGGTATTTGGAGCACTTTATTTGTTTCAAAGTTGCGATCTGGTTGTGGTATGTTCTACTCTTTAGAGGCTTGTAGATAAGTGTCCTGTGGTTAGTTGTCACGCATGGCCTTGGCGGCCTTGGCATTATTATAAAGTTGGGGCTTTCAGGTTGAAACTTTACCTAATTTTTCTCGGCTTAGTCCGTGGATAATATGGTTAAGTATGGGATGTATGGTCAGTGGTGCCCGGCGGGTCAGGTCCGGGTGCTAGTCCCGGCCCTCCGGTTTGGGTCGTGACAGTACATTACTTAGGAAACACATCCTAACCATTGTATGACGTTTGCCCTCCATGAAGTGTAGTAGGTCTTCCCTAAATTCCTATGTGCTTGCACATCTTTTATGAATAATGTTGATGTTGTTCCTTGAGGTTTAGGTTAATTTATGTCCCCTCATTGTATTTTGTTATCAATATACCGAGGGGCCTATGTCAAACTCCGCCCCACCTCTGGAGTATATATCCTTGGTGGATGGAATTAACTAAAGAAAAGCACCGATGTATGACGAGAATATTAACCCAAATAATGAAGATCAAGTATTCAAGATGGTAAGAAATATTCTTCCTTGATTATTTCATATTAAAAGGGTAATATATAATAATACAATCCTAATCATATGTAAATAAGGTAATAAATTATCCTAATCCTAAGTACACAAGGTAATGAATTTGACTAAATATACACTTACCATATACAAAATATACACAATTATAACTAATTATATTTTTTCTATTCTATCACACCCCTTCAGTCGAAGCGGGAGGTCGGCGTATGTTGAGACTGTCTCGAAAATCTTCAAATAGAATTAACGGAAGACCTTTCGTAAAAATATTGCGATCTAATAGCATGACAGGACATGTAAGACACGTACCTGCCCACGAGCAACCTTTTCGGGAACAAAGTGAATATCCAGTTCTATATGTTTAGTGCGTTGATGTTGAACCGGATTTCCAAAGAGATAAATCACACTCACATTATCACAATAAACTAATGTTACCTTCAGAATAGGACAGTGGAGCTCGAGAAGAAGATTGCGAAGCCAACACGATTCGAAAACCACATTGGCAACTCCCTTGTATTCTACTCCGGCACTGGATTTAGACAAAGTAGCATGCCGTTTGGATGACCAAGATACCAAATTATCACCAAGGAGCACACATTACCCAGATGTGGAACGTCTGGTATCCGAACAGCCACCCCAATCTGCATCAGTGTAAGCAACGAGATTGGATGTCGAAGATGGATAAAGATGCAAATCATGATCAAGGGTACCCTAAATATAGCGCATAATGTGCTTGAGAGACTGCATATGATCCTCCATCGGGCTATGCATAAATAGGCAAACATGTTGCACAACATAAGATATGTCGGGCCGCCTGAAGGTAAGATATTACAAGGCGCCTGCAAGACTGTGGTAATGTGATGGATCAACATATGATGTACTGGAAGTGGCACTCAACTTAGGTTTAGTATCAACCGGAGTGGCATAGGGCTTGCATGATGATATGTCAGCCCGCTCAACAATTTCCTCTGCATACTTCTTCTGAGATAAAAATAGACCACATGTATGACATGTTACAGCTATCCCCAAAAAATAACTCAAAGGCCTCAAATCTTTCATAGAAAACTCGGAGTTGGGCAGGGACATAATAGCCTTACGAAGAGCGTCAGATGAAGCAGTCAATATAATATCATCCACATACAGAAAAAGATAAGTTATATCAGGACCCTATTGGTATATAAAGAGAGAATGATCAGGCATGTTGTTAGAAAACCCAATAGCAGAAACATAATTTGCAAACCTCTTATACCATGCCCTAGGAGCTTGTTTGAGCCCATACAAAGATTTCTTCGGTAAGCAAACATGATCAGGATAAGAGGGGCTTATGTAGCCCATGGGTTGGTACATGTATACCGTTTCATTGAGTTCTCCATACAGGAATGCATTCTTTACATCAAGCTAATGTAGAGGTCATGCCTTCGAAAGTGCCAGACTCCGCACCATGCGGATAGTTCCCAATTTGACCACCGGACTAAAAGTCTCACCACAGTCCACACCAATCTGTTGAGTTTTTTTCCATCACCTACAAAACGGGTTTTATGCCTCTCAAAAGTACCATCATACTTTTCTTTATGACTAAAAATTCACATAGGCCGAATTACATTAACATCAGGAGGATGAGGTACCAAATCCCAAGTCCTATTTTTAATAAGAGCATTATATTCATCATCTATAGCCATTTTCCAATTTGGGTCATGAAGAGCAGAAACAAGATTATGAGGTAACGGTGATTTAGTAACATGAGTATAAAGGCCGTATTTCATATTTGGTTTTAAAATTCTGTGTTGATTACTAGTAACTGGTCGTTGAGACGGAATTAGAGTTGGATGGACGGAGGACGTGATATCGGGCGGATGAGGTGACGGACTGCCCGACAGTGGATCCGGGCATGCTGGGATGGTACTGCCCGCGGATGGACCACTGCCCAGTGGACTACCAGGCAGTGGGGTGCCAATGAGTGACCCAGCTTGTCCGGCAGCCACTAGGCTCGAGAAATCTGGCCCAGCAGGCTGGGAAGGCGGAAAAACTCGTTGGGCCAGTTTGGAAGGCCAAGTGGTGGACCAAATACGGGGGCATGCTATCAAGAAACTCATAGGTAGGAGGCACGGAACAATGTATTTTGGTAAAGGGAAAATTTTATCAAACACTATGTGGCGACTCACAATTATTTTATTGGACGATAGGTCATAACATTTGTAACCACGATGGTTAGATAGATATCCCCAAAAAAATACACGGAGTGGACCGGGGTTGGACTTTATTAATGATAGTAGATGGAAACAGAGGATAACATAGGCACGCGAATACCCAAAGATGAAAATACGATGGGTCCCTTAGGTATAAAATTTTGAGTGGGGATTGGTAGGCTAATTGTTTGCTAGGAAGTATGTTGAGGAGATAGGTTGTCATTTGTAATGCATGATGCCAAAATGATGGTGGTAGGAAGGCATGGGCAAGTAGGGTTCTAACAATATTATTAATGGTTTGTATTTTTCTTTTCGCTTTTCCATTTTGAGATGAAGTATGTGGACATAAGAGACGAAAAGATAAACCATTGGTTTTGCAAAAATCCCAAAATTGCCCATTATCAAATTCTATACCATTATCACATTGAATATTTCTAATATCACGTTTAAATTGAGTGCGGATGAATGTTCTAAAGGAAAGGAATGTGGAAAAAACTTGTGACTTTTTAGACAAAGAAAACGTCCACAAAAAATTAGAGTAATCAGCCAACAACATAAGATAATATCAATGGCCCGAAGAGCTCAAAATGGGAGATGTCCAAATATCACTATGAATAATATCAAAAGGCATAACCGTACGAGACTTAGAAGCAACGAAAGGAAACTTAACATATTTTCCAAGAGAACAAGAGTGACAAACATGAGAACTACGAGGCCTAGTACACTCAATAAATTTATTTTGTTTAAGGGAAGCAAAAATAGATGCTCCTGGATGACCCCAACGTTCATGTCATAAAGAAGGAGCTAAAGCTGCAAAAGTGGATGGTAATTTGGCTTGATATGTGGACAAGAGTGACAAACATGAGAACTACGAGGCCTAGTACACTAAATAAATTTATTTTGGTTAAGGGAAGCAAAAATATATGCTTTCGGATGACCCAAACGTTCATGTCATAAAGAATGAGCTAAAGCTGCAAAAGTGGATGGTAATTTGGCTTGATATGTGGTTGTAGTGATTGGATAAAGCTCGCCCCGACTATCACGTCTTATTAGACGCATCCCCGTCTGAAAATGCTTCACGGAAAACCCAAGATGATCAAATTCAACATGAACCCAATTATCAGTGGTAAATTTTCTAACTGATATCAAGTTTTTAATTAATTGAGGTGCGTGAAGGACATTTTTCAAAATTAACGATGGGTTCGGGGGAGACAAGTTTGTAGTACCATAACTATGAATTGGAATTGAATTACCATTTCCGACAATTATACCACGATTATTGCTCAAATTAAAATAAGACGAGAGATTACCTTATGAGGACGTCATATGAGACGTTGCCCCAGTGTCCATATACCAGTTTGCATCGGGTGGTGTGAGCCCAAGGGTGTGCATCACGACTTCGATGTCTGTCGGAGATGCCAGCGCCGAATGGGCTCTTGCCACCGGTTGGCGATGGCCCAGCGAAGATTTATTCTTCTTCTTTGGGTTCTTGGCCATGGTGCGCCCAATTGCGGTAGCCTAATTGCCAGTTGGAAATGGGTAGGAAGGCATGGCCCAAGGCCACTGCCAGGCCCACGGTGCCGGCCCACTGCCCCATTGAACTCTCGGTTGCCACTGGGCCAGCTGCTGCTGCTGACCGTCGCTCCTACCTCCACTGCCGCTATTGCCGCCACGTCAGTGGCTGCCGCTATTGCCGCCACGTCAGTGGCTGTCGCTATTGCCGCCACGTCAGTGGCTGCCACCATTTCCACCAACGCGGTCGCCGCAACAGTTTTTACCTCCATTATTTCCATTTCGTCCCTTTTGACCACGGTTAGGCGGTCCATTATCAAATTGGGAAGAATTATCGTCGGATGGAGCGGCAACCATGGCAGAATTTGACACGGTGGCCATCTTTTTGGCAAAACTGCTTCTTCTAGTATGAGCATAGAACGAGTTTGGTAGAATGGTGGAATAGGGTTGCTTTGGCGGATAAGCGTACCAACACCACTATATGCGTCAGTAAGACCTGCCACCATCTGTAAAATGAGTCGATTGTTAGTGACCGGCGCGCCGACATTCTTGAGTTGGTCGTACAAAATCTTAAGTTGTTGGCAATATGAGGATGCATTGGAAAAATCGGTTATGTCAGTGGTAGAAAATTCCCGTTCAAGTGTAATAGCCCAAAATTTTTTATTATCCTGAAATATATCACGTAACCGATCCCACGCCTCCTTTGCCGTGGAGTCGGGCTCAAGAATTGTATGCAACAAGTCACTGGAAATCGTGGCATAAATCTATTGGAGAACCGTTGCATCAAGGGTCACCCATAATTCCTTTTCATCATCGGTTTTTGGCACCTTCTCCTTGCCATTCTCCTGGGAGATGATGTGATGAATAACTCGGTATGACCTAAAGTGAATTTTGAAAAGTTCTGCCCACGTCGCATAATTGACGTTGTCCATCTCAAGAGTGATGGAGATGTGGGACTTAATATTGGAGACCGCTAGGGTCGGGTGAAAATTTGATTTGGTGTCCGACATGGCAGACAAAACAAAGAAGAGGAAGGAAAAAGATATATGGTCGGCGACGGAGAGGTGGAAGGCCGACGAGAGAGAAGGAAAAATTTAGGGTTTATGATTTTTCCCTAGACTTTTGATACCATGTAAGAAATATTTTTCCTTGATTATTTCATTCCAAAGGGGTAATATATATACTCAATAATACAATCCTAATCCTATGTACATAAGTTAATAAATTATTCTAATCTTAGATACATAAAGTAATAAATTTGACTATATACACAATTATGACTAATTATATTTTTCCTATTCTATCAAAGATATTTTTCTTTTTTGCTGGTCATTTGTGTTGAACCGATAAGTAAATGAGGTATGTAAAGCTGCATGGAAGAGAAAATTCCCGAGCAATTCATATCCAACATCGAGTTACAGTTAGAGATGGCAGCGGATCCTAGACCCGGTGGATCCAGATCCGTTTTATAGGATATGGATCTTCAAAATTTGGACCCGACAGATCCGGATCTGACCCGGATCCATTTCTGACGGATCGGATTTGGATCTTGTATTTGAGATTCGTATCCGGTCCAGATCCGACCCATGGATCCATTTTTTATTAAATATATTCATAACCTAGAATGTAATTTTATAAGTATTTTCTTAAAATTGCTAAGCACATCCTTGCAAGTTTAATTCTCAAAACAAGTTTAATTTATCTCAGCATTAACTCAAAAACCAAAAAATAAAGAGGTAACTTCGATAATAAAATTAATGTTTTATTAGTGAATGACTAACATCTCCATTGACAAGTAGTTAAAATTATATTCACTTCATTTGTGAAGATTCCAAGCACATGCAAGTTCTGCATTGTGGAAATACTAGTCAGCATTTTCCACAACTATTGTCATTGTCCAACATTTTCAATTAATAGCTCACAATCAAAACGACACAACGAACAAAATATATCAAAACGAGACAACGAACAAAATATCTCATATGAACATTTCAAAATTGAAACACAGTAAACTTTTAGCTAAGTAAAATCGTTTGTCAGTTCAAAAAAAAATTCTTAGCAAGGTTACATTTTTAGCAAGACAAAAAAATTTATATGTGGATCCAGATTCGATTCGTGGACCCGATGGATCCAGTGGATCCGAATTTAGATCTGATTTTTATGAATCCGACGGATCTGGATCTGGATCTGGATCTAATAGGATTCGATCCAGATCCAATCCGTTGTCATCCCTAGTTACAGTAGAAGAATATCTTTCGAATTCAAATGACACTTGACAAAATGAACACGTAATGATTTATGGCATTAAATTTGTCATTTAAACAAGCAAGTGACTGAGAATAGACTTCGTACCCTTCATCAATGGGGTACCAAAAAAATAGGAGTAATTGAATTTCATTTACTGCTAGATTTCATCGTCCATGTAAATAATGCACGATTTCACTTGCTGAAGAAGGCATCATTTCATTAATTGCGTATTTATAGTACGAAAATAAAACCTGCTAAAGTCGTCTTTGAATGATACGAACATTAAAAGTCACTCTTGTGCAGATGTTTTCATTAATAAAAACAAAAGTCCAAAATTAACTATCGGAATGCCCCAATAAATTCTTTATCCAGACCAAAAATAAAATCCAAACGATTTTCTTCTTCTGCAGCTTCATAAATAGGGGTTTGGCCATATTTTCAAATATTTTTTACATTATTTGAAACTTATGAAAATTACAATTAAAGATGGAATTATGTTTGGTTATACTTTTTGTAAAGAATATTTGTAATAGTGTTTATGTTTGAACGTATTTCAATACAATTGAATGTATTTCAATACAACTTTAAAAGTAAAAAATGAGTTAAAAACATGTTATAAGCTTTTTGGAAATATAAAATACAACTTCAAGTTGGATTTTGAATTTTCATAACCAAATACTAATCTATATTATATTAAAAGCACGTTCTTAATAATGTTGATTGAATTTTTTGCCCTTCATTAAAAGATTTCACAGTAGACAAAAAGTCATTTACTATTTTTTAAATATTAAATAAACATAAGTTTATACAAATATATACAAGCTATTTTGGTAAGAATTGTGCTGAAAATAAAAGTCCTATTTTAAAAACGTGGGAGTCCTAATTTAGACGTATCATTGTACCTTTAAATTATGAATCTTTTAACTATTTCCTTATATTCATTAGACACGAGGGCTATTCATGTATCCTAAATCTCCTATAATTCAAATACTAAACTTTTTCCTTTTCTTTTGGAGTCTATTCCTATATATATATATATATATATATATATATATTGCTGCATCATTATTCATTAGGTTCCGCCTACTGTGAAGAATTGGCAAAAAGCCTTCAGAATTCAGAGGTTAGATTTTCTTCATTTTTTGTACCATATTCTTCAAGTTATTGGATGTTCTTGTACCTAGGGAAATTGTCTTATATTTTAATTGTTTATTCTTACTCTATCTGACGAAGTGGAAACAAATTATATGAAAGAAAATAATGATGCTAGCGGTATAAAGACCGTGAAACAATTTCATTCGAAGCAAGTGTTGAATCTATTAGCGAATATTCTCCGAATTTAGGACTTCGTCCATGTTAATATCATTCAGGTACTTGTTCTAAATTTTTTATTGTAAATTAAATTGGTTTATGCGTATTTCTATGAAATTGTATAATCTTCAACCTTCCAATTCCTTGAAATATTGTGTCTCAAAGTTTTATAGCCATACAATCCATATTCTTTATATGAAGGATCCGTTTTGTTTAAATTGCCGCAATTACAGGTAACTTAATTTTCTTCATTACATGAATTCCCTTTTAAAATTTAACTATATGTAATAATCTCAATTGTGAATAAACCATGAGGTCTAACATATCGTCATTGTTTTGATAATAAACTTTAATGGTTGTCTTTTTTTTTATCAGGCTCTATTAATGGTTACCGCACACACAAAATATGATCCAACGGTCTTTTTAGAGGTAATTATTTTTTATCTATTCAAATAACTATCTTTTGTAAGTGTGGTCGTTTGTCTTTTTTACCTTTTAAAAGTTGATTTTCAGTTAATAGACAAAATAGTCATTTAATTATTCTCCTTATAAGGATCCACCTTGGTTATATAATCCCAGGAGGCAACAAATTTATGTTTTGTACTGACTAAATTTAGACAACGTTTAAAACATGAATCATTTAATTTCCTCTTCAAGGAGTAAAAAAGAAAAGGGAAATTGAAATGGTATAATAGAGCAGAGAAGCACTCATACATACTTGGTCATACTTTGAATAAACACATGTAAGGATTGTGCAAGGCCCTCTTAATTTTTATCAAAGCAACAAATGTATATGGTTACTACTAAATGGTATTGAAAAGACTACTTTCCAATTATTCTGTTTTTCATTAAATACCAACTTAAAAAGTAGCTCAACTTTAGATTACAACACAGTGCTGGGAAAGAACACATAGAACAACTCCTTCAATTGGCTTATAGCATGTTTGGTCAAGCTTTTAAAATCTGCTTATTTTGAAAAGTGCTTTTCAAATAAGTATTTTTGTCAAGAAATAATTTATATTTGGCCAATTAATTTAAAAAGTACTTTTGAAAAGCAATTAGTATTTGACCAAGCATTTAAAAAGTATTTTAAATGTATTTTTTTCAAAAGTGCTTCTCAAAAAAGTGATTTTGGGCAAAATCTTTTTTTTTAGCTTCTGAAAAACTGTTTCTGCTACTTAAAATTACTTATTTTCTCGTAAAAGCTTTGTCAAACACATCAGTTTTTTCAAATAAGCATTTTTTTTTAAAATAAGTATTTTTTGGAGAAAAATAAGCTTGACCAAACATGCTATTAGTGACAGACGTTAAGTGTATCCCTAAAATTTAGGTCTCCTTCCTCTACCTTAGATTTTGGAGTCCATTTTCAACAGATTACACGATAAATTTTCGCTCACTTTCAATTTCGTTTAGATGTAGGAGTCTTTTTCTATTCCTCTGATAGTAGGAGTCATTTTTCTCACCCTAATATTGTAAGTGGATATTGAAATTATTAGTGTATAATGGGAAACAAATTACAAGGAAGAGAAAATGGGTATTTAACCTTAAATTGCAATGAAAATTTTACCTTATATATAATGAATTGTCAAGCGTTACTTTTTTGGAAAAATATTCATAGCAATATATTAATTTTGCATGTCAATTCGTCTTTAAAACACTAACAAAAAAACAAATACAAGTTAAGCTTTTCTTTCTTTTTGTTTTTGTATTTTAAAGATTTTTGGTTCTTGCATTTGATCAATTGTAAGCGCCAGAGAATAATAAGGTAAAAAAGAAATGTTTTTTTCATTGGATTATCTAATTGGTATCTGCACAATTGGATTTACTTCTATGGTTCTCTGGACGGACAATTCAAAGACAAATTCAGTGGCCCTCTCTTTTTACATAATAAGCTAGGCAGCAATTAACATTTTATTGGAAATTTACTAAGTGTGGAATTAAGTATATCCCATATTTTATGACTCGAACAATTGGGGCCCGCACGTCGGAAACGTCATTTCCACACACGTGCACACGTAGTGCCAATATCGCAAATTTCATTTGTGAAAGAGATATTGGTACGTATGTAATACGTTTGAGACATAGAATTATGGACGGTTATTGCCCAAATGACAAAGTATTCCACGTTGATAAAAGAAGGAAGAAGTGTAAGATGAAACGTGTCGAAAATCGTCGCAGCGCCGGAGCGTCGCGGCGCTAATTGGTTGGCCAGTCACTGGAGCCGAGACGCTAATTTACAGGGCTGCTGGGCTTCAGAGACAGAATGTTGCGACGAGAAGTTGGAAAGATTTGACCTTTGGCTGGTTTTGGAGCATTGATTCTCCATTACTTGGAACATGAATTCAGCCATTATTTGGTTGAATGTAACTTCTCAATTAAGTGTCATTACATGGCTATTGAAGGTCATTAGTTGGCTAGTTGAGGGGTCTTCTCCTTACACTATAAATTGAGTCATTTGGCTCAATTGAAGAACACTACACAACACTTAGAAAATACTCCAGAATTTTCTGAATTCATCTTCTTCCTCTCTAGCAAAGTTACTATACTAAAAGTTCTTCAAGAGTAACACTTGAGTTTTCTTTGCTCAATTGTTAAGTTGTTGTTTTATCTTGGGAGACTATTGTCCGATAACGTAAAAGGAGATATACGGGGCAATCTTGTCTTAAAGACAGAGTGTTATCACTCGACTCAGCAAATCACACAAACGGTTTGTTAAGTTCTTGATTTCCAGTTTATTGTAATATTTAGTTTATCCTTTATATTATTGTAATAGTTACTTACTTCCCGTTCCCTAGAACAATTGTATCCCAACAATTTTAAGACAAGATTTTATTGTAAGTACCTAGAAAGATGACTGGAATAGAACAAATTATTTCTGATTCTGATTCTGCTGTTGCTGCTACTCAAGGAAATCCCTATGCCTTCCCCACTGCTCAAGGCACACCTAATGCCTTTCCGGTTGCTCAAGGCTCATCCAACGCCTTTATTGCCGCTCAAGGGAACGTTGTCGTTCCTCCACCCGCTGAATTCTACCATGAACGCCCTGAAAAGTTCATGGGCTCAAACTTCAAGAGATAGCAATAGAAGATGTTATTCTATCTGACTGTTATGGGAATGACACGTTTCCTAACAAAAGATCCTCCACAAGCTAGAGATGAAATGGATCATTCGCCTTCTGAAACTGCTGAAGGGGGCCTAGGTATCCATATCATTAATGGCATGAAGATGGTTCTTGATGCATGGAGTCATAGTGATTTCATGTGTAAGAATTACATATTGAACTGCTTGCCAGACCCTCTCTACACGGTGTATTGCATCATAGGCACTGCCAAAGAGTTGTGGGAGAAACTGCAAAAGAAGTACAACGCACAAGATGCCGGTACTAATAAATTCATCGTTGAAAATTTTTTGAAATTTCAAATGGTGGATAGTAAAACAGTGATGTCCCAAGTCCAAGAATTCCAAATGATTCTACATCATCTAGATTTGGAAGGTATGAAACCAAATGAGCAGTTTTTTATTGCATCACTGATTGAAAAGTTACCTCCCTCGTGGAATGAGTTTATGAGTTACTTAAAAACTTAAAACAAAGGAAATGACATTTGAAGAACTTATTATCAAACTCCAAATTCAGGAAGATAATAAGAAGGCCTTACCTAGGGGTAAAGAACCCGCTGAGGCAAAGGCAAATCTGGCTAAGGACAAAGGGAACCCAAGCAAAAAGCGCAAGTTCCAGAAAGACGGCAAGACCCAAACAACGGAGAAGTTCAAAGGAAACTGTCACCACTGTGGGAAACCTGGTCACACGATCAAGGACTGTCGTAAGCTCAAGACTGAGCAACAAGAGAAGGCCAAGGCTAAGGGCAAGGCACAGGTTAACGTAGTCAAAGACAAGTTTATGGACAACATGATTGAAGAGTTCTCAGCGGTGGTGCTAGAATCAAACCTTGTTAAAAATCTCATGCAATGGTGGATTGACACAGGTGCTACAAAACACATCTGTTCCAATAGAGATGCCTTCTCCACTTATACACCGGTTACAAACAAAAAGTTGTTAATGGACAACACCGCTTCCTCTAACGTGATGGGGGTAGGAAAGGTAGTCCTGAATGAAGTGATGCATGTTCCTGAGATTAGAAGAAATTTAATTTCAGGTCATTTATTGGTTAATGCTGGTTTTAGGCTAGTGTTTGAGTCCAATAAATTTGTAATCACTAAGAATGGAACGTTTGTGGGAAGAGGATTTGTCTGTGAAGGCCTCTTCAAAGTTAACGTCATGTCTATATTACGTACAAGCAATAATATTGAAGCATATTATTCTTACTTGCTTGAGTCCTCTAATTTACGGCATCATAGATTAGGGCATGTCAACTACAAATCCATCCAAAGGTTGGTAAAGTTGGAGTTATTGCCATCTATCGACGTAAACCCTCAACATAAGTGTGAGGTGTGCATAGAGGCAAAACTCACAAAGCTTCTTTTTTTATTCGTCGAAAGGAATACCGCTCCTCTAGAACTTATTCATATATATATATATATATATATATATATATATATATATGTGATTTGAAGTTTGCACAAACTAGAGGGGGGAACAAGTACTTTGTGACATTCATTGATGATAGAACACGTTATTGTTACCTTTACTTGTTGAAAAGTAAGGATGAAGCCTTTGAAACGTTTCGACGTTACAAAGCAGAAGTTGAGAACCAACTAAGCATGCGGATTAAATCCATTCGTAGCGAGAGAGGGGGAGAATATGTAGCGCCATTTGAGGAATATTGTGTCAAATCGGGCATTGTTCATCAAACGACGTCTTCATACTCACCTCAGTCAATAGTGTGGCGGAACGCAAGAACCGCACATTAAAGAAAATAATGAATGTCTTGCTCATCAATTTCGATCTTCCACAAAACATGTGGGGAGAAGTTGTCCTTACCGCTAATACGATTCTTAACAGAGTCCTACATAAGTGTACGGACAAAACTCTATATGAATCATAGAAGGGAAAGAAACCCACCTAAAAATATTTAAAGGTGTGGGGTTGTCTGGCAAAGGTCGAAGTACCCAAGCAAAAGCAGGTCAAGATTGGGCCTAAGACTGTAGATTGCATATTCATCGGATATGCAAATAACAATAGTTCTTATCTCTTCTTAGTGCATAAGTCAGATATTCCATATATCCACGGGGGTACAATCATGGAATCAAGGAATGCTAAATTCTTTGAAGATATCTTTCCTAGAAAGGAAAAAGACATAACCTCTCGTAAACGAAGTTATGAACCAAGCTCTCAGGAACCGGGAGTCTTTGACTGCCCGGATCTAGATGGTTCAGATCTAGTGGACTTCAAAGTGGCTGAATATTTGGAATCTAGTGTTCTAGATTCTCAGAACTTGGAGACTCCAGAGATGGAACCAAGGTGAAGTAAAAGGGCCAGGAAGGATAAATCCTTCGGTCCTGACTTTGTAGCTTATATGGTTGATGATGAAATAAGGACAATTGCTGAAGCATTGTCAACTCCAGAGGCACCACTCTGGAAAGAAGCTATTGAGAGTAAAATAGACTCTATTCTGCATAATCATACTTGAGAGTTGGTTGATCTTCCTCCGGGAAATAAACTGTTGGGTTGTAAATGGATACTCAAACGAAAATATAAAGCAGATGGGTCTATAGATAAGTACAAAGCCAGGTTGGTAGTCATGGGCTATCGGAAAAAGGAAGGCCTTGACTATTTTGACACGTACTCCCCAGTGTCTCGGATGACCTCCATACGGGTATTCATTGCGATCGCAGCGTTGCGTGACCTTGAGATACATCAAATGGTGTCAAGACAGTCTTTCTAAATAGTGATTTGGAAGAAGAAATCTATATGGAACAACCCGAGGGGTATGTAGTTCCAGGGCAAGAGAAGAAAGTTTGTCGGCTTGTCAAATCTCTGTATGGGCTGAAACAAGCCCCGAAGCAATGGCACAAAAAATTTGATAGTACTCTACTATCGAAGGGTTTCGCCATTAATGAATGTGACGAATATGTCTACATGAAAGGTAACTCTGACTCATTCGTCATGATATGCCTGTATGTAGACGACATGTTGATCACAAGGAACAATCACAGTTTGATTCTAAAGACTAAGAACATGTTGAAACAATGCTTCGACATGAAGGATATGGGTATCACAGATGTCATCTTAAGGATAAAGATCTTTAAGACATCTGACGGACTGATCTTATCTCAGTCTCACTACATCGAGGATGTGTTGAGAAAGTTTGAGATGTTTGACAGTTCGCCTATAAAGGCACCACTGGATAGAAATCAAAAGCTTGATAAAAATCATGGTGCACCCGTATGCCAGGAGCAATATGCACAAGTGATTGGTAGTTTGACGTACATAACAAACTGCACCGGACCTGATATTGCTTATGCAGTCAATAAGTTGGCTAGGTTTACCGGTAATCCAAGTAATGATCATTGGAAGGTGTTGAATCAGGTACTATAATACCTGAAATACATGCTAACTTACGGGTTGCATTATTCGAGATATCCAGTTGTACTAGAGGGATACAGTGATGCAAACTAGATATCTGATATACAGAACACCAAGTCCACCAGTGGATATGTATTTACAATTGGTGGTGGAGCTGTGTCTTGGAAATCCTCTAAGCAAACTTGCATCGCTTGATCCATGATGGAATCGGAGTTTATCGCTTTAGACAAAGCATGAGAAGAAGATGAGTGATTCACGACTTCTTAGAGGATGTTCCTTGTTGGAACAAACCCGTACCTTCTGTAATGATTCACTGCGACAGCCAGTCGGCTCTAGGAAGGGCATAAAATTCTATGTACAACGGTAAGTCTCGTCATATTCGATTGAGACATAAGATCTTTAGGCAGCTGATCACCACGGGTATAATATCCATTGATTACATAAAATCAAGAGATAATATAGCAGACCCACTCACAAAGGGCTTACCCAAGGATCAGATGTTTTGCCTGTCTAGGGGAATGAGCTTAAAACTCAAGGTATAAGGACCAATATGGTGGTAACCCAACCTTACTGACTGTAGATCCCATGAATTAGGTTCAATGGGAAAACTAAGTTGTAAAGGTTCAGTTGATCGCTTCGGTGGAAGCATGAGCACTTTGAATAGTGATTTCTATGAAGAAACACCAAATCCAAACTCGTTCCCACGATAGACAATAAGTGTTATCTGCAGTGTGGGTGAAGGTTAAGTTTCCAAAACCTTTTATGGTCCTCACCGGTTGAGGTTAGGTTTGGGGAAACGTTTAATGGTTCCTAACACTTGTAAAGTGGGGTATAGTATGATACCTTGTAGGAGATCACCTATTTAAGTGCGAGGACATGCCTCCTCAAATGAACGCACTTAAGAATCCAAGAAGTGTCCACGACCACAACGGACAAAATATTACGAAGAACTGAGTAGAGAAAGTTGTTGTGTTGGTACCGTTGACTTGACTTACACTAAACACTGACGGTTCAAGACGTCACATTCACCACACAGTAAGTAAGTCCGATGGTATTCAATTATAGAAGGTTCAAAGAGTATGCTACCTATCCAGATGCAACATCGGTTCGCTGAAAGATTGCTAGAAAATGCACTAAGTGTGTGCACTAAAATCTCTTTCTAGAGGGTATTATTGGAAATTTACTAAGTGTGGAATTAAGTATATCCCATTGTTTATACTCAAACAATTGGGGCCCACACATCAGAAATGTCGTTTCCAAACACGTGCACACTTAGTGCTAAATATCGCAAATTTCATTTGTGAAAGAGATAGTGGTACGTATGTAATACGTTTGAGAAATATAATTATGGATGGTTATTGGCTAAATGATAAAGTATTTCACGTTGGTAAAAGAAGGAAGAAGTTTACGAAGTGTAAGATGAAACGTGTCGGAAATCGTCGCAAAGGGCCGCATCGCAGCCCCGTCAGAGCCGCGGCGCCTCCCAGGCAGCGCCGCGACGCTAATTGGTTGGCCAGTCATTGGAGCCGAGGCACTAATTTACAGGGTCGCGGCGCTTCGGAGGCAGAATGCTGCGACAGAAAGTTGGAAAGATTTGACCTTTGGGCTGATTTTGGAGCATTGATTCTCCATTACTTGGCATATGAATTCAGCTATTATTTGGCTGAATGTAACATCTCAATTAAGTGTCATTACATGGCTATTGAAGGTCATTAGTTGGCTAGTTGAGGGTCTTCTCCTTACCCTATAAATTGAGGCCTTTGGCTCAATTGAAGAACACTACACAACACTTAGAAAATACTCCAGAATTTTCTGAATTCATCATCTTCCTCTCTAGCAAAATTACTATACTAAAAGTTCTTCAAGAGTAACACTTGAGTTTTCTTTGCTCAATTGTTAAGTTGTTGTTGTATCTTGGGAGACTATTGCCCGACAACGTAAAAGGAGATATACGGGGCAATCTTGTCTTAAAGACAGAGTGCCATCTCTCGACTCAGCAAATCACACAAGCAGTTTGTTAAGTTCTTGATTTCCAGCTTATTGTAATATTTAGTTTATCCTTTCTTACAAATTATAATAGTTACTTACTTTCCATTCTCTGCCACAATTGTATCCCAACACATTTGGCGCAGGACAACTTGTGAGTCTTTATGAAACTTAAGGTCACCATTAATTGAAAAAATAAAATAAACATAACAATTCTGATTTGGGGTTGGGATTCATCCCCACAATAAATTAGATGACAATTTTATTTAAATATTGAACACATTCGAAATCTTTAGAAAAGTTTTTAGTTACAATTTTTTATATTATTAGAAAAAGTTTACATTTTAAATATTTTTAGTGTTTTAGAATGAATTCACTCATTTTCGGACAACTATATATCACAATAAAAAAAACCACGGAGCCCCAAAATAAAATGCTAAGAGGTAGAACAAAATTTTTAAAAAGGATGAAATCAATAGAATCAAACTAAGAAAAGTCGTATAGAATTTTTATGGAATAAAATCATTATAACAGTTAAATATTTAAAATTTGGGACGAACTAATATCAAGACTTTTAATTAATAAAAAAATAAATTATTTCCTTTGATGTTGAGAATAAAAAACTAATTTTAATTAATAAATTAGCAAAGAACTCAATTATATTCTTTTTCAAATTCCTCAAATTAGTAAATTTATTTTTCAAATTGACAAACTCTTAAGTAAGGAAAAATTTAATGGTGAAAGAAATTAGAAATAAAGCAAAATCAATACAATGTTAAATGTCAAATGGGTAAAATGCAAATTTAAAGGAACACGAATGAAATGGTAGAAAATAAAATATATTCTAAATGAATTGTCATTATTTAACAAATGAAAAATCTCAATATTCTTTTATAGATCAAGTTATTTCACTACCAAAAATTAGGAAAGTTAATCAGTAAAATTCGTTGCTAATTTTATTTAGTAACGGGTCAGTATGAATTATCAAAAAAAAAATCTTAGCTAGGAGCACAATTAGACATCCAACCCGTAATCGCAACGACCCAATTGCAAGAGTGGAGCTCTACCAACTGAGCTATATCCCCCGAGCTAAGTGGAGCGGAGGCATGGTCCCCATGGTAGAATACGTCCTAAATATTTTACCAGCCATCACTCTTCACAATATGACCCCAATCGAAATATTATACCGTCGGGTCCCCACTTATGATCACCTTCAGATTTTCGATTGTCTATGCTACCCCAACCTCACCTCTACTACTCCTCATAAATTAGCACCTCGAACCACTCTGTGTGTCTTCGTATGATTTCCGTCTAATCATAGGGGGCTATCTATGCTATGATGTGTCCACCCGTCAAATTCACGTCTCTCGGTACGTTTGACGAAATGGTTTTTCCCTTCGCAAATATCTAAAAATTCTGTAACACGGACTACACTTTTCTCGAGACTGACACAACACTCGTCGTCCTTGAAAATCTGCTCTGTTCCACTATCACTGGTCCACCTCCGACACCCTGTGTCCCGTCACTGCCACCTCCGGCGGTGACTCAGCTCTGCCTCGTTCAGCCTCTGTCCCCACCTCCGTCATCAGACACTACTACGTCGTCTCTCCTGCTTCTCCAGCTATCACACAATCCTCCCCTCGGCTCGGTCAACCATTGCCCCTCGTGCCGCTGTCACACCACCGTTCCAGAAACCCAACCCACTATTTTCCCAGTGAACCTCAGCCCATTGAGCCCTCATCAAATTGTCAACCTGAAACCCCAAACCTCCAGTTACCGGAACCCAGACCGACACAACATCACCACCTCTGCAACCCATCTCCAACCTACCTCCGATATCGTACCCCACTTCTCCTCACCTGACCCCCCACAAATCGACACACCCATTTCCCACCCACATCTGCTTCCGTCGGAATATTCCCAAAGCTAGATCCCAATACCAAACCCCAAAACTGCCCTTGCCCCTACCCACCCTATTGAAATTCATGCCCAATACGGTATTTTCAAACCCAAAGCCCAGTTCAATTTATTAACCCAAAATGTGTCACCAATTCCCAAAAACCCAAAATTAGCCAAACTAGACCTAAATTGGAATACAGCCATGTGTGAGGAATTTAATGCTTTAACAAAACATCACACTTAGGATTTGGTTCCTCAACTGGAGGGGGTGAATGTGATCGATGCATGTGGCCTTTTCATCACAAATATAGAGACAGTGGTGACCTAGAGAGGTATAAGACACGACTTGTGGCTAATGACATTAATTAGTAAGCATGTATAGATTGTGGTGAGACATTCAGTCCGGTTGTTAAACCGGCTACTATCCGCACAGTTCTGAGTAGTGTTATGGGTAAGCATTGACCCATTCATCAGCTTGATGTGAAAAATGTGTTTCTACACGGGGATCTAAAAGAAACTGTTTATATGCACCAGCCACCTGGTTTTTCCATCTAGCAGCTCCTCAGTATGTATGTCGTCTTCGTAAGTCACACTATGGTTTGAAACAGGCCCCTCAAGCATGGTATGATGGATTTGCACAATACATTATGCAAATTGGATTCGTATGCAGCAAGTGTGATAATTCTCTATTTACTTTCCATCGAGGTAGTAGCATTGCTTATTTATTGTTATATGTGGATGACATTGTGCTTACATCCTCCTCTGATGTGTTGAAAAATGAGATAATTGCACTACTTAAAATCGAATTTGCTATGACTGACTTGAGGAAGTTGAGCTATTTTTTGGGGATATCAGTGACACGTTCTGCAGATACTATGTTCTTATGTCAGCGCAAGTATGCATATGAGATACTGTACATGGCTAAAATGGCGAAATGCAAGATCATGTCCACTCCGATTGACTCTAAATCAAAGGTTAGTGTTGTTGATAGTAACCAAGTGTCTGATCCCACTCCTTACAAAAGTCTTGCAGGTGCACTCCAGTATCTTACTTTCACCAGGCATGACATCGCTTATGTTGTTCAGCAGGTATGCTTATTTATGCATGCCCCCAGGGAGCCTCATTTTACTGCCCTTAAACGTATCATTAAATATGTTAAGGGGACACTTGATTATGGATTACATCTATACCCCTCAGCACCGACCAGGTTGGTAGCATATACGGATGCTGGTTGGGCAGGCTGTCCGGACACGCGACGCTCCACCTCCGACTACTGTGTGTTCTTAGGGGATAATCTCATTTTCTGGTCTGCCAAGAAACAAGCCATATTATCTTGTTCGAGTGCAGAAGCAGAGTATAAAGGAGTTGCAAATGTTGTTGCTGAGATCTGTTGGCTCCGGAACCTTCTTTTGGAGCTTCAGTGTCCCTTGCGTAAGGCGTTTGTGGTTTACTGTGATAACATATCCGCCATATATTTATCTCATAATCTGGTTCAGCATCAGCGAACCAAGCATATTGAGATGGATATACATTTTGTTAGTGAGAATGTTGCTCTCGATCATGTTAAAGTGTTGCATGTGTCTTCCTCATATCAGTACGTGGATATCTTCACGAAAGATCTTCCTAGACAGCTATTCCTTGACTTCATATCCAGTCTCAGCGTCCGGCCTCCTCCCGCTCCAACTAATGGGGTGTATTAACGTGTACATGTATCCCTAGAATCCCAATTTAATCCCACCACCGTAATTAGAATATATCCCATATATTGTGTAAGTATATTTAGTGATGTATAATTATGGTAAGTAGATGATTCTTATTGTACTATGGTTCTACACATTATACAATATATATATTTGTATTAATGAGAAAGTCTCACTAAGGGAGATTAATACAATCTTACATTAATATCTTCCCCCGACACATAATTTTAGTCCGCGACATAGATGTTCTTCTATTAACTTCTCTCTTTTATAATAAATATTTTAAAACAGATGAAGTAGTGAATTATCACCATATTAAACTATCTGACTATTCCCTAACAATATAGAAGATAAGAGGTAATTCCAAATATTTAGGATGTTAAATTATGATAATAAATTTATTATTTTTTAAATTTTCTTTTGATTACATTCGGAGAGAGGAAAGGAATACGAGAGAACCGCCACAAATGTGATCTGACCCATTCATTTCAACTACAAAAGGCTGGGGGCTTTTTTATTAAGTTAGGCTCAACCCGTTAATTTGTACTTGAAATCGTAGGACTATAACAAATGATATTTAAATTTATTGAATTATAATTATCTTTATAGTTTTATTACTCCCTTTATTTCAATTTATGTGGCACGGTTTTCTCTTTTCTATTTTAAAAAAAGAATATCACATTTATATATTTAAAAACATTTAACTTTATATTATTTACAACAACACATTTTAAAAGTATTTTTTTCTTTTTTAAGCTTCGTGTCAAATCAAATAATACTGCATAAATTGAGACGAATGTAGTACTAAATTAAACTAACTCATTTTATCATGTTGGGCCCGTGCTTGCACGGGCTTGCCATCATCTAGTAACAAGTATATTGATAAGCGGACATTTTATCCTAGTTTTTAGTAATACTTTTCACGTCTTACAGTAGATCATCCATGCCAATTTTTTATGTAGTTTGCTTGAATTCAGGTATAATGGTGATTGCAAGGTCAAAGAATCCAAATATGAGAAATAGTTACCAAAAAATCGAAAAAGTATTTGAAATGGATTCAAATGATGAAGTTGAGAAAATAGTTGCTGTCACGCACAAAGTATATATAAATTCGGTTGTGTTATAGAGTATAAGATAATTAACATAATTGAATAGTTATTTTTGAATGGCGAAAAAGAATAAATATTATAGAGAATAAGAAGTATTATAATGTCGAATATCTTAAAAATATTTTTTGATATAAGACACGGGTAAAACTTTAAAACACAATGTTTAAAAGTATATAAATACGTGTCCATATTCTAAAGATTGGGAATGAAACGTTTTATATTCTAATATAAAGAGATAAGTAAGGTTGAAAGTGGTAAAACACACAATTTCAAACCCCCTTAAATAGTATGTAACGACCCATTTGGTCGTTATTGCATTTTGATCCATTTGCCCTCGTTGACCCATTCTCGAGCCCTGTTAGTATGATTTTGACCCGCGAAAATGGGCGACATGGTTTCTCAGGTAATCGGGCCAGTTTCATGGTGACTTATGAGAATTAGAACCTTAAAGTGAAAAATCTTTGACCGATAGTTGACTTTTGAGTAAACAGACCTTTCACGGGAATCTGTAGATTCCGAGAGGTTCGAAAGGTCGATTATGATTTGGTAGGATTTCAGTTCAATTCCCGAGTCATTCATGAGCGTTTTGGATTGTTGGTTGAAAAGTTTGTTTTTCTTTTGGGTGTTGACTCTATCAAATAGACATCCGTTGAGAATTTCGTGACCACGAGTGAGTCTGTAGTATATTTTTATGTATGTTCACATATCTGGTTTGCATCTTGGAGGTTCAGGTGATTGTCGGATTTTGGGAAGAAGTTAGTGACAAATCAACAAATTGCTAGTGTCTGATGTTTCGCTGAGGCGAGCATCGTGCGCCACAGCGGACCCGCCTTAGCGAGGCCTGATCCGCTGGCGCGGGTATTATGGGTTCTTATGAATCCGCTCCAGCGGACGGTACTCCGCTAGAGGCGGATGTGGTATAATGTTTCTTTTTTGGGCATTTCTTTCTTGTTTGTTTACGTTTCCCGTCCTTTAAAATAATTATCAAATAATAAAAAAAGTAGTTGAAATGGATTCAAATGATGAAGTTGAGAAAATAGTTGATGTCACGCATAAAGTATATATAAATTGGTTTATGTTATAGAAGATAATTAACATAATCGAATAGTTATTTTTAAATGACGAAAAAGAACAAAAATTATAAAGAATGAGACGTATTATAATGCTTATTATCTTAAATATATTTTCTAATATAAGAAATGATAAAACACAATGTTTAAAAGTATATAAATATATGTCCACACTCTAAAGATTGGGAATAAGACATTTATTAGGGGTGTACATAGACCGGATTGATTCAAATTTTTTAAATACCAAACAAAATTAACCGTGTCATGTTTTTAGATTTACAAATCAAACTAAACTAATAAAAGTCGGATTTTTTAACTTCGCATTTTCTCGGGTTTTTTGGTTTTTCGGATTTTTTCCGGTAAAGCCTTTATACAAAACATATAACTTGTGCTTTAAATATTTCTTTGGTCCTAGTAAGATACAACTATATAATTAAGGTGTTTCTTAAGAAAATAACACAAAAGTGAGATGTGTAATGACATTGTACTAGAATATTCAACAAAAAAAGATAATGAAATCCCCGAGCCATAATGAAAATGATCAAAATCTAACGGCTTTGATTTGGGCTTTATTTGAGTTACAAACATCTATGAGCTATAAATTTATTGGATCATTTAAAATTATAAGTCTTAGCTTGAAATAATATGTGAAAAGACAAAAAATAAAAAAAAAATCAAAAGTATTTATAAATTACATTACAAATAAATATTTTTATGTATAATTTTAAAAAAAAATTGTATACATATTATGTCGGATTGATTTGGTTCGATTTGACTTTTTTTAGTTAACACCAAAGCAAATCAATTATGATCGGTTTTTTTTTATCAATCAAAAACTAAGTTAAACCAAATTACTAGTCGGATTTTTTTCTCGGTTTGATTCCAATTGTCGGTTTAGTGCTGTTTGTCGATTTTCTTTGTACACTCCTACGTTTTATACTATATTATAAAGAAATCACTAAGTAAGGTTGAAAGTGGTAAAACACGCAATTTCAAACCCCTTAAATAGTATATATTAAATAAAAATAAGATATATATATTAAATAACTTAATTTTTAAATTCATCAATCCGAAGCCAAACAATCCAAATTAAAATTCAATTGATTTTTTAAATTTAATCCAAACAAGCAAACCCCTATCAATATTCCACGTAAAAAAAAATCCCTGTTTAGACCATCACCGACTCAAAATAATTTAGCCTACCGTGCACTTTCTAATTAAAATAAATTAGAGACTTAATGTATGGAAAACCCCTTAAAGTTTTCATTAAATTTTATTTAGACACTTAAATTACAATTTATTTAAATTAAACACCTTAACACCTGATAAATTGTATTAGACACTTTCAGTTCAACCTTTTGAAAATATTTTGTGTGTGTTTTCAAGTGCCCATTATGTATATAAATTAACCACCTAAAATATGTCAATTCTTTTAATTATATGTATTAATCTTAATAATCCATAATACTTCAGACATGTTCCAAACGAGGTTGATGCGTATAATTATATAACTAAATGAGATGATATATTTTATTATTTTATGTGGTTAACTTAACTAACTAATAGAGGTTTAAAAACATATGTAAAATTTTTCTCAAAATTTGAAGTGCTAATACAGTCAAACCTCTCTGTAATGACAATATTTATCCGAAAATTTCATGGCTGTTGTAGTGAGGTGCTGTTATGTATATATACTGACATTTGATATTTAGATCTTATTTAGCTGTTATAAACAAAAGTACGTATATAATTATTTTTATGTATATTTTTTTTTCATTTAAAAAAAACTCCACTTGTTATTGTTAATTTTAAAACCTGAATTAATTTTCACATTTTATTAATTAAAAATTTAAAAGACTAATAAATTACTAATAAATCCATAATTAGTTGTACTATACCGATAAAAAATTAAAATCTAAGGTACATATGTATTTAAAACTAACTGAGAATTTAAATATTACAAGTTTGATGTAAGAATTTTATAATGTTAGGTTGTTTTGTAAACTTCAGTCTCTTAATGATAGTATAACGTTTGAATTGATGATTTTTTTTCTAAACTTTCAGTAAAAGAGAATTCAATAGCTTCCCCTTGAAGTATGCACAGGAGTTTAAACATAAATATTTTAATATTTTATTTTTATATATAATATATATTTCTTACAAAATATTATACAATATTTCAGTATAAATGTTATATAGATATAATTTTACAAAGAGTGTATCGCTATAATGAACGTCACTGCTGTTATAATAAAAATATTTTTATAGAGAAGTAAAATATAATATAAAAAATCAGTTTCGGAAAATATCAAGTCATTATAATAAATAATATTATAATAAATGATAATTATAGAGATGTTTTAATGTAAAAATATTTAACAAGCCGAAGTTTGAGTGTATAAATGATGACAAATGTATATATTAAGCGTAGAGGAGAAGTATCCAAATTGTGAAAAAGAGAAAAAAGAAATACGTAACGACCAGAAGATGACTCTATAAATACACGCCTCTGTTTGGTCTTACCTCCAGACCTGTATGTCTAGATTTCTCACGCACTCTAATGGATTCTCAAAAAACCCTAGCTCAATATCATTCAGATTCATACAATTACTCGCATCCATATTCCCAAAACCCCTCTCAAACCCTAGCATCCTCGACTCAGGAAAACACTAATGAAGGATCACAGGAGCAAAAAATCACTCAGAAGCGCGAGTTGCAGAGGCCGTTGTTGTCGGAAAATGGATTGACAAACACTCACAGCGGCACCGATAAGGATCAATCAGGCGGTGAGGACGAAACCAGTAGTAGAAGGAAACGGAGGAGCCGGTGGGACCCACCTCCGACTGAATCAAGCAATGATGGGACCGGCGGGGGTGATGGAAGTGGGACTGGAAGAAAGAGGAAGTCGAGGTGGGCCGACGATGAGCCCAAGCCCGTGATTCAGTTACCCGATTTCACTGGAGGTATTGAGTTTGATCCTGAAATCCAAGCTCTTAATAGTAGATTACTTGAAATTAGTAGGAAATTGCAATCTGGTATGCCCTTAGATGATAGACCTGAAGGTGCTCGGTCGCCTTCGCCTGAACCTATATATGATAATATGGGAATTCGTATAAACACTAGGGAGTATCGCTCTCGAGAAAAATTGAATAGGGAGAGACAAGAGATTATATCGGAAATTATTAAGAAGAACCCGGCTTTTAAGCCTCCTGCTGATTATAGGCCTCCTAAGCTTCAGAAAAAGCTTTTTATTCCGATGAAGGAGTATCCTGGTTATAATTTTATTGGACTGATTATTGGTCCAAGGGGGAATACTCAGAAGAGGATGGAAAAGGAGACAGGAGCGAAGATTGTAATTCGAGGCAAAGGGTCGATCAAGGAGGGTAGGTTGCAGCAAAAGGGGAATTTGAAACCTGACCCTTCGGAGAACGAAGATTTACATGTGTTAGTCGAAGCTGAGAACCAGGAGTCACTTGATGCTGCTGCTGGTATGGTGGAGAAGCTCTTGCAGCCTGTTGATGAAGTGCTCAATGAACATAAGAGGCAACAGCTTAAGGAACTTGCTGCCTTGAATGGAACAATTAGAGATGAGGAGTTCTGTAGGCTATGTGGTGAACCAGGGCATAGGCAGTATGCGTGTCCTTCTCGCCTTACCACCTTTAAGAGTGATGTTCTGTGTAAAATATGTGGTGATGGGGGACATCCCACTATCGACTGTCCAGTGAAAAATACTACTGGCAAGAAAATGGATGATGAGTACCAGAATTTTCTGGCAGAGTTGGGAGGTACAGTTCCTGAATCTAATACAAAGCAAAACTTTGCGACGCTAGCTCTTGGCGCGGGAAACTCAGGCAGCAATCCTCCTTGGGCAAGCAATAATAATGCTGGTGGTGTTGGTGCCACTTCACATCCTGGCTTAGGGTCAAGTGAACTCAAGCCAAAGGAGTTTGACGAGACAAACTTATACATTGGTTACTTGCCACCTACTCTTGATGATGATGGGTTGATTAATTTATTCTCTCCATTTGGTGCCATTGTGATGGCTAAACTTATAAAGGATCGTCTAAGTGGTCTGAGTAAAGGTTACGGGTTTGTTAAGTATGCGGATGTCAAACAAGCTAATAGTGCTATAACTAGCATGAACGGCCACCGTCTTGACGGGAGAACCATTGCTGTGAGAGTTGCAGGTAAGCCGCCTCAGCCTACTGTGCCTCCAGGCCCTCCTGCTCCGGCAATGCCTTCATATCCGGTTCCTAATCAGGGCATGGGCGCATATCCGTCCCAGCAGTATGCAGCTGGTGGTCCCATTGGCAATGCTCCCGCTGGTGGCTATCCCCCACCTGGTGCTCCAGTTCCATGGCGATCATCTGTGCCTCCACCATATGCCCAGTACCCACCTCCTCCTCCTGGCTCAGCCATGTATCCTCCATATGGAGTGCAGTATCCTCCTCCAATTCCAGCAGCATCTTCTGGTGCCCCTGCTCAGACTGTTTCTTCCGGTGAAAACCAACAAACTTATTCATCTTCTAGTGAGACACAGCAAAGCTATCCTCCTGGAGTGCAATCTCAGAGTAGTGCACCTGTTCATTCGTTTCCTACTTATGTGTGTGGCAGTTCTGTCACTGCAATGCCACCTAATGCTCAACCTGCATACCAAACATCTTCATACAGCTATCCATCTTATTATGGGCTTGCACCACCACCTCCTCCTCCATCCGCATCCCAGTTCAATGGGGACCATTCACAGGGTATGAGCAATGTTCCCTGGGCTCCAAATCCACCACCATCTACACCTCCGTCATCTGCGGAGAAGCCTGCTTATGGTGCGGATGCAGAATATGAGAAGTTCATGTCAGAAATGAAGAAATGATGCAATTGCTGTATTACCCTGCACTATTAGGTTGGAAAATTCTTACTACGTCTGTTTCCAAATTTCTTTTTGGTCTCTCCTCTATGCTGTTTGGTGTTCACTTTTCAGGCATTTATACATGCATACATCCTCATACTCACGCTTATGCTCTACAGCCGGACAGCGAGATTTCTTGAGCAATTTACCAGGGTTTTTTCAAACTTTCATAACTTGATGAATTTTCCATCTCTTACAAGAAAATGGTTATGAGTGTGTTTTATGTGAAGACTGAACAACACTCAAATCTAAGCTTTGAGATCAAAAGTGAAAACCTTTTCAAGAAAGTATAGAGAAAGAAACCCAGCGGACAGCTAATTCTGCAGCAACCTAACTCTATATATGTGTGTGTATTGATTTGTATGTTTATGAATTCTAGAAAGATATGAGATTCTGCTTGATTGCAAGTATCTATATTCGAAGCTTGTGGTTGTTGTCCCACAGATACTTGGTTGCATTTTAGTTCATCTTTTTTTCTTTCCCCCTTTCTGTTTGGTTTTTTGTTAAAGGAAATGTCACTATTCCTTTTTTTTAAGAAATGAGCATTGTATAATTTATTTGTTGCTTGATAGTTTTCATTGTTAACGCTTCTCCTTTGTTAATGTTGTAATATTTTGGCAGGCTGATGTGTTGGAGCACTTCACCTGATTTCTTTCCTCTTGCCATGACTAACTTGTTGGAAGTTTCAGACTCACATCTTTAACCATGCTGTACTGTTATGCAGAGAGATGAGACGTTCAGTTCATTCAGCTTGTGTTGGAGCATTAAATCAGTGGATTATGGATATGAATTATGCTTTTTGTAGATTCATTTCTGGGGATTGCCTTCCACCATTTTTATTCAAATTTTGTTTAGTGATTTGTTGGAATTTCTTGATGACTAATCACTCACAGTTTGTGTTTTATGTGTTTCTCTCCACTTTGACTTCTTCACCACTAATCTCCTTTTCTTTCTCTTCTAACTTGTTCTCTTTTACTTCTCTGTGGTCATTTAACTATTGAGAGTTCAGTAAGCAGCCTCATGCTTGCATCTGCTATTCCTCCCAAAAGGTAATGCATCTTCAAATTTGAAGGTCCCCAGGGTATGTGGATTTGATACTATGATGACTACATTCACATGTCTCTGGATTAACTTTTATTATTCATTCTGATACATTTTCTAGATGTCTTTATGACAGGAAAATATGCTTGCATCGGGATGTGGTATCCTGTGCTGGACTGATTTCTGTCCGAAAATCACTTATCCCGTTGGATATGTTAAGATAAACTTTATTTTGGATTTTCTATGATGTTTATTAAGAAAGTTTTCTATGCAATGGGAATTAGTTGAAGCCCATCAGGAAGAAGTGAGGATGAGTAGCATTTAAATGTGATGGGCAGTAGAAAACTAGGAACATTTCCAACTTGACCAGGAACCTTTTATTGGGGGGATCAGGTACAGTACTATTTCAATGCTCTTCCAATGAAGAGCAGTGTTGTAGCACGAAGCTAGTAGTCGCTTTGAATTTGGACACTGTTGTCTTAGATTTTGATTTGTGGCTAGGAAGTCTTAGAGAAACGGAAAGCGTTGTAAGCAGAGCGGTGAATCACATAGTGAATAGGAGAAGAAGAGTGATACTTGTGAGGATGAATATATTTGTAATTCCTTATGATGATCTCCTTTTTTATTGATAAGTAAAGTCTTTTATTCAACTGGCCAAGCTGGTACATAAGCAAAGTACAAAGCAGAACTGCATAACTATCATCAGTCACACTACATATTACCCCCTAAGAAATTCAAAAAATTCAAATAATGATCCATCCTATCTAGGATACTATTGGAACACCATAAGAATAGATTTTTGAGGCATTTGTTCTTGACTCTAGGAATCTGCACCATCTTTCCTTCAAAGCATGCTTTATTTCTTTCCAGCGAAATAGTCCACAATATACAGATGGGAATTGTCCTCCATACCTTCTTTAATTCTCTTTTAATTCCACGAGCCTGTCAAATTTCGAACAGACTGTTAATTTTTGTGGTATAATCAGAGACTCTCATGATAGTAGTAAAAACTCCCCGCATTGCCTTGAAAAACTACAATGAAGGAATAAATGTTCAACAGTTTCCTCCTCATTTTTGCAAAAGTAGCATCTGCTATACAAAGTAAAGCCTCTTCTTTGCAATTTGTTCTGAGTAAGACAAGCATCTTTAGCTGCTAACCAACCAAAACAGGCTGCTTTCACAGGTGCCTTGGTTTTCCATATCATATTTCAGGTGCCTTGGTTGATTAATTTATTCTCTCCATTTGGTACCATTGTGATGGCTAAACTTATAAAGGATCGTCTAAGTGGTCTGAGTAAAGGTTACGGGTTTGTTAAGTATGCGGATGTCAAACAAGCTAATAGTGCTATAAGTAGCATGAACGGCCACCGTCTTGACGGGAGAACCATTGCTGTGAGAGTTGCAGGTAAGCCGCCTCAGCCTACTGTGCCTCCAGGCCCTCCTGCTCCGGCAATGCCTTCATATCCGGTTCCATATCATATTTCAATGCCAATTTGAAACTTCATGGCTATTCTGATGTAGAAGCATTTTATAGCAATTGTTTACTGGAAAATTCTTGTCCCTGCTGTTAATCCAAACTAATTTGTCTTCTCTATTCAGATCAATTTGGCATGTGCTCAGTTGTTGAAGCAATTGACAAAAGCTACTCACCTCCCAATCATTCAAATTTCTCCGGAAAGTGACAAGCCATCCTGAAGTTGGGTCAAAATCTGCAACATGACCCTCTTTATTTAATGCACATCTAAATAAATCGGTGAATCTATTCTTCAAGCTCTCATCCCCATTCCGAATATCTATCCAAAATTTGAATCAAGCACCATCACCAACTTCCAACTTTGTATACTGTAAGAATTCATCCCAACTTTCACTTATTTTCTTCCAGACTCCCCCACACTGCTTCAATTGAGCTGAATTTTGCCTCCAACCCTCCTTTTTTCCATAAATAGCATCTAACATATTTTTCCAAACCTCTTCACCTCCCCTATTGTATCTGGATAACCATTTGAAAAGCAAACTTTTATTTTGTAACTTTAAGTTCCTCACTCCGATTCCCCCTTATCTTCGGTGACCACCTCCCATTTAACCAGGCGAAATTTTCTCTTGGTTGCATTTTCATCCCATAAAAATCGACAACTAATGGAATACGTAGTTGCATACATCTCAAGCTACATCTTCCTCAGAAGTGGCTTTTCTACTTTTTGCTCTTCAGAGATTTGCTTTCAACCAATTATTTGTTGAGATGAAATTTGTTTCTATTGCTTTCTTTAATATTTTTTGGGGAAAGAAGTTGGGTGGGACGTTGGCACGGGCGAATTTATGTATAAAAAATTGGGTCACGTGAACCCATGGTCACCCGACTAAATTCGGTATATTATGTGTATAATTCTTGAAATATATCTAGTATTATTTGAAGGAACCCATAGTCAAAAGAGACTGTGTGGTGCACTGGTTTGAGTGCGGGTCGTCCCTCTTAAGGTCGAGGGATCGAATCCCCTTTGCTGCGTCCTTTTTACTTCATTTCCTTTCTTTTATTTCTTCATTTCCTTTCTTTTATTTCTTCATTTCCTTTCTTTTATTTCTTCATTTCCTTTCTTTTATATCAACTTATACGTTTTCCTTTTTCTTTCTTTATTCTACTTCTAAACTTAAGTTCCACTTTCCCTCCTTTAATCAAATTTTTATATCTGAACTTAAATTCCTTTTCTTTCATTTAATACGAATAAAAATATAGTGCTTGAGATTTAAACTTAGAACCTCAAGATAAATTTTGAACCCCTTAAACCACTAAGTCAACCTCTAGTCTTGTGTTTAGGGGATTCAAAATTTATATATGCTCATAAAAAATAAAAATATTATCTTATATATATAGTGTAATTTTTTGCCGACGGGGTTCGGGTGCACCCTCCCGACCCCATAGATCCGCCCTCGATGGTGTACTCATCCTCTTGAAATCTTGGATTTACCTCTATCTCCAGGGTACACAAATTCTACCAGTGGATAGTTTGGTTGAACTCGAGTCATGGCTGCTTGTGTTGGTTCTCATCTTAGGAAACTATGCTCATTAATGCTTCAATATTTTTGTTTGTCGTAGTTGGAGCCTTCTCTCCATCAAATGTCTGGAGGTCTGGAGACAGATATTTGTATAATCTGGATTTCATGTCCATCGGAATCAATTGGTCTTAATATTTTAATCAGGTATAAACTGCAACTATGCTGTGCGGGAGAATGCTCGTTGGATTCAAAAGATTGCTTGCCAATAAAAATGGTTTACACTTTACCTATCAAAAAGAATGGTGTACATTTATATTGTATAGCATTCACTTGCAATTTTCTTAAAATCGTTTGATCAGAAGTCTCTCATGTAGGCAGTATCTTTTTACCCTACTCTTCGATAGATTCCCTTTAAAATTTTCTTTTACGGGCGAACGTTGTTGCGTTCTGAAATTTAATTGTTTTCACTGGCGAAAAAGGAGCACACTATGCTGAAGTAATCTCTTTGATGAAGTGGTGTGTTGTTTTTGTTATCTAATGCTGCCACAACCTTTGCCATTAAGAGATTATCAGCTTTTCCTTCCTTTCCCTGGTCCTGCTTTGTCCCTTGTACCTCGAGTTTTGAACTGTGTCTGATGAAGGTCTAGATTGATCCTAAAGGTGGATGCAGGTGCTCATTTTTGCATGCTGTATTTGACAACTTGATTCTCTTGATTTGTTTCTCATTTCAACTTGGTTTTGTGCTTGATCTAACTACCTTAAGTTATTTGAATCTTGAACTTTTTGTCCTGGTGATTGGTAGTTTGTCTTTTGAGGTTTGGGCTTTGTCTCCTAGCTTGCTTGGGATTGAGGTGTAGTAGTTGTTGCTTTGTGCAATAAATGTCGTCGCTAAGATAGTAGGACCATTCAAGCTTCTGGGGTGGGTGGATCATATTTTTGTCTAGGGCTTTGTTGGGGTTGAGTAGCTGAACTGCAAACCCTGTATGGTGAGTTTGGATATGGCGTGGAGTATTTGTGTTGAACAATGATTCTGGCATCTGGTATTGGTGAATATAAGTTTATTGTTGCTGTTTGGTTTTTATTTCTACTTCCTTTTTAAACCTTCTGTTTTAGACTAACTTCTTTAAGTTGGTTGTTAGTAGTGTTTACTGATAGCAGGGATGACTCCCCATTTCAGGTCTCTTGGATCCTTTCACTGGTGGACGAGTTCTATTAGGCGTACAGGAAGTGCTCATGTAGAACACCTGTTATTTCTAAAGAATCATTTGCATTCTTTAGGTTGAATTTTAATTTGTATCTTTTTTTTGGGTCATTTATTAGTTGTTTTTGCATAACTATGCATGATTTTTCTTTCGTCTTCATCCTTCTTTTCATGAATTTCATGAATTGGGATCTACTAATTCATTGGTTTGTGAGTAAAGATGGTTGTCCTTATTTTGCTTTGGTGGTCACACCCTCGGCCTGAAGTTCATTAGTATTAGGTATCGGCCTAATCTTTTCTTTTTATTTTCTGGTAGTTGACCAAACATTTTCTCTTTGCTCAGACTACGTCCACTGTTTTGTCTAGAATTAGTGAGAGCTTGTCAAATAGTTGGTGACACTGGTTTGTGCTAATTTGGCTCTTTCATTTGTTTTCCCTCTCGGTTAGTTCTGTGCGTGTTGTTGCCAATGTTGGAGTATGACATGTCGGTTACCATCTATTTGACTAGGTATAGCTGAGTGGTAAATGGAGGTCTCTGGAAGCAAAAAAGATGTTTTCGGTTACTACATACTTCTACGTTGCTATTATTTATTTTGAGGTTAAGGCAAACACGCAAGGATTACTGGAGGCCAAACAATGGAATTCTGTTTGTACCTTGAGTAAATCTTCTATGGCAGGGAAGCTAGCTGCTATGATGCTCAGTGTTGGTGGTGTCGGTAAGCAGTAGAATTCTTTGCTCTTCATGCCTGGAAACTGTAACGCAGACCAAATATTTGATTGGACACAGTGAAATTCTTCGTAGGACAGATTAAGGATTTGTTTCTTTTTGGACCGGGCATGCTTTACTGTCAGAATGCACGATACTTTCATCCCACCTCTAAATTAGAACTTCTACACAATTGATAAAGCGGGTGATGTTGATAGGGGAACTGGGGAGGCGGGACAGGTTATTGTTTCTCAGCGCGCTGACTCTAGTTGTGCAGCATTGTGAACATGCGGTGCCTAATATTTTGAATGGTTTTCCCTGATTGTTTTGATCTCAATGATAGTGCCGTGTTGGGTTGATTTAGAGTTCAGATGGTAGAAAGGGAGGTTTTGTCGAATCAAAAATAGGAAAAACCGAGCTAAAAGAAAGTTTTTGTCATACCAGCTTCCGTGAAGTGAAAGCCTTGGATATGATCATAAGTTGGTGTTGAAATCATCATAGCTAAAGTTGATTGCCCATTAGGTTAAAAGTTCGGCCTTTTCGCAAGGTAATGAGTTGCATCTCACAAATTGCCTACTTAAGTGGCAGCTTAGATTCGTACAATGAAATGCTTCCCCTTTTCTCGTGTGGCTGACATTTAGTTGTGGACATTCGAGAGCATGGAAGAGAAACAATTTGAAAAGCAAAACGGAGATTCATTTATTGAGAGTTTTCAAAACTAAAAGTGTATAATAGATAGCAAGAGCATTTACACAAATAAAAATTGGAAAACCAAGGACAACAAAATAGGAAGAAAATACACTAAGAGAAAAATAGATTTACGGTCAGAAGCAAAGCAAATCAAAGTTTCGTTTAAGGTATTCTTTCGAGGATTAATTGAAGTCGAGTTTTAACAAGTAGAGGTGGCAAATTTGATTTGCACGTGTGTATCGTATCCACACTTTGATGGATTAGGTTAATAGTAATATGTTTATATCGAGTCAATTTGGGTCACAGTCCAAGCTGACCCATCTTTTAGGTGGGTCAGTTTGGGCTGCTCAACAGGTCAATTATCAACCCATGAGCCATGAGGTACTATATAGTTTAAATTTCTAAATAAATTAAAGAGAGTGAACAAGGATCCTCCCATTCTGTGGCAGAAGAGAAGTGAAGTGAATTTTTCTTTGTAATAATAGCTCTGATCTGCAGAGAAAATAATAAGCAATATAATAACTTTGTTTTACTAGTTATTATATCACAACACTTGTCTCCAACTTATATTTCTTTAGATGCTGAAGGGCTTGTCATTGGCCAGCCAATAAGAACTAATTGTAGGTTCCTCGGTGTATAAATGTGCTCCACGAGTTCTTGCAATCAGTACTTAGGAGAAGCAATTTTCTGTGTTGGCAGAGCTTGATAAAAAAGGCTATTATGACTCTTGGGTCCTGATATGCAAACCAAGACTGCTTAACACTGTCAATATAAAGTGAGAAGTTTTTATCATTAGACTGTCAAATTCCTAAATAGCAAACAATACTTCCTCTACACATGGATTCATTACTCTCAGTGAATACAGATTCTTTTATACATTTTTTGTTTACCACTACATAGCCCTAAAGGAACTGCATTAAAAAAAGGAGCTCAAAATCAATGGACTCAAGTAAAAATGGAGCACAAAATTGGCTGCCACATAAATGGGGAAGGAGTTTTAGTCAAATGTGATTTCATGCAAAAGAAAAATTGATTTAAAATTTTATTTTTTGTCCTCACGAGCCGCAATTTCGTGCAAGCACTGCAGTTACCACGTAGTCAATATGGTAAGGCTTAAACACCGCGGAAATATTTTGGCGTGCAACGGTGTAAGCTGTTTTTTGAGAAGGAGATCTGTGTCTGGTTGTTACATGATACATCTATATAATGTAGAGGTGTCTATTTAGTCGTTGACAAAGTTAAAGTATCTATCTATTTGTTATGGACAACCATACTGTCGGCTTAACCCCCAAGCGGCTAAAGTGTGAGCTTTAGGCCCCAACAAATTGGAGGCCCAAAAGTTATTCCTATCATTAATAAAAAGTTCAACATTCTATGGTTGAAGTAAACATGGTTGAAGAAATACATAATAAATATTTGTTTCAATTCTAGCTTTCTATGATATTTTTGTCCTTTCACGGCGTCTATAGACAAATTTTACGTTAATTATTCAGAAATGAAATGTTCTAGATTGGAATTATAAGTTGGTTGATTAAATGAATTGGTTACATTGTCAAATGAAAAAGTAATATCATAAGAATTGGTTACAAGAAAAATTAACAATTTTACATCTCGAAAATTTAAAAGAATAAACTTCAAATGAAAGAAAGATATACTTTTTTTATTAAATAAGCTTAAGGCCATTTTATTAAGGTAAGCTTTAGGCCTCGAATTCTATTGAGCCGCTCATGTGGACAACTTAAATAACTATTTATGTATTTTGTCATGATATAATGTAGAAATCAAAATTATATTATAGGGAAGAAATGAAAGAATATAATCTCTTGATTATTTTTATTAATGAAGAGATCTATATATACATGATATGCAATATCTAAATATGAAAAATAAATCTACCTTTTCCTAATACAATTCTAATACCTTGTCCTAATAGAAGAATAATATCATAATTACACTTGTACAATAATTCTACAAATAAAGTAAATTATATACAAGCTAGGGAGGTGATATACACGGTTTGTCAACCGTGTATACACGTTGGCTTTCACACCCCCACAGTCATAGCGGGATGTTGTCGTACGCTGAGACTGTCCCTAAAATCTTCAAATAGTACCAAAGGAAGACCCTTAGTAAAGATATCAACAATTTGGTATCATGAAGGGATATGCAATACACGTACTTATCCACAAACTACCTTTTCTCGAACAAAGAGAATATTCATCTCGATATGTTTAGTGCGCTGATGTTGGATCGGATTTCCAGAGAGATAAACTGCACTAACATTATCACAGTAGACTAATGTAGCTTTCTGAATGGGAAAGTGAAGCTCTAATAGAAGATTACTTAGCCAACATGACTCAGACATCACATTGACTATCCCACGATACTAGGCCTCCGCACTGGATCGCGATAAAATAGCCTGGCGTTTTGCCGACCACGAGACCAAATTATCTCCAAGAAACATACAATAACCAGATGTCGACCGTCTGATATCTGGACATCCACCCTAATCAGCATTTACATAAGACACGAGAGTAGAGACACAAGATGGATACAAATGCAAATCATAATCAAGTGTGCCCTATATGTACCGTATAATGCGTTTGAGCGCATGCACGTGCTCATCCCTCGGATCATGCATAAATAAACACACCTGCTACACTGCAAAAGTAATATCGGGTCTCGTGAAAGTAAGATAATAAAGAGCCCTTGTAAGACTGCGATAGTGAGTGGGATCCTCATAAGGTTTGCTAGAAGTAGCACTCAGCTTCAGTTTGGTATCAACCGGAGTAGACGTAGACTTACACGATGACATGCCAGCTCTATCAATAATCTCAGCTGCATACTTCCCCTGTGATAAAAATAGACCACCTACACGACGTGTGACAACTATACCCAAAAAGTAACTTAAGGGCCTTAAGTCTTTCATAGCAAATTCTGTGCTGAGAAGAGACATGATAGACGCGCACAGATTTTCCGATGAGGCAGTCAATATAATATCATCCACATATAACAGAATATATGCCAGAGAAGTACCATGACGATAGATAAATAGCGAATGATCAGACCGGTTGTGAGAAAACCCAATAGTAGACACATAATCGGCAAACCTCTTATACCAAGCCCGTGGGGCCTACTTAAGACAATATAAGGACTTCTTCAGAAAACATAAATGCTGAGGATGATCGGGGTCCAGAAAACTCAAGGGCTGATGTATGTAGATTGTCTCCTTAAGATCACCGTGTAAGAAAGCATTTTTCACATCCAACTGATGAATGTGCCATGCTTTCGAGAGATCTAGACTGAGAACAATGTGAATGGTAGCCGGTTTGACCACTGGACTAAATGTCTCTCTACAATCCACGCCAACCTGTTGAGTTTTACCATCACTTACAAGACGGGCCTTTATGCCTCTCAAAAGAACCGTTAGAATTTTCCTTATGAGTGAAAATCAACATAGAATGAATAAAATTAACACCAGGAGGACGGGGCACTAATTCCCACGTATTATTTTCAACAAGAGCATTATATTAATCATCCATGACCATTATCCAATTCGGGTCATGAATGGTAGATACTGGGTTACGTGGTAGGGGTGATTTCATGATATTAGAATTTAGATTAAAATGACATTTACGTTTAAAGATACCCCGTTGGCTACGAGTAACGAGCCATTGACTCAAAATAATAGGGGATAGGTTTGGAGTTGGCTGCGGGTTTGGTCTGGACTGGCCAGCAGGCAGTGGGCTTGCTGGCCCAGAATGCGGCCGTAGTTGTGATGGAACTGGGCCAGTAGGCAGTGGACCTGTTGGCTGAGACAACGAACGAGGAGAAAAATTTATTAGGCCAGCAGGCAGTGGGCCTGCTGGCCGAGAATCTGACATGAGACTTGGGTCGATTTCCGGAAATGGTGTTGGGCCAGCAGGCAGTGAGCTTGCTGGCCGAGAAACAAAGGCAGTATTTTGACCATTTGGCCCAGGTGGCAGTGGGCCTGCTGGCAGAATCGGATCACTGGCCTATTGGGCTAGGTGATGTATGGCGTACGGTGAGAGTCCATCATCCAAAAAATTATAAGTACTAGACACGAATTTAGACAATTTATCAAACGTAAATTGGGTTTCATAAAATATAACATGGTGACTAGTTATGATTTTATTCGAAGATACATTAAAATATTTGTAACCACGATGATTAGAAGGATAACCCAAAAACACACAAGCGGTAGAACGAATTTGTTAATTGTAGTAGACGGAAAAAACGGATAGCCCAAACACTCAAACACCCTAAGATGAGAATATTAGGGATCCTTATTATAAAGAATTTTTAGGGTGATTAATATGCTAAACCTTTGCTAGGGATTATGTTAAGGAGGTAGGTAGCCATTTGTAACGCATGATGCCAAAAAGATGGAGGTAAGGAAGCATATGCTAGTAAGGTGCGGACAATATTATTAATATTACGAATTTTCTTTCGGCATTACCATTTTATGAGGACTTACGAGGACAAGAAAACCGAAAAGATATGCCATGAGTGTCACTGTAACACCCCGTACTTTCGGGCGATGGTTTGAACAGCCAGACGTACGTAAGTAGACCCAAGCCTTAGAGGATTTATGTGATATTCACGTATGCTAATAAAGAGCTTAGTATATAAAAGGATGCGGTCCCGAAATAATTTAGGACTTAATAAGTGTGACGACGGGAATTGAAAATAATATTAGTATTTGTCCTAATTTTATAAAATAACCATGATTTACGTTAGTGGGTAAAGAATGATTTTGCGGATTAAAAAGATTTAGACGTGTACAATTTACACCCGTATATTAAGGAGACATTTAAGCTAGCATGTATCTATTGTAGGTAAGAGGTCCATACGTGTCCTTTTCTTGGGAAACAACTTTGGCAGCATATCACTTAAGTAGTACATTATGATAAAGATAAAGTGACTAATTCCTTCTAACTTTCCCAACATGATCACGTGATAGTTTCCTTTACTAGATATATATACATTAGTACATTAGTAAACTAAGTGATAAACATTTACAAATTAATCCTCCACCGCCCCACTATAGCGTAGTATGACAAAAGGTATTAAATGCCTCACTTAATATGTTGCCAGCACCATTCTTTCATTTTCTTTGGGGGAAAAGCAAATCTCAATTTGAGAGAATTTTACTTGGAAGGAATTAAAGCAGTGCCCTACAACCCTTTGATTCATTTGGAATCGTCGAAGAAATTGCTCACGTTGTAGTCCATTTTCCTTGGAAACTCTTGATCAGTTCTCATGTTTTTTTTGGATGATTCAAGATTTTCAACAAGAATTCCAAGACCTCAAATATGCAATTAAGGTTTTCTCCCACTTGAGGTTAGACGTCTATTAAAATGATTGACTCGTTACAGTTATTTGAAGGTATGTTAAGGAAAATTCTTCTTTCTTTTGACATGTTTTAAGTACGAAACGTGAACGTAATATTGTCCCATAAATGATTCTACTCTTAGTAGTTAAGGATGTTTATGTTGTTCATTCCTATGTTCAAAGCATGTCTAAATATGTTCCTAAATTCTTATTGAGGTAAATGGAAAAATGTTAGTATACATAATGTTAATCGGAGGTGAAACAGTATTTCGGCACTCCGACAAACTCAGAGTGTATTAGTATCAATCATGCATTATAATAATGTATTACTCTTGACCTCAAAGGTGTTATATACACTACTATATAGTATGCATTATGTATATGTATGGTGTATGGGAAAAATGGAAGGCCTTATATACGCACCACCACCTATAGCTGGTATATATACGATGATGATTATGCCCACAAAGACCGATATGATATGATGGGATGCCCAGAGAGGCTTGATGGTCTTATATACGCATATATATATAGATATATATATATATATATATATATAGATATGTATGACCGCATTGTGCATGACATTTAGGCATATTATGTCCCTCAGAAGCATTCTGCACAAGTATGACACTTAGGCATATTAGGCATCCTCTACTTGTTGGTTATTTCTTGTCTCATGTTACTTTCAGGTCTCTATTATGCTGTTCTTCATGTCTGACATACTCGGTACATTATTCGTACTGACGTCCCTTTTGTTGGGGGACGCTGCGTTTCATGCCCGCAGGCTCAGGTAGATAGGGTGACGGTCCGCATTAGTAGGTTACTGGTTTCAACTGATATTGGAGCACTCTACTTGTTCTAGAGTGGCAGTCTGGTCGTGGTATAATATTTTTGATATGCATAGGGTTATGGCGGGGCCCTATCCCGACCTTATGATGTTACGTACACTTTAGAGGCTTGTAGACATTTGTTTTGTGTATGGTGGTCGTGTATGGTCTTGTCGGCCTTAGTATGTATATATGCATAGATTGAGTTCTTCTGTTTGAAAGATTTTACATAGTGCTTTTTGATGGCCCTCGGCCTATGATTAATTATGGTTAGATGTTAAATATATGATAAGTGGTACTCGATAAGTAAGGCCCGGGTGCCCGTCATGACCCTCCGATTTGGATCGTGACAAGTCACAAAATTCCCAAAATGACCCATTATCATATTCCCTACCATTATGACATTGAATGTTTTTAATTTCTGGTTCAAATTGGGTACAGATGAAAGTTCTAAATTTTAAGAATGTGGAAAAAACTTGAGACTTTTTAGACAAAGAAAAAGTCCACAAAAAATCATCCAAAAATAAAACATAATAACGATGGCCCAAAGAGCTCAAAATGGGAGATGTCCATAAATCACAATGAATAATGTCAAAAGGCATCGACGTACTAGAAGTAGAGGCCACAAACGGTAATCTAACATGTTTCCCTGGAGGACAAGAAGGACAAATACGAGTACTACGCGTACTCTTACAATCAATAAAATTATTATTTTAAGAGAAGAAATAATAGACGACCCCGGATGACCCAAGCGTACATGCCACAAAAAAGGAGCAAAAGCGACAAATTTAAGATCTTAAAAATGTGACGACGGAGAATAATAACATTTTGTATGTTCTAAAAGATGCTATGGACTTGAACTATATCGCACGATTATGACATGGAGTATATGAATATTTTATAAGTAATCAATATTTAAGTGAATTGAGATCAAAAATTTAATTATGTGGGTAATTTCTTAAATGTGGGACCAAAATAGGAGACAAGGAATAATTAGCTTGGATAAGGATTATTTGACCACTTCAACGTGGAGCTTTGGCAAGATATCATCTTGTGACTCATACTCTTAATATAACTGTCTGTTTTGCCATGTGGAGTAGTGGTGGACACCACGAATTAATAGGGGCTACACTTCAAATCCTTGTTTCTTTAGAATTCCATTTAGCATATATATATATATATATATATATATAGGACCTCTAACTCACGACTAAATACGTACAACAACTTATATTTTCCATTTTAAGGAGACACTTGTAAAGAATGATATCACGTTCCACAATTGAAACAACCCATTTCACTTTAAAACTTATTATGTACATCACTCACCCTTTGCTAATTATAGGAATCAATCTATAGGAATTGTAGGAAGCAACATAATTCCTCGCTCTTAAGAATATGGAGCAACAACGTAGCTACTTCATTTGAGAATGAATAATGTGAGCAACAACAGTAACCCTCTTGACTCAGATAATTAAGTGAAATCGAGGTATGTTAAGGCAAATTATTTATTTCTTTTGGCATGTTTCATGTAACGAAATATAACCGTGATGTTGTTCTATAAATTATTCTACTCTTAGTAGTCAAGAATATTCATATTATTGATTCCTACGTTAAAAACATATCTAAATATGTTCCTAAATCCTTATTGAGGTATATGGGAAAGATGTTAATATTCACAGTGTTAGTCGAAGGTACAAGGATATTATGTCATTCGATAAGTTCAGAATGTTTCATTGTCATTTATGCATTTGCATTTGCATTTTATTCATGTATTACACTGGACCCACATATGTTATATACACTACTATATGGTATGATATATATATATATATATATGTATGGAATGGGAAAAAAGGGAATGACGTTATATACGCATCACCATCTGCAGCCGGTACATACTATCACAAAAAGAAAGATGCCCAATGAGACCAATATGATAATGATTATGCCCACAGAGGTCAAAATGAAATGATGCCCACAGAGGCTGTTATGGGAAGAAAGATGCCCTTGTGTGACAAATATTTATATGTATACTGCATATGCATTGTGCATGATATTTAAACATATTAGGCCCCTCAGAGGCATGCCTTACTGGTCAGCTGTTTCTATCGGCTGTTGCTATCGGATGTCTATGTCGGCTATTTGTGTCGGTTGTTTCAATCTCAGTTTATTGTTATATCCATGTTATGCTATTGTTTATGCTTGACATACTCGATACATCAATTGTAATGACATCCCTTTTGTCGGGGGACGCTGCGTTTCATGCCCGTAGGTTCACGTAGGCAAGGCGACAATCCACATTAGTAGGTTGTTGACTCAGCGGATTTTGGAGCACTTCTTTTATTTCGGAGTGTCGGTTTAATCTCGGTACGGTATATTTTTTCCTGTTTATATGGGTATGGCGGGGCCCTGTCCCGACCTTTTGATGTTGTGTACTCTTTAGAGGCTTGTAGACAAGTGTCCTGTGTATAATTGTCATGTATGGCCTTCTCGGCCTTGGTATGTTTATAGATAAGTTGGGGCTTTCCGGATAAAGACTTCACATAGTTTTCTTTCTTGTAAATCATCTTTATGTGTCGGCTAGGTATTTGGTGACGGCTCTTGTAGCTCATGGTTAATTATGATTAGATGTTAAATATACGGTTAGTAGTACCCGACAGGTAAGATTCGGGTGCTCGTCATGACCGTCTGGTTTGAGTTGTGACAAACTTGGTATCAGAGCATATCTGTCCTAGGGAGTCTACAAGCCATCTCTAGTAGAGTCTTGTTTGTGGGTTTGTTGTGCACCATACTTATAAGTAGGAGGCTACTTGACATTTAGGGATGGTTTCCATTCTTTCATCTCATAGATCGTGCTATAAAACTGAGTTATAAGCATTTCATTCCTAATTCGTATCGTGTTTATGATTCTAGCAATGCCTATAGCAAGGAAAAAGTTCAAGAGTATGAGGGCGTTGGATACTGCTGCAGGCGAAAGTACTAGCCGATTGCCACCTGCTAGCGAGGGCCAGAGTGAGACCCATGGTGCGATTCCTCCGTATGATTCCCCAGTTTACCACCACTAGAGGAGATTAGTGGAGCTGCAGTACCCCTAGTTCCTCCACTTAATACTCCAGATATGGATTTTGACATGCGAAGTGATGTACAATTGTTGACACGATTAGTGGCCGCTCAGGCCCAACGACAGGCTCCAGTCATTCTGATAGAGTTGCTAGCGCGAAAGCTTGGGATTTCATCATCCTAGACCCTCCGATGTTCACGAGATCAAACCTGAACGCGAACTCGCAGAACTTTCTGGATCAGATACAGCTTACCTTGAGGGTAATGGATGCTACAGATACTGAATCAGTAAAGTTTGCGTCTTATAAAGTGCAGGATGTCGCGGTGACCTGGTATGAGACATGTGAGCATTCTAGGGGACCACGTGCTCTACTAGCAGGATGTAGAGAGTTTTCAGAGGCCTTCCTACAACATTTTCTGTCGGTCGAGCTCCGATGGGCCAATCAGGATAAATTTCTACGTCTTGAGCAGGGCGATATGAGTGTTCGAGAATACATCTTGTAGTTTGATTCATTGGCCATATATGCTCCTACAATTATAGCTGAGATGAGTGACTGGGTACATAGGTTTGTTATTGCCTTAGGGCCGCACTTGGTCAATAAGTGTACTACGGCTTCTCTAAATCCGAATATGGATATTGCTCGTATTCAGGCTTATGCACAGAATCTGGAGGATCGTAAGAGGCAACAACGGGTATATCGAGAATGTGATAAGGTCCAGTATAAGATGGCTCGATCCGTCGGTGATGTAAGAGAGTTCAGAGGTGGGCCCAGGCCACAACTTTATAGATACCCATCTTACCCACCAACTAGCGCATCATTACCATTTTCAAGGTCGAGGGTTGATCGGTTTGTTCAATCGGGACCAGGTCAAAGTTTACGAGCATCAGAGTCTTATTATAGATGGAATTCTATTCAGATGAGGCCGCCATTGGCTCGATGTGAGCAGTGTGGTAAGGCTCATACAAGGCCGTGCCAACAGAGATCAAATGTATGTTATTCTTGTGGTGAACCTGGTCATATTAGGCGAGAATGTCTGACATGAGGCGAAGGTGTTAGGGCTCAGTCGGTCGGATCTGCAGCAACTTCATTATATTCAGTACACCCGTCAGGGCAAAGTCAATATGCATTATCCGGTCGAGGCAGAGGTAGGGGTCAGAAATGCATCTATGCATTGATGGGATGACAGGATCATGAGTCCTCACCTGATGTTATTACAGGTATATTATCAGTCTTTTCATATAATGTGTATGCGTTGTTAGATCCAGCCTTCATTCTATCATATATCACCCCTTTCATTTCCTGTAAATTTGGTATAAAGACTGAGTTGATAAGAGATCCATTTGTGGTATCTACATCAGTTGGTGAGTCGGTAATTGTTAGACGGATATATCAAAATTGTGCAGTATTAGTTTATAGCCATCAGACCCTAGCGGATTCGGTAGAATTAGAAATAGTTGATTTTGATGTTATCATGGGAATGGATTGGCTGGCCTCATGCTACGCTAATGTTGATTGCCGAACAAAGATTATGAGATTCCAGTTCCCAGGCAAGCCAGTCCTTGAGTGGAAGGGTAATACGGCGTCACCAAAAGGTAGGTTTATTTCATACCTTAAGGCAAGAAAGATGATCTCCAAAGGTTGTATATATCATCTCGTTCGGGCTAGAGATGTCGATGATGAACCACCTACTTCTCAATCAATTCCGGTGGTTAATGAGTTTCTTGATGTATTTTCAGACGAACTTCTAGGCATTCCTTCCGAGAGAGAGATTGAGTTCTGTATAGACGTGTTGCCAGACACTCAACCGATATATATTTCTCCTTATAGAATGGCTCCAGCCGAATTGAAAGAATTAAAGGAGCAATTAAAAGATTTGCTTGAAAAAGGCTTTATTAGGCCCAACATATCTTCTTGGGGTGCGCCGATATTATTTGTACGAAAGAAAGATGGCTCATTACGGATGTGTATCGATTATCGACAGCTGAATAAAGTCACTATCAAGAATAAATACCCTATTCTCAGGATTGATGATTTGTTTGACCAGTTACAAGGTGCAAAATATTTCTCAAAGATCGACCTAAGGTCGGGGTACCATTAGCTAAGGGTTAAAGGGAAGGATGTTCTGAAAATGGCTTTCAGGATAAGGTATGGGCATTTTGAGTTCTTAGTAATGTCATTTGGACTCACAAACGCGCCGACAACATTTATGGATCTAATGAACTGCATGTTTCACCCATTCCTGGATGTATTTGTGATAGTATTTATAGATGATATTCTGGTTTACTCTCAGTCGAAAGCAGAGCATGTGGATCATTTGCGAATAATACTACAGATGCTCCGGGATCATAAGTTGTATGCTAAGCTCTCCATGTGTGAGTTTTGGTTGAATTAAGTGGCTTTTCTTGGTCATATAGTGTCAGACGAGGGTATAAGAGTTGATACTCAGAAGATTGAAGCAGTGAAGCATTGGCCTAGGCGTATGACTCCATCAGAGGTTCACAGTTTTCTGGGCTTAGCTGGCTATTATATGAGGTTTGTCTAAGGATTTTTTACCATATCAGCATCATTAACAAAGTTGACATAAAACGCCATAAAGTTCCAGTGGTCTGATGCTTATGAGCAGAGCATCCAAAAATTAAAAGACCGACTAACATCGGCACCAGTTCTTACTCTTCCAGAGGGTCCAGAAGGCTATGTTGTGTATTGTGATACCTCGAGAACAGATTTAGGATGTGTGATGATGCAATATGGTAAAGTGATTGCCTATGCTTCAAGGCAACTGAGGAAACATGAGAAAAACTATCCGACACACGATTTAGAGTTGGCCGCAGTGGTCTATGCTCTGAAGATTTGGCAACACTACTTGTATGGTGTTCATGTAGATATTTTTACGGATCATAAAAGTCTGCAATACATATTTAAATAGAAAGAGTTGAACTTGAGACAGATGGGGTGGCTTGAATTATTGAAGGATTATACTATACTATGGACATCTTATACCATCCCGATAAAGCTAATATTGTAGCAGACGCGCTCAGTCGTAAGTCAATGATCAGGCCGACTCCGGTGCAGGTCGAGCGAAAGGAGTTAGTAAGAGAGCTCCATCAGTTAGCTATTTTGGGAGTCCGGTTAAGGGATTCAGAGGTTGATGGTTTTGTGATTTAGAATATGTCAGAATCGTCCCTCATATCGAAAATAAAGGAACGTCAGTGGGAAGACCTAGGGGTGAGCGGGTCCGGGTTTCCTAACTTTTTTGAACTACCCGGACCCTACCCAGTAAAATATCATTTCCTAAATGTACTATTCGAAACCTACCCGTAGCAATCATTACCCGAAACCTACCCGGACCCTGCGATTCCTGATAGGTTCCCGGGTACCCTGTAAGTCACTAAGAAAAATATAAGAAAAATACGAGGAAGGTAAGTCACTAAGAAAAATATGAGGAAGGCAAATACTTCTACGTTTTCCTATCAATCAACAAAGTGTTTTCAAAAGAAAATCAAACAAAACATAAAAATTTCACCATAAATTAAATAACTACGAATTTATGTGATACATAGAGGCAATGTTTAGTTGCTCAACATCACAAACAACTATATTGAGAATAACCAAAAGACAGAAACTCCACAAGTGTGATTAAAACAAGAAAGACAAATGATGTCTAGCATGCAAGTATACATAAAGAGGTTGATAAAGCAAGAGTAGGTTTCCAGCATTTACATGAACAAGAAAAGCCGATCCTTTCTCCTTATTATTGCAAGGTGCAGAGCTATGAATGCCATCTTCATTTTGTAGGTCAACTAACCATGCGTTCTTTCGTAATGTCATCTTATCTTCAAGCAGGTTTGCTCTATCTAAATTATTATTTCGTGTTTAGTCTCAGATTAGGCGGGAGAGGCGTAAGTGGTATGACATTTTTTTTCTTTTTTTTATTAACTAAAAAATAATGGAATTAAAAAAGTAAAAATATTTAATATTTTATAGATTTCGGGTATCGATTCCGGGTTCGGGTACCCTGTCTCTATTTGCTGAAATCGGAACCGGACCCGACATTGATCGGTTCCTAATTTTACTACCCGAAACCTACCCGGTATTATAATATATCTACCCGAAACTTACCCGTTAGTGTCGGTTCCTGTCGGGTATCTGGGTACCCTGTACCCGTGCTCACCCCTAGGAAGACCCCAATTTGAGAAAAATCAGAGAAGGCATTCAACAGAAGAAGACCACGACCTTTGAGATTGACGAACATGGGATTCTCAAGTACAAGGGCCGTTTATGTGTTCCAAATATAGCGGGATTACGAGATAGAATTATGGCGGAGGTCCATTGCTCATGATATTCCATTCACCTTAGATTTACTAAAATGTATCAGGATCTCAAGAGTATTTATTGGTGGAACGACATGAAAAGGAGCATTGCGGAGTTTTTAGCTTAGTGTTCTAACTGTCAACAAGTAAAAATAGAACACCAAAAGCCCGATGGCTTGACTTAGAATATTGAGATTCCGATGTGGAAATGAGAAATGATTAATATGGATTTTATTACGGTTTTACCTCGCTCCTATTGCAAGTTTGATTCTATTTGGGTAATTGTTGATAGACTGACCAACTCATCTCATTTCTTGCAAGTCAAAACTACCTACACAGCCGAGGACTACACAAAATTATACGTTAAGGAGATTGTTCGCCTTCATGGTGTGCCTATTTCTATTATATCCGACAGAGGTGCTCAGTTTATAGCTAACTTCTGGAAGTCGTTTCAAAAAGGTTTAGGCACCCAAGTTAATCTTAGCACAACTTTCCATCATCAGATAGACGGGCAGGCCGAGCGTACGATTCAGACGCTCGAGGAAATGCTACGAGCTTGTGTATTAGGTTTTAAGGAAAGTTGGGATGATCATTTACCCCTTATTGAATTTACATACAATAACATCTATCATGCCAACATTAAAATAGATCCATACGAGGCTTTGTATGGACGAAGATGTAGATATCCTATTGGATGGTTCGAGGCAGGCGAATCAGAGTTATTTGGGCCTGACCTAGTACACCAAGCCATAGAGAAGGTGAAGCTTATCCAAGAACGGCTGTTAACCGCTCAGAGTCGTCAAAAGTCATATTCAGATGTACGACGACGGGACTTATAGTTCCAGGTAGATGATTGGGTATTCTTGAAAATTTCTCCTATGAAGGGGGTAATGAGATTTGAGAAAAAGGAAAAGCTCAGCCCAAGGTATATTGGACCCTATCGCATAATTCGAAGAATCGGTTAAGTAGCTTACGAGTTGGACTTACCTTCGGAGTTAGGGTTTGTTCATACGGTTTTCCATGTTTCTATATTGAGAGCATGTATTGGAGATCCTTCCCGAATTGTATCGATTGACGATATGAAGATTACAGAGGATTTATCATATGAAGAGGTTCCTATTGCTATCTAAGATCGACAAGTCCGCAAGTTGAGGACTAAAGAAGTAGCCTCCGTGAAAGTCCTTTGGCAGAATAAGAATGTAGAAGAAATGATGTGGGAGGCGGAAGAGGAAATGAAACACAAATATCCATACCTATTCCAGACCAACGCCGAGGTTCCGCGAGAATCATAAGGTGAGTTCTATTTTATAATATTATAATTAATGCTTACGGATCATGTGAGGTCTGATGTAATGATGCATGTGTATTATATGGCCCCCTGAAAAAAGTAGTTGTATTTTTGGTTATGTGACGGGGATTAGATATGTCACCCCAACATTCGAGGACGAATGTTTCTAAGGGGGAAATGATGTAACACCCCATATTTTCTGGCGATGGGTTAAGTATCTGGACGTATGTAAATAGACCCGAGCCTTGGGGAATTTATGTCATATTCACGTACACAAATAAAGAAGCTTAGTATATAAAAGGATGCGGTCCCGAAATAATTTAAGATCTTAAAAATGTGACGATCGAGATTAATAATATTTTGTATGTTCCAAAAGAGGCTATGAACTAGAACTATATCGCACGATTCTGACATGAAGTATATGAATGTTTTATAAGTTATCAAGATTTAAGTGAATTGAGATTAAAAATTTATAATTTCTTAAATGAGGGACCAAAATAGGAGACAAAAGGAATAATTAGCTTGAATAAGGATTATTTGGGCACTTCCACGTGGAGCTTTGACAAGATATCATCTTGTGACTCATACTCTTAATATAACAGTATGTTTTGCCCTGTGGAGTAGTGGGTGACACCACGAATTAATAGGGACTACACTTTAAATCCTTGTTTCTTTAGAGTTCCATTTAGCAAATATATATATATATATAAAATGGGGGGTCGTGTTTCAATGAGGTTGTTTCAATAGGTTGTGTAATCCTACTCAGTACTCTCTCATTGTAGCATTCCATTCACATAAGTCTGATAATTTCAAAGTCTATCTCCAAATAAAATATATATATATATATATATATATATATATATATATATATATATATATATATATATATATATATTTTTTTTTTTATATATCTGGACTACGTCCAGTCACTAGTCCTAGGTTACTATTCATCATCTCTGTCATTCATATTTTGTTACTGTTTGATCATTCACATAGTTGCCTAGTTTGTTTCTTCTTATTAACTGTTCATCTCTTCTTCCGAGCTTTACCCCTGCTATGTCTATCGTCTTTACTCACACCCAAAGTGGCCACAACAGTCCTTCCTCGGACATCAACAGGCCTAATTATCAACCACCGTTGACATAGGAATTTACAGAGTAATCCATGGACAGCATAACGGAGCTCATCAGAGAACCATATACTAAGTTAACAAGATAACCACATATCTAGGCATGCTATGTTATTGGGACATGCTATGCTACTGATTTCAACAGTAATTAGACATTTATGACAGTGATTATAATAGCAACTCAAGATTCATGATGAAAATAACAACAATTTATAAACATTCTTTCTTGCAATCCTGCAAGATTTTATAATCAAACATAATTTACATGCGTGGAGATAAACTATAAACTAATAGTAGACTTACATGTCTGGAAGTACAATGGGATTTCCTTCTGAGTCCCGAAACTGCATCGCTATCAAGCATCGAGGGAATAATTAACAAACTATCTTACATACGGTTTTGTTTATACACAGGGGGAGTTGGTTGCGAACATATGGATGGAGGAGGTGTTCTAAGGATGATTTGCGGAAAATAAATTTTTTATGATCTATGCTCTCCTTCGCTCTCTGATTGTAAGAGAGTTTGTAGTCTGATATTTATAGCAAAATATCCGGACTTCAGCTGCGGATTTCAGTCTCAAAAAAGAATCTTTCATTTTCTGCTTTCGGCCGGGTGCGCATAGGGCCCCATCGTCACTTTCAGCTTTGTTGAAAAATTCGTCTTTGGATTTGTCATCTTGTGCTGGTGGCATTTCTGCTTTCCGTAAAGTTTGAAAACTTTGCCAAAGTAGAAGTTGCTTTGTCCTGGTCTATTTTTATGTCTCGCTGCATGACTGACACTTTTTCTTTATGTCAATTAAATGCGCTACGTGTCTAAGTTGTGTAGGGCCACGGAGTCGAAACTCATTCCTGAGTCATAGGCTTCGTTTGGGTCCTGTGCATCTTGCTCGAAATTTTCATCCGAACCTGTGTCTGAAATATGATCTTCCGGTACTTGAAAAATATTACTTTGTCCTGAACTCTGTCCTGGATTTGGTAATGGAACCGGTGTTTCTTCTGTTAATTCTATGGTGGTTACATATAAGTCTTTTTCTGGTACATTAGTCTGACTGGCTATTTGTTCTTGAAATATTTTTTCAAGTGTGTCTTTGATAATCTGCTCTATATTTTTTTGTTGAGTCTTTTTGTGCATCTGTTTCTTGCTGTGATGTGGATCCGTTAGAGTTTTTGGGAGCCGTCTTCTATGTCTAGAGGAAGTAGCTTCCTCACTTTCACTTTTGGGCAAAGTGACTGACCATCAACGGGTTTGATGCGTCTTTACCGCAAGAACTGCTTGCCAGGACTAGTTGTATCTATACCTGATACAATAGGTTTCGCTGCATTCAGAAGGGAATGCACACCTTTCTCATCCATTTTTGAGGGAGATGGAGTACTCCTTGTCTGTATAGGTTCTTCAATCTTGGTGGGATTGATTTGTGTCTGTGATCTGATTTGTCTGAGGATTAGTTCTAGAGTAGTGGTTTTCTCTAATAGGTGGGTATTTTGTAATTTAAGTTCCTCGTTGGTCTGATTTAGTCTTTTGAAAGCATCTGTCATTGCGCTGCAGTGGTCACAAAAGATGATGCGATCGGTGTCTTTCTGGATCTTATATTGTGGGGTCTGGTTTTGTTGGTGTCTGAGAGCTGGAGTGAGATAGTAGTTTGGTCCCAGTGTTCCTCTGGCATAGTCTAAGGCTTCTGTGAAGTCATTAAATCCTTTGAACAATGGACCTTTAACATCTTTGATGGAATCAACTACTTCCAACCATGTCTGGAAAACTCCATTGGTCTTTCCGTGTACCACAACATAAAATTTAAATTTTTTGTCTTTATTTTTCTCGTGAAAATAATAACATGTACTATTTAGTGTTGCCACAAAATGGCTGTTGTCTTTTTTATTGTGGGCTATCCACAAATTGTCTATTAAACATTTTTGTTGTTTATCTATAGTATAGTCTGGTAAAACTTTAAATGTCATATTTGATGAAGGAAATGAAACTAAATTATTTTTACCAAAATAAATTCGTTCTAGAGCAGGTGTCTCAACTTGGGCCATGGGCCTGAAATTCAGGTTCCCCAATGTGGCTTGTCTATATGTGTCTGAGGGTTTGGCTGGGCCTTTCCCTTTGTCCTTTGGAGTCTGCTGAGATGTGCTCATTCTGCTAAGAAATAACAAACGAGATTAGTGCCTAGTAATTTTCATCGTTCCTCTCGTTTTGGTTATAGCTAACCTACTTAGTTGGTCTGCTAAATTATTATCTATTCCTTTAATATGTTCAAAAACTAAATTATAGATGGATATAGTGTCTAGAAAGTTTAACCATCTACGTCTGCTACTACTTTTATCATTTATTTTTTGGTGAAACTTGACAATAGCTTCACAGTCTGTTCTAACTAAAGTCTCTGCTTTATTTAAAATATGTAGTCTAAACGCATTTAGAGCGTAAATTACCGCTAGTATTTCTACGTCTATACTTGTCATATTACCTTTCTCGCGATATTTGCCACTTTGATAGGCACATATCCGTTCTGTAGTCTTACTACTGTATTTATTTGTTTTTGCTTTTAACACCGCGCCCCACCCTTCAAAACTCCCATCTGTTTCTATAATCAGATAGTCATTTTCTAGAGGCAAACTTAGATCCGGAATGTTCTGGATCCGCTGTTTTAATAACTTTACTATTTTCACGTCTTCGGTGTTAAACTTCTTTTGTCCTGTTGAACCAGTTTTGGAATATAGTGGTCCGGCAATTTTACCTAAGTCTTTAATGAAAGTTCTTGCGTAATTTAGGATACCTAGAAATTTCTGAAGATCTTTTGTATTGTCTAGTCTGTCAGGCATTTCTAGAGCCTTTTTTGCTATATGGGGTTGGAGTTTAATTTTTCCGTCCCCAATGGTTACGCCTAAGAAGTCTATGTATTTTTTTTACACAATATCATTTTCTTTTTACTAATGATTAGACCATTGCTAACAAATAGTCTAAACACAGTCTGGAGATGTCCTAGATGTTCTTCCATATTTTTACTAAATACTAAGATATCGTCTATGTATACTATAGTAAAATTCTTATAATCTCCGAATATATCATCCATATTTTTTTGGAAGATTGGAGGAGCTGTCTTGAGGCCGAACGGCATTACTAGCCATTCGAAGTGTCCTTCTGGACAGGTGAAGGCTGTCCATTCTATACTGGCGGGATGCATTTTTACCTGCCAATATCCTGACTTGCAGTCGAATTTACTGAATACTGTCTTACCTTGTATTCTATTAATTAATTCAGTCTTGTCTGGTAGTTTGTATCCGTTGCTACGCGTATTATCGTTCAGTCTTTTATAGTTAATTACCATCCTAGCCTTTCCTCTGACTTGTTCAGAATGGTTTCTCACTATAAATGCCGCTGAGCGATGTTTGGAGGTTGACCTTCTTATAATCTCTAAGTCTAATAGTTCTTTTATCGTGGACTTAAAGTCTTCTAGGTCTTGATTCGTTGATTCTATGGACGCAGTCTTTATTACATATTCTGGATTAATTATATCTAATTCGCATAATATCTTATTATTTGTCCAGTGTCTAAGGGGTTTTTCTCCTATGATTTCTAGCTTATCTAGGATTTTTACTATCTCTTCTAGATCTTTTTGATTTTTTATTAAGCCTATTTTGTCTAAACCCTTTTTAAAGTTTACTGGATCTGAAGCTAATTCTATTAAATTATAATCTTTATCTATGTATTCGTCATATTCTAGATCTTCTAATTCTAATCTGTTCCCATCTTGACAACAGAGTTTTTCGGTGTTACTACAATTATTGCAGCAACTGTCTTTGTTTAACTGGTTGATCTTGTTTGACTGATTCACCTGAGTTTCCATTCTTTTAGTCTGTACTGGTGAATAAGTGCTATTTTTCTGGAAAATTATTCCGTCTCTAGTGATAGTACAACTACCATTATTATTTAATAGGAAATCTAACCCTAAAACAAAATCAGTATTAATGCTTAGATCTCTAGTTAGGATTTTATTTATCTTATAGCTAGGATTATAAAATTTGTCGCAAGTGTTTATAAAACTTATACTTGCTTCTTTTACATAATACTTATAAAGATTATGTGTCCCATCCATTTGCATGGCTGAAGACGGTTTCTCTAATGTTTCTAGTAAACTTGGGGGTACTATTTTTTTATTAAGTACACTGCTAGTACATCCTGTGTCTATTAAGGCTAGTGTAGTTATCTCGTAGTCCCTTATTTTTATTTTTGTTAAGAGTCTAAGTGAACTAAAACGTTTGTCTTCATTACATACTAACGTATTATTAAATAGTTCTGAAGATTCTTGGGTTTCTGGTACTTCTTCGTCTGAAGATTCCTCTACTAGTTGTTTACCTTTCTCTAATTTAGTAATTCTTTCTTCTAAGGTATTAATTCTTGTTTCTAAGGTCATTACTCTTATAGGAATAGTTTTGTCTATTGGTTCTATAGCTTTTATCGTTGCGTCTTTTTGTACTATATTTATTCCTAATTCTTTTTGAAGGCATGTTATACATCCTTCCATGTAGCATTTATTGCATCTGGCCCTTTTACTTCTACTTGGGAACCATTTACAAACGCAACATGCTATGCTGTCTATACCTTTATTTCTTTCAAAATTATGGTCACAGTCTACTTGTATATTCATTAAATTATTTAGGTCTTCTTGGAATTGTTCTACTCCTATTTCATTTATGAAATTGTCTGCTTCTGAATCTGAAGAGTCTATCTGATGATTTTCTTCATTCTGTATACTTACTACAGAATAAATACTCTCCGTGTCAGACATATACTCGTCTACGCTAATTAATGTTTCTTGAAATTCTTCTACTAATTGCGCGTTCTTAGAATTATTATTTATCCGTTTAGGACACGTATTAGCTAAGTGTTCTATACTACCGCACGTGAAACATTCTAATCTATTCTTATACGTTCTATCATTTCTGTACTTTCTTAAGTGTTTGTTCTTATCTAAATATGGCTTTTTTGCCGTGGACCTTCTAAGATAATATTTTTTCTTATCATATCTATCGTTATAACCATATTTTTTCTTCTTTTTATATGGCTTCTTTTTCTGGGGGTCTTTGTCATAGCTTTGCATTGTGTAAATAACGCTTTTACAGAAACTCAACTCATTCTGTTTGAGCTGTTTTTGTATCTGTAAATTTGTACATTTTTCTTGTAGGATCTCCATTATGTGTTGGATCCTATGTCCTATTGACCATTTAGCGTTGGGATTTTGTAATATCCCTTCTCGCTTTCCCCAACGGTCTTCTATTTCTCGTCCTAAAGCTCCAGGGAGTTTATTAAAGAGCTTTTTGCCTAATTCTTGATCAAACGAGTTACCGCTGATCGTACAGTAATAAAAAAAGTCATTTAAAAATTTCTTAATGTATATCCAGTTGCTTATACTAAGTCGTTCTAATTTAATTAGAGCGTTCTTCTGTAAAATTATTAGTCCACTATTCGGGTCTTCTCCAGTAATAAGAGTATGAATCTTATTTGTGAAGTTATAGGGATTTGATCCCATTGACACCAGTTGGTGGAATTCTTCGGGGAAACTTACCTTGTATGCCTCCCACAACGCCTTGGTTGATTCTCCTAAGAATGTCTCTAAGTATTTATACATTGTTTCTGAGTCTGTTTCTACATAGCTTTGTATGTAGTCTGCTACAACTATACCCTTCCATATGTCTATTACGGAGTTCCACCTTTGTGGATCATGGGCAGCTATGTTGAGGATCTTTCCTCTATTTCCTCCTTCTTGGAGTACTATGTTCTCTTCTATAGGCATCCGTTTTCCTGATGGTTTTACGGCTGCTATAGGTTCTTCTAAGTTTCTCCATACCCTTCTCCTGGGTACGTTTCCTGTACTAGTATTTACTGTAACTTGTTCTCCCGTTCTTTGGAACGGACTGGAACTGGAAGTGCTTGCTTCCATTAGTTCCTTCTGTCTTATCTCAGAGGTTTTTTCTAGGTCTTCGTTTAAATCTAGATGTTCGAAAGTTTTATCTATGTTTTGGTAATAATCTAAATCATTTTTTAATTCTGGATCATTATCTAAATCTGTATCTAACCCATGTATGGAAGAGAAATCCTCCCATATTTCCTCTAGCATTTCATTTCTTTCTTTATCTAGTTGTTCCTGTCTATAACCTAGATTGTCTGTTCTAAATTTACATAGTTTAAAATGAGTTATCGTCTCATCTAAATCCATATTGTCTTGCTTACAGCCTTTACATCTGAATAACATTTTTGGTTTTTGTTTTTTCAGGTTCTTGGCTTTTTCTATGGCCTCGTCAACTTCGAAGTCTTCTGGGATTAATTCTATGTTCATTAAATTTAGTTCTTCTTCTTCTATAGTACTTTCTGTCTCGTAATCTTTTTGTGGTGTATAATTGTAATCTGTAAATCTAATGGAGGTCTCTCCATGTCTATTTGTATATTCCAGATGTGCATGGGGTTGTAGTAATCTCTCTTTGTTTGAAAACTGACTGAGATTCCATTCAAGCCCAGCGTATTCTTCTGGTTGTATCTTGGTTGGCTTAATTAAATTTATGCCTTTATTACTCATTAATTCTACTACATCATTAATCTTAATTTTAAATTTGGTATTACTATTTGTCGTCATCTTACCTAAAAATCCTAAACACATTAATACGTTATTGCCGCTATGCATTTCTTCATAGCCTTTAGTCTGGATGCCGATCTTTATATGTTTACCAAATTCTTTTAAATTTATTAGAAAGTCTGGACTGATATAGAAAATGCCTCCGTTGTCGGTCATATCTATTTCAGTCATTCCGATGATAGATTTTTTGATATCTGTCCATCGATCGTCGTATATCATTATTAGAACTTTACTACCTAAGTTCTTCCTAGTTAATCCTTTGATTCCTATTATCATTAAACCCATGTGCATTAAGGTTCTTGGGTTATTCTTAATTTGTCTAAAAGATTCTTTGCTAATTAAGTCTAGGTTCTGAGTTTGTCCGCCTAATACGGATAGCTGCTCTTCTCTATAGTGTCTGTACAGCTGTGCTGTAGATGTAAATCTACCAGTATTATATAGAGTCTTGGGATTCAACAAATTCAATTGGTTTTGTTGAAAGATGCTTATATCCCTTTCTGTGTCTATAATTTCACTTAATTGTTTATTTGTTTGCTCTGGGGTTTTTCGGTTTAATATCCTGGATATTAAACTTGATCCGACCCTGTCTTCAGAGAAACTCTGTCTTGGCCTTTCACTTCCTGATCTAGTTGGAAGAAAGTCCATTTTTGGGATTTTTTCACTACTTTAATCTTATCTTGTTTAGGAGTAATTTCTATTTTATTTAATTGATTAATTAAATTATCTATTGCTAAAGTTTCTTTTTCTTTTTCGTGATATCTTTTATCCCTATCTATAGTATCTATGAAAAGGTGATTATCTAACTTATTTACCCTATCTGTAAGATGGTCTATTTTCCTGTGTAAGTCTACTAGTAAGGTGGTAATTACTATACCTTGCTGGATTAAAATCTGATCTGATTTTTGAACTGGTATGTAATTTTTATAGTCGTCTGTTAAGGGAATTGATTTTTCTATTATTCTTGCGGCTTGTTCTTGGGTACTTTCTGTACTCATGAAATAAGCGCAAGTCTTAATTCTTTAACAGCTTCTTCTAATTTAAGAAATCTTTCTACTAAGTTTCTTTTTAATTCCTTACTTTCTTGACTTATTTTTAATTCTATTTCTATTAAGTTTTCTTTAAAGATTTTTTCCAAATCTTTTTTAGGCGATCTTTTAATACTTATCTTACTATTTAAATAGTCTAAATTTTTCTTTGTTTCACTAAACAGTTTTTCTTGTTTTATGAGTAGTTCTTCTAGTCTTTGCTGTTTCTTTGTTTTATAATACTATGGTCTGATAAAATTCTATATTTTTTATCTACTTCTAATCTTAAGTCTAAATACTCTAAGTGTTTTAATTGATCTATGGTTATCCTATTGAGGCTGTCTGACTTTTTAATTTTCTACGTCTGAATTCTAACCACTGATCTATTTGTTCTATGTCGTTATGTAAACTTATTAAGTGCCAATGTATTTTTTTTTTTTTTTATATCTGGACTACGTCCAGTCACTAGTCCTAGGTTACTATTCATCATCTCTGTCATTCATATTTTGTTACTGTTTGATCATTCACATATCTAGGCATGCTATGTTATTGGGACATGCTATGCTACTTCTAATTTTCATCATGAAGAAGAGATGAACAGTTAATAAGAAGAAACAAACTAGGCAAATATGTGAATGATCAAACAGTAACAAAATATGAATGACAGAGATGATGAATAGTAACCTAGGACTAGTGACTGGACGTAGTCCAGATAAAAAAAAAAAAAAAAAAAGAAGCTTTACCCCTGCTATGTCTATCGTCTTTACTCACACCCAAAGTGGCCACAACAGACATGGAGAGACCTCCATTAGATTTACAGATTACAATTATACACCACAAAAAGATTACGAGACAGAAAGTACTATAGAAGAAGAAGAACTAAATTTAATGAACATAGAATTAATCCCAGAAGACTTCGAAGTTGACGAGGCCATAGAAAAAGCCAAGAACCTGCTACAACTATACCCTTCCATATGTCTATTACGGAGTTCCACCTTTGTGGATCATGGGCAGCTATGTTGAGGATCTTTCCTCTATTTCCTCCTTCTTGGAGTACTATGTTCTCTTCTATAGGCATCCGTTTTCCTGATGGTTTTACGGCTGCTAAAGACTTACATTGGCACTTAATAAGTTTACATAACGACATAGAACAAATAGATCAGTGGTTAGAATTCAGACGTAGAAAATTAAAAAGTCAGACAGCCTCAATAGGATAACCATAGATCAATTAAAACACTTAGAGTATTTAGACTTAAGATTAGAAGTAGATAAAAAATATAGAATTTTATCAGACCATAGTATTATAAAGTGTAACTTCGGAATCAAAGAACATTTGCTTCACGGAGAAGATAGACATCTTAACTCAATCGTAGACCTAATAATTAATCTAAGCGAAAGATTAAAAATAGATAATAGTAATTACCTAGATAAACAGCAAAGACTAGAAGAACTACTCATAAAACAAGAAAAACTGTTTAGTGAAACAAAGAAAAATTTAGACTATTTAAATAGTAAGATAAGTATTAAAAGATCGCCTAAAAAAGATTTGGAAAAAATCTTTAAAGAAAACTTAATAGAAATAGAATTAAAAATAAGTCAAGAAAGTAAGGAATTAAAAAGAAACTTAGTAGAAAGATTTCTTAAATTAGAAGAAGCTGTTAAAGAATTAAGACTTGCGCTTATTTCATGAGTACAGAAAGTACCCAAGAACAAGCCGCAAGAATAATAGAAAAATCAATTCCCTTAACAGACGACTATAAAAATTACATACCAGTTCAAAAATCAGATCAGATTTTAATCCAGCAAGGTATAGTAATTACCACCTTACTAGTAGACTTACACAGGTATATATATATATATATATATATATATATATATATATATATATATATATAACTCACGGCTAAATACATACAACAACTTATATTTTCCATTTTAAGGAGACACTTGTTAAGAATGATATCACATTCCACAATTGAAACAACCCATTTCACTTTAAAACTTATACAGGTACATCACTCACCCTTTGTTAATTATAGGAATCAATCTATAGGAATTGTAGGCAGCAACATAATTCCTCGCTCTTAAGAATATGGAGCAACAACGTAGCTACTTCATTTGAGAATGAATAATGTGAGCAACAACAGTAACCCTCTCGACTCAGATAATTAAGTGGAATCAAGGTATGTTAAGACAAATTATTTCTTTCTTTTGGTATGTTCCATGTAACGAAACTTAACCGTGATATTGTACCATAAATTATTCTACTCTTAATAGTCAAGGATATTCCTGTTGTTGATTCCTACGTTAAAAACATGTCTAAATATGTTTCTAAATTCTTATTGAGGTATATGAGAAATATGTTAATATTCACAGTGTTAGTCGAAGATACAAGGATATTGATAAGTTCAGAATGTTTCATTGTCATTTATGCATTTTCATTTGCATTTTATTCATGTATTACACTGGACCCACATATGTTATATACACTACTATATGGTATGAAATATATATATGTAGGGAATAGAGAAAAAGGGATTGACGTTATATACGCATCACCATCTGCAGCTGGTACAGACTATCACGAAAATGAAGATGATCAATGAGACCAATATGATAATGATTATGCCCCTAGAGACCGAAATGAAATGATGCCCGCAGATGCTGTTATGGGAAGGAAGATGCCCTTGTATGACCAATATTTATATGTATACCGCATATGCATTGTGCATGATATTTATACATAATAGGGCCCTCAGAGGCAAGCCTTAATGGTCAGCTATTTCTATTGGCTCTTGCTACCGGCTGTCTATGTCGGCTATTTATGTCGGTTGTTTCGGTTTCAATTTATTGTTATATCCATGTTATGCTATTTTTCATGCCTGACATACTCGGTACATCAGTCGTACTGACGTCCCGTTTGTCGGGGGACGCTGCGTTTCATGCCCGCAGGTTCACGTAGGCAAGGAGATGATCCACATTAGTAGGTTGCTGGCTCAGCAGATTTTGGAGCACTCCCCTTGTTTCGGAGTGTCGGTTTAATCTCAGTACGGTATATTTTTGCCTGTATATATGGGTATGGCGGGGCCCTGTCCCGACCTTTTGATGTTGTGTACTCTTTATAGGTTTGTAGACAAGTGCCCTGTGTATAGTTGTCATTTATGGCCTTGTCGGCCTTGGTATGTTTATAGATAAGTTGGGACTTTCCGGATAAAGATTTTACATAGTTTTCTTTCCCGTATATCATCTTTATGTGTCGGTTGGGTATTGGGTGATGGCCCTTATGGCACGTGGTTAATTATGATTAGATGTTAAATGTACGGTTAGTAATACCCGACGGGTAAGATTCGGATGCTCGTCATGACCCTCTGGTTTGAGTCGTGACAATACCGATGTATAAGTTTATGAAAACTTATGTTGACGATTAAATGTGGAAGGTGATTTGAATAGGTATTTTAAATTAGTTTGATAAAGTATTGTATCAAAAGTGCTATTTATTTTTAATAGGTTATATTCGTTGCTATTTATGTTTTCAAGAGCTAAATGATTTGGAAATAACACTTCTTGAATACTTTGTGTTTAAAATTCTCATTTAATAAACATTTTAATATATTTAAGAATAGGTTTACATTTGATTATGTTCAAATAAGTTGGATTGTCTAGGAATGCCATGATTTGATAAAAATAGATCCTTTGAGGCTAATATATGACTAATTTATATATGATTTCAAATGTTTTGAGAGTTACAAGTGGAGATAATCGAGAGTGGTTCGAATGTTGTATTCGCTACCATGAAATTATATGTGCCAGTGTAGGGGCTCATTTCAAGGCTAAGCCAAAGTTTCGGAATGAAGTCTCCCATATAAAGGACAAGTAGTGATTATTAAGGTTAAGTCAACTCGTACGACGCTAAGGGAAGCCGTCCGAATAAGCAGATCAAATACTTATCGCTAGGTTGATCATTTAGTGTTGGTTATTATTATGTCCGTATCAGTTTAATACTTCTCAGGAAAGGTATAAAAAGAATTTTCATATGTTTAGGCCTAAGGAGCCGAAAGTGAGTTCAATGACTAAATTTTATTGAAATGAATTTGCATAATTTTATTAAAAGTCATGGATTGACGAAAATTATTTTAAGTGTTACATTTTAGTTTATGTTACACTTGCCTTTTTATTCTCAATGATAAGAACATGGGTCGATATTATTGTTCATTTTTTTAATATTAAATGTTGATTGCATTCCCAAGAACTTGAGTTAGAGAGAGTCAGTGATACTAATTGAGTACTTTAACGGTGTCTCAGCCCTCTTTAGGCCCCTCTATTTTTTATATTTTAGGATGAAGTGTGACACGTGATAAGCAGGATGACTCTCTTCACAAGGTATAATTTGAGGCACCACTTCTATTCGGTGGTAGCTAACATTTTGTTTCTTTTTCTTTTGTTGGGAATTGTTTGGTGTTTAATATTATTATTGATTTAGAGGCTCCATAGATAAGTTGTGTCGGCTTGTAATAATGGGAGTGAATACGACATAAATGAAAGAATTATTGTTTCGTAGCTAGGATGACTCTCTTCATATGAACGTTTCTCTTACTTTGCTTGTGCTTATGCTTTGTCTTGAGCTGATGGTCTCTCGGAAACAACCGCTTTACCTACCAAGGTAGAGGTAAGGTCTGCGTACACTCTACCATCTCCAGACCCCACGCTATGAGACTTCACTGGATATGTTATTGTTGTTGCTTATTATTTACATGAATGTTTCATATGTATGGTTTTATATAAAAAGGTTACATAATTTGATTTGAAAATGCATTTGATTTTCAAATGGATTCGGCATTTGTTATGATTTGCAGGCATATGATCAGGGTACATCATATGAATTTGATTTACGCTGGTAGGATAGTGAGCCGAATGTTGATCACGTGAAGTCCAGACGTGATTCTCTCCCCTCCCGCCTCACCCTCCCCCTCCCCGCACACCCTCGCAAGACAAAAGGGAAATCTGTGATATTAATCCTTAAATTATTAATAAATTCTAAATGCGATCCTTATGAAATTTAATTAACTATATTAAGCTTTTAATTTAATAAAATCTTGCACGTCTTTATCTTTTGGTTGTGAATCATTACAAATTTAATGAATCATTGACTATCGAACCTATTTTATAACTATGTATTAGGTTAGATTCATATCATTTAGTTCTAAAGTTAATCTAAATACAATATATATCTTCTATAAAAAGGCACCACAAATATACATTTTAACTAATCAAAGGCTAAATATATTTTGTGAAATTTTAGATGATTCAAAATTAAAATTTATCAATAATTGAGAAATTGTAATGCAATTATCCCAGATAGAGAAAAACAATATTCGGTTAATACTAGACCAAATAAGAAAATCACGCTTTTACATTTACAATTCAGTTGGAAAACAAGTAAATTGCACGGTGTAGCCCTCGAATGAACTGGTCTTTAATTTTTGACCCTTAAATGAGCGAGTCTTTAATTTTTTCCTTAAAAATTGAATTTATGCTTATAAGTGCATAAGTTCTTTATATAACTTGTAAATATTATGATGCGTAACTATATCCCTATTGGCATAAGTTTAATTTTGAGGGAAAAAAATTTAAAGACCAGCCTATTTGAGGGATAAAAATTAAACACCAGCACAAAATAGGGAAAAAAGTGCAAATGACCCATTGGAAACTGAAGTCCAAGTACAACGTCTTTGAGCGACAATTCCAACAATACCATCCAGGGGTGTTAAATATGACCCAAAAGTTGATGGCCCACCCAATTCGCCTAAATATTTATGTGTTGGGCTCAAGATAGTTTGATATTGAACTGATTTTAACCAAATCCAACATGACCCATATTGTAGAGTGATCTCTAATTTAGCCCAAACTAGTCCAATTCTAGCCCATTTTTAAGATTTACTTTAATTTGAGGTTATTGCTTGAGATTTATTTAATTTGTGTTTGATATGAAGGAAAATGATTTCCTCGAAAACGAAAAAATATTTTCGACACGGAAAATGTTTTCCTCAAAAATATATTCCAAAATATTTTTCTCAGAAAACTCAAAAATATTTTTCACAGAAGGTGAATCATTCAAAAAAAATTGGGTCAAATTGGGCGAGTCATGACCCAACCAATTTTTAGCCAATTTCAGTCCAAATACTTTTGGGCCAGTTTTAGCTCAACCTATTTATTAACTCAACCCATTTGCTTGGACCATTTTTAGCCCAACCCACTCATTTGACACCCCTAATACCATCCCATGCTATCATAAGTTTTGTTTGCAAGATTATAGCTTTACAAGAGTATAGGGTGCTTGATCTCAGTCGGATTCTTGTTCTCACACATACAACTATTTTGTGGTTATGGCATCGTAAATACGCTTACAGCAAATGTTAAGTGTGCACATTAATCTCTTTCAATTTTAGTCCCTAGGGACACTTTCGTTAATCTAATCGTTAAGTAGATCGTAACAATTCGACCCCTACTTTTATTAAAATGGGATTAGATTTATGTTTTGGAACTTTTGTACAAGTTTGTATACCTATTTAGAATTTGTTCGAATAATTGAGGTGAAAACACGAGGACTCGGGTGTTTCGGCACGTGTAGAATCATATAAAAATAATAAAGATCGTGATATTGCGAGACCAAACATTGCATACGCGAGCATTTTGTGCTTTGCGACCGTTAGTGTGAAGAATGGGGCATGAAGTAAACCAACATGTCAATAGGGGCATGAAGTTGACCAACATGTCAATTGTTCTCCGGGAACGCGAGGTCCCAACCGGGATAGCGAAGAGGCTTGCAAATTTGCACTCTTCTTCCTCTTCTTACGGGTAATTCAACTCTTCTTAAGTAGATTAGAAACATAATAAGCATCGGTAGCCTATTGAGTTAAATGAGCTAGATGACTTTCATTCGCGACCGTGATGGATTCTTTCACGATTGGGAAAAAGGGATGAATCCGACATATAATGAATATTGGTGAAATTCAAACAAGCATCTTTTCATTCTTGAAAAGTGGGAGCTCGTGGGGGTGATCTAAGATGCGAATTTTAACCTATCAAGGTGTTAAATCTCTAACCCCTTATAATGATTATACTTGATTTTAGTGTAATTTCAACCATGAAATCACTAGATTAAAGAGTAGAATTTGAAGTTTGTTTTATCTAACTTTCAAAAATTGAAATTTAGGGATTTAAGTATTAAATTGGATGATAAATTAATCATAGAATTAGGTTCACAGGCTTATGGGTTACTCGCCCATGTAATTTATTTTGAAATTTGGCCCGGTTGATCTAGTGTTGACTTTAGAAGGTTGGCGTCGGCTTTGACTTTATTATAGAAATAGATCAATTAGCCTAATTTGACAAGTATTGAGATCGTTGAAGGCCGTTGGATTGGAGATTTCAATTGTGCCATGCATGTTGGGAAAATTTCACCGTATTTAAGGTAAGTGAGACTTTGTGAATACTTGCTTTCGGACATCATGAACATGCATTATTAGCTTTCAAATATCTAGTACGTTGTGGGGCGAGCGCCTACTAGGTATATATGCTATTTTGTGTCAAATACTGCAGTTTAGAAATGTTTCTTTTATGTAATTGTATTAATTACTTTTAAAGCTTTGATACTATAAATAATTTGTTAAATCGAGCATGGCATGTTAGATACATTGATATAAGAATCATATTATGATACATACTTTTCTATACAATTAAGATGCATAACATGATTTCGTTTTTATCAACTGATATTATTCTGCACTACTTTTATCTTATATGAGTTATTCTTTGGTATGGTTTCTTGGTTTGTTTATGCTTTGTACTGCTTTTATTGTTTATGAGAAGTAGCAACAAGATCAGTAGCATCTTTCTGCTGAGTGACTGGCCGCCAGTGATCCCTCGATACTTTTGCCGCACTTCTGGCTTGAGTTTTTCCAGATATGCTCCACCTACGCACCGGAGCTTTGAGCTTTGGTGAAACCCATCACCACCACATCAACGCCGGAGCTCCGACTTCTGGCGAACTTTCTTTTTTTTCTTTTTCCTATTTTTGCAGGTACCACAAGATCTGCCACTACGTACACCCGGGTTCTATCGCTCTGTTCTCCCGCCTAGCATCCGGGTACAAAATTTTCGGCAAGAAACAATGATTTTAGGCAGTGAACAGTGTGTTCCGGCGTGTGAACATTGATTTTCGGCGTGTGAACATGTCCTTATCATTGTAGTTAAATTCTTACGTGTTGCGTTTTATTGAATCTTGACTTTACATTCTTGTCTTTATTCTTCTTATCCTTTGCTTTAGCATTTTGGTTTGTAGTACTGACTTTCCTCTAGAGTCTTGCTAACTTGTGCTTTAGTATTGGTTTCCATGTGTGTTAACGTTAACCTTTGACTAGTATTTTTGCTCTAGTGGATTTTGTGAATGATGATAGACTAGGGTCATGTTTTAGGTTGAGGACGGAGGTGAGGGTTATGGGGTAAGGGTAATACTAGGCTGAGAATAGGATCTTGGAATATTCGAACTTTAATGGGAAAGTCCATAGAGCTAGTTAAGATTCTTAAGAAGAGGAGGATTAATATAGCATGTGTCCAGGAGACCAAATGGGTAGGACCCAAGGCTAAAGATGTAGACGGGTATAAGCTATGGTTCTCATCTAGGTCGAAGTATATGAATGAGGTAGGAATTTTGATAGACAGTGAGCTAAGGGATCAGGTGGTAGAGGTTATGAGGGTCAATGACAGGATGATGGCAATTAAGTTGGTAGTTGGAGGGTGCACTATGAACATTATTAGTGCGTATGCGCCGCAGACGGGCTTGAACGAGGAGGAGAAGAGGCGTTTTTGGGACGATTTGGACGAAGTGGTAGGAGGTATACCACCCACTGAGAAGTTATTTGTAGGAGGAGATTTTAATGGACATATTGGGGCACTTCTGGGGGTTATGACGACGTGCACGAAGGTTTTGGCCTTGGGGGACAAGAACGAGGGAGGTGTCTCACTTTTGGAGTTTGCTAGAGCTTTTGGGATGATGATAGCCAATTCGAGGTTCCTGAAGAAGGAGCAGCATTTAGTGACTTTTCGTAGTTCGGTGGCTAAGACTCAGATATACTTTTTACTCCCTAGGAAGGTTGACAAAGGTCTTTGTAAAGACTGCAAGGTTATTCCGAAGGAGGATCTTACAACCCGACATAAGATTTTGGTGATGGATTTGGAGATCAAGATGGAGAAGAAGAGGGTTGTGGATGACAGGTTAAGAATCAAATGAGGGAGTTTGACCATGGCCAGTGCAAAGTAGATGGGGGAGAGGTTGATGACCAAGGGGGTTTGGGGGAGTAGTGGGAATGCGACCGGTATGTGGGACAAGACAGCTAGTTGCATTCGGGAGGTTGCTAAAGAAGTGCTAGGGGTCTCGTAGGATAGCCGTGGTGGGTATCGAGGGGACTGGTGGTGGAATAGTAAAGTTCAAGAGAAGGTGGAAGTGAAAAAAATGGCATATGCAAAATTGGTAGAAAACAAGGATGAGGTGGAGAAGTGGACGAATAGAGAATTATATAATATAGCGCGGAAAGAGGAAAAGCTAACGGTTACGGCAGTGAAAACGACGACTTTTGAACTCTATATGTGGAATTAGAGAAAAAAATGGGGATAAGAAGTTGTACAGACTAGCCAATGCGAGGGAGAGGAGGGCCCGGGACTTGGATCACGTGAGGTGCATCAAGGACGAGGACGCGCATATTAGGCGAATGTGGCAGACTTACTTCCATAAACTCTTGAACGAAAAAAAATAGAGACATTGTGCTAGGAGATCTGGAGCACTTTGGTAGGTACCAAGATTTTGGGTATTTTGAAAATATTAAGATTGAGGAGGTTCAGGGTGCTATTCCCAGGATGAACAGGGGACGAATGTCCGGGCATGATGAGATCCCAATTGAATTTTGAAAGAGCGCTAGTAGGCCAGGTTTGAGTGGCTGACGGAGTTATTTAACGTCATTTTTAAGACGACGAGGATGCCCAAGGAATGGAGATGAAGTACAATGATTCATTTGTACAAGAACAAAGGTGATATCCAGAGTTGCAACAACTATAAGGGTATCAAGTTGCTAATCCACACTATGAAAGTTTGAGAAAGAGTCGTGGAGATGAGGGTGAGAAGAGACGTGTCTATCTCCGAGAATCAGTTTAGATTCATGTCGGGTCGTTCGACTACAGAAGTCATTCATCTTATTAGGAGGTTGGTGGAGCAGTATAGGGAGAGGAAAAGAGACCTACATATAGTTTTCATCGACCTCGAGAAGGCATACGACAAAGTCCCTAGGGAGGTTCTATGGAGATGTTTGAAGGTTAGAGGTGTACCGGTGGCATACACTAGGGAAATCAAGGATATGTATGATGGAGCCAAAACCAATGTACGGACAATAGGAGGAGACTCGGAGTTCTTCCCAGTGATGATGGGGCTGCACCAGGGATCAACTCTGAGCCCATTCCTATTTGCATTAGTGATGGATGTACTGACGCGGCAAATCTAAGGGAAGGTGTCATGGTGTATGTTATTCGCAGACGGCATAGTCCTGATTGATGAGACTCGCAGCGGAGTGAACGCTAAGCTGGAGGTTTGGAGACAGACTCTAGAGTCTAAAGGGTTCAGGCTGAGTAGGACCAAGACAGAATACTTAGAGTGCAAGTTCAATAACGAGAGCGACCTTGAGATAGACGTGGAGGTGAGGCTTGGTACTCAGGTCATTCCAAAGAAAGTGAGCTTCAAGTACCTCGGGTCTATTATCCAAGGGAATGGAGAGACTGATGACGATGTCACACATCGTATTGGGGAAGGGTGGATGAAATTGAGGCTCGCATCTGGAGTCTTGTGCGATAAAAATGTGCCAACAAAACTTAAATGCAAGTTCTATAGGGTGGTGGTTAGACCGACTATGTTGTATGGGTGGAGTGTTGGCCGGTCAAGACTTCGTATACCCAAAAGATGAAAGTTGCGGAGATGAGGATGCTAAGATGGATGTGTGAGCATATAAGAAGGGATAAAATTAGAAATGATGATATCCGAGACAGAGTGGGAGTGGCCTTGGTGCAGGATAAGATGTGGGAAGCGAGGTTGAGATGGTTCGGACACGTGCAGAGGAAAGACACAAATGCCCCAGTGCGGAGGTGCGAGAGGTTGGCTATGGACGGGTACAAGAGAGGTAGAGGTAGGCCGAGGAAGTATTGGGAGAGGTGATTAGACGGGACATGGCCAAGTGCAACTCACCGAGGACATGACCTTAGATAGGGGGTTATGGAGGACACATATTAGGGTAGAAGGATAGTAGGTAGCCCAACGTAGTCTTGCCTACGCTTACAAACTGGTAGTTGTAATATTATTATTGTAGGCTTGCTTAGCCTATCATACTAGTAGGCACAATATTGCATTATAGTCACTTGTCGTTTGATTTATGATGCCATGTGTATTTTGTTTGTCTTATTTACTTACATTATTTATTACTTCTTTTTGCTTCTTTTTCTCTTTCAGAATTCGCTATCATGACTTACTCACTTTGTTTGTCTTACTTTGCTTAGGCGTGTGCTTTGTATTGAGCCGAGGGTCTCTCGGAAACAACCGCTCTACCTATCAAGGTAGAGGTAAGGTTTGCGTACACTTTATCCTCCCCAGACCCCACATTATGGAATTTTACTAAGTATGTTATTGTTGTTGTACTTTATCTTATATGCATGTGAGTTGAGATGGTGCTGGCATCATACCCCCTGTGGGCAATATTCAGTTCATGCACAGGGATTTGCCATCACTGTGCACCGGCCGGAGATACACACATTAAACAGTTGGTTAGGCCGTCGATGAGGCGATATTGACGGACAATCCGTTGAAACTCCTAGTTGAGGCGATATTGACTGACAATCCGTTGAAATGCCTAGTTCAACGCAGGTAAGAGTGAACCCTATGGACGATCTATTGTTATGCATAGGTTCCACCGTAATACTTGATTGAGATGATCATCCATACTTTTTTTCGGAACTTGCTCGATGGGATATGACGGTAGGCGGATCAGTCATCTTACTAGGCTTAGGAACACCCTTGTACTAATACAGTTACAGTGCATTCTTGATCCAGTCCGAGGTAGCTTGAGATCCAATTCATGTGAGCCAACCACATTCAATATCTCTAATTTATCTTACAGTTTTCTAATCAGGTCATGCCCTAAATTGTAGTAGTCGATTCTAGAATAATGGGAATTTTTGGGTATCATTTTACACTTGTACTATTAAATCTCAACTTTTTATGAAGTACTATTGATATTATTCGTTGCGCTATGATTTTCCTTGGTTTGAAAATGCTTGAGTTATTTAAGTGGTGGGTTCGCCTATTGGGTACACTTTCTAGGTGCCTGCACGGCCTTTGGTTTTGGGCGGTAACACAGATATAATCATTCAGTTGTCTAACCAAATTAGCTTACAACAGTGAAACTGAAGAAATCCTTAAAAACGCAAAAGCAACAGAAAATTCTGGGTTAAACCATTTATTCTGTACACGGAAAAATTCTGTATTGGTTTCTTGTCACAAGTATAGAGACAGTAAACTTTAACTGCAACTCCCCACTTCCAAAACTACAGAGAGGGGGGGGGGGGACTACCAACTGTCATGCCGCCGAATTATGTTGACTACGCACATTATGCTCGAGCAACAACAACAACGAGAAGAACTACGACGGAAAGGAAGAAGGAAGTTCTCAGCTTTAAATCAAATGAATCAGTATTCCCTTCTGATGTCTTCTCCTTCTCAGGGGGTTGAAACCATTCATTCACAATATCTATGATCTTTTCAACTATTTCCATCATTTTCCCCTTGGTGTTCACAACAATCCAACTGATTATGTCTATTGTCCCATCTGAATCAGACTTATCAAAACCCTCCTCAGAACTTCCAGCTGGTAAGCTGTTATCAGCTGCATCAACTACAATGTAGAGTAAAATATATTAACGGTACCATTGACAATTCTGAATTATGCTTTGCTATAAACAGGAATATGGGCTTTCTATTTGCTGGTGTTTTAGATAATCATACGATTAGTATATGTTCAATAACATAAAAGGCACCAAGACTGCCATATTTACTGCGAATAAGAACATAAGTACTTGCAGTGATTTCGTTACATTTACCTAGGCTTTTTGAACCATGAACACTGATATAGATTTCATGATTCTACATTACCTTTTTTCAACCAAGAATATAAAGCAAAGATGGTGATTTTATGATTTGTCTTTCTCATTCAAATTTTGCAAGTAGAAGCTCATAGCCAGCATCATTGAACATTGTGTTAATATACTCTGTGAAGGATGTTTTTACTCCTTACAGAGAAATCGTATGTTGCTCGGACTCTACTAAAATGTCGCCAGGTGCATGTCAGATAATTCAAAAGTAGTGTATTTTTGGAGGATCCGACACGGATGCGACAACACTTTTGAAGAGTCCGAGCAACATATATGCCATCATAATGTGCTTAAACAGATGATGCAGTATCGCTACAAGCGGAAAATCTTCTTGGACACCTCCACAGCTAGAAGTATAAACAGAGGAGACTGGTGGGAAGATATCTATTGCACTCCCTAAGATGAATTACACTGCACAGTTCATATGAAACTCCAACCTGGTTTCAGTGAAACTCTAATTTCCCGAACCGCCTCATTGTTCAGAACGGCATCCCAAACAGCCTTGTCAGATGACAGTGAAATGACCATTTTCTACAAAGATCAAGAGAATTTTTGCATCAAGAGCTGATTATGAAATGAAATGATGGATGATGTCCAAAAATAAAATTAGGACCATTTAGACAATAGCTTAGTCTCTTCAATAAGTTACGAACAACAATAGCTCCATGCAATCTGATACAAAGGTAACTAAGAAATTACTTTACATACTTTTCTCCAAGAGTTTTTTCTGTTGAGCCAATGCCTCAATTATTGAAAAGAAATCAAATAGAGGCCTGAAATTTTATTTTAGAAGATCTAGACTACTTGTTATTACTTATTACACAACAAAGCAACTCTTTCTGATATCCATGTGCCCGCTAACATATTTCAAAGATTAAAATCCTGAAGGGGCATTGTTAAGGTACCTGAATAGAAGGTTCAGTCTGCAGCAAGTGGAAAGCATCATACACTCGGCTAGATCCATATGACTGCAACAGTTTTGAATTACAGATATGCATAGACGGTTCAATCCAATCAGACACAGATCCACTGGAAGAGAGTACTTCACGTGTCAGGTTAATTGAACTAGTAAGTTCATCTGTTGTATCCTCATTTGACTTGTAACCAAGACTGTTGTTGGAGGAACACGAAAAATAGGATGGCTCGAGGACCCTAGGAAGTCCAACAACATAAAGCGGAAGCGAGTGAATATTTACAATAAAGACAACAAAGATAAAGATTACTACTATCTGCAGCCATATATGACAAGTATAAATTATTGGAATATATCTAAAAGAAAGATACACTCATAACACATTTGCAGACTGTCAATGAGTCATTCAGCTAATTAAAGATATTACTTGAACTTGGCTGTGACAGTGAATTGTACTGCTCATCATTTATCGATAGATATCAGGAAGTAAGAAACTCCGTGGCTTTCCAATTGCAAGCTGCAAGTCTTTGGTTGTAATCCACCCAAATATATGCAAGTGCCATTATTTGTAATTAAGTTATTTAATATTGTTATAATATTTTGGCACCTGAAAACTTACCTCATTGAGCTCCCAACTAGAATGGAGATCTTCACTAATTGCAGAATCATGCGGAAACTCTGTCTAATTACTGCATTATTATGATAAGCTAACCTTTCTGGCCTTAGCTCTCCTCCTCCTTTTTCTTTATCTAAATTACAGCCTGAGGAATTCAATGATGTAGCATGTGTTCCTGAGAATGTGGAAGTGGGACATTCTGTCCACATCAACAGAGTACAATGACTTTCTGTTTTGGATTCTGCTAGGCAGCAGTCTGGCACCACTTTACTAACAAGCCGTGTTCATCTAGGATACCATCAGAATCATCTACTTAGAGAAACTAAAAAAACCGTTTCATTAGGCCCTTCTTCTCTACGATATCCACGAGGTGTAAAAGAGGGCTAAAGCATTCAAAATTGGTCTACTTGGAGAAAATTTGGGGACAAAGATATCAGAATAAGTAACAGGTGTGCTAAGATTTGAATTTGGATTCCTCCTTGATAAAGAAAAGGGATATCAGTCCCCAAAGGAAAACCAATTAAATCACAGAGTACTTCGATATTAAGTAATTGATGTATTTAATTAGGTTGGATCTAGTATACCAAAGTCTGAAAGTACAGAGAATTGAAGTTTCCTCTCTTTTCTCCAAACTTGATCTATAGGTGTTCCAATCTAGCTCACACCATGTTCTTTGTGGTTTGCTTATTTTGTTTAATACAATCAGCCACCAGTGGTGATGTTTAGGGGCGGCGGGAAACCAACTTTGAAAGATTTGGACAAGGTTAGTCACATTATCATCACTACCACTATGAAAAAGTTGAGTCACATTATTAAGACTGTCCAACTTCAGTAAACTCCCGCATTTAGTCATAGAGGTTTGACGAGTATTGTTTCTTTAATTTCTGAAGCATGCTGCACAAGCGGGAAGGTTGCCGTACTACCTCCGTTCAGATTTATTTGTCACTTTGACCGCGATTTTTCATATAACTTTCACTGACTAATAATACCTTTTAGTCAATTTTCAAATATGTACTCCTTACGTTCCAAAAAGATTGTCTTAGTTTGAATGTAGTTTAAGAAATAAAGGTTACTTTGAAATGTGTGGTCCAAAACGAGCCTCAGATATTTGTATGGTTGTAAATCATCTCAAAAAGTTAAATTATTTTTAAATATAGAAATGTGTCAATATTTTTGGGATAAACTAAAAGGAAAAAGTAAGACAATCTTTTTGTGAATGAGGATTAATTTTATTTCAAGAAATTTAAAGATTTCAGGTCCGAATTCACGACCAAATTTGGAACATTTAACTCTCAAAATTTGAAATGTGGCACACATAAATTGGGATAGAGAATACTCTATCCGGATAAAAAAGAGTGTCCACTTAGCCTTTATATTTTGGCTCAAAAAGAGGATACACTTAACAAATCAAAAAAGAATTAACCTTGCTTTGAATATTAAGGGTGTGCAAATGATTAAATTGTCATTCTTTTTGATCCGGGGAGTATCATTTACTACTGGAGCACGCATGACACACTCAAATAATATTAATGCCAATTGACATGGAAAACGGGTTACTTATTCAGCTAATTAAATACTCCAGGGCGCACGAAATATGAATACGTACATAACTTCCCATTATCCTATAAAATAGACTATTTTTGTACTTATAAACATATCAACTGTTTCTAATGATAGCATTTTACTAGAAATGAAGTAGATTTAATCAGAAGAAATACCAATTAACTTCTTCAATTCAAATTCACAAACTTATGATAAAAAAAGAGAAGCGTAAGATGGAAGAAAAATGTGAATACAATTAGAACTCACTGCTGAAGTGCAGAAACTGCATGATGAACCTCGTCAGTGGATGGAACAGGACCCAGAATATAATCATCAAATACAATATTCACCTTTTCATCCTCATATCCATCTAAACATTCCCAGTCTTCACCCTCCTCCGTGTTATACGATGAAGAATCCCACGGAAGAGTTGAAAAAGGCGATGAAGAGGAAAGAGAAAGGGCGGTAGAAGCGTTACTCCCTTTGTTGTTATTAAACGCGTTTGTTGCTGTTCTCCAAGTTTTAGCGGTGGTGGTTGATGAGTGAGAGAAGGACTCTTGTGCGGCACCTTTAAGAGTGCCACCTGTCCTAACAGCTCTTTGAACGGCTCTTAACATGCCACCGCCGTTGCTATCGGCTCCTCCTCCACCCATGCCGCCGCTACCACGACCGAATGACCGCCTCATCATCTTCTTATCCACACCACACTTTTTTCTCACTATTCATTGCGTGTATTGTATGTGTGAGGGCTGATATTTTTACTAACGTAACCGGCTCTTGGAAATTGGAACGTAGTGCGCCTTTAACCTGTTTCGAATTTATTCCTTGGTTATACTTTTTTCGGATATCCCTATCAGAACTAGGGGTGGCCAGTGGACCGGTTCGGGACGGGTTCCGGCGGGACGCGATCCGATGGAATTGGGAGGGCGGGATCGATTCTCCGGCGCGATTGGTGCGATCCGTCGATGTCCCATTCCCGGTCCCATCGGAAAGGGGACCGGTCTTATCGGGGCGGGGCGGGATCGGGTTTTTCATTTTTTTGTACTTAATTTTAAAAAATAACATATATAAACACCTCAATAATTGAACAAGATAGTGTAATAAAAACATCCAATGCTATTTTTGTGGCTCTTATATTATTTAATGGAAATATGATTTTTTTTGTAATACAATTTCAAAATTGCAACTTTGTGGTGTTGAAAGTTGCAAATAACATAGTAAAATTGCAATTAAAAAAATCATATATTTATAAACACATTTTCTAGTTTCTTCACAATGTCTTGTGGTTCTTCGATTGGAATTGGAATTTGTTAGTCAAATTGCTCGACGTCACTTCCACCTCCGTCGGTTGTAGTTTTCATCGTCTTCTTTGTTGATCTCCGGTTGACTGCACCTTCTACGCTCCACTCATATCCAATATCGGAATAAAACTGCAATCTCCAAGCTGTCTCCCGCTAATGAGTGTTTGTGCTCTCCTATTTGAAATCTTCCGGCAGAAAAAACGCTTTCAGATGTTGTTGATGATGCTTGAATGTTCAACACATCTCGGGCCATCTTTGATAGTGTCAGAAATGTCTTCTCATTCTCCCTCTAGTATTTCAGCAAGTCTTCACGTCCTTCTTCATTGAGAACTGCTTGGTACGGTATAACACCCTGCAAAATAAAAACATCAAATTCACTAACTTGATTAGTAGTGGTACCACTAAACATTCTATGTCTAAGACTTTCAATACTAGCCGCAGAAACATGTTTTTTTGAGGTTGCATTGAAGAAGAAGAAGGAGGTATGGAAGCCGGTTGGTTGCTAGCACTTTCTTGTTGGTAATGTGTATATACTTTTTTTGCATTCATCTTGTATGCTAGACAAAACTTCTTCTTTAGTTAGTTCCTTAGGTGGTTGTTCATTTGAATTTTTTGGAGTTGGAGGTGGAAGTACTGCTATACAATCACAATTAGTTTCAATAAGTGCTTTACAACCGTCTATTTTAATAGTCGGATTTAATACAACACCAACAATATAAATAGTGGGAATAGAAAAAAAATATTTTTATCATACTTGATAAAAAGGCAAACCCTCCACCGCAACTAATTTTGTTATTGCTTCCCTATCTCTATGTTTATCGTATTTAGGGCCTACAATTCCCCCCGTCATCGGGTTAATTTGACCCTGTACTTGGTTCGGGACACTATGTGAACCTTAACCCGACTAAGAGCGTATTGGCGCACCCGACTTTGTAGCCTCGTATTCATCCCACCTATCTTTGTGAAATTTTTGTACATGTCTCAATAAACCTCCCGTTCCACCCTGACCTTTCCCATTTTAAATTTATAAATATTTTTACAAATTCTGCATCTAACTACTTGAGTCTCTTGGTCCCTATAAAAAAAATCTCAAGAAACAGATTTTAATTTTCATTGTGTGGGGCCTCGTCTCATGCTAGATGGAATATGAGGCGTTCCAGTTTCAGTTTGAGGTGCACTAGTGGGTGTGTCATCTAGATTAGTGGGTGTGTCATCTAGATTATCTTCTAAATTAAAGTCTGGTTGAGTTGCATAATATATCTCATCGTTTAATGGTATATCATTAAAAAAATTCAGTTTCATCCATATGAGTATAATCAATCAAATCATCATGTCTAGTAATAGGATAACTAGGAAAAAGTACCCCTGCCCTTATTACCCCTACTAGAAGAAGCACCCTTACCATTACCCTTAAACATACCTCTTAATCCTTCCATTTTAATTATGCAGATATATAATTAAAGATAATGAAATTAAGTGTGATAATTAAAATAAAGTAACAATAATAATTTAAAGAAGGAACGAAGGTACCAAACGCCGACGTAACGTCGACATGTAATCGGTTGAAAATTGAAACTTTACTCGATGGATGATCCTCAAGCTAGTTGCCAACTTCACTCCCAATTTTTGAACTTTGATACGGTTATACAAATGAACAAATAAAATATAATATTTAGTAGGCAATGTAGACTTGTATAGAGATAGATTGAGAGATTCTAGGAAGGTTTGTGAGAAAGATGAAGAGAAAATGAGGTATTTATAGTTGGAAAATTGGGTTAAAGTATAAATATATTAACTTAGGGGTTAAAAATAATTATTAAGGAGGTAGGGGGTTTGGGGGGAGGACAAAAATGGTCGTTGCACAATGGCCAAAATATAAAATGGTCGTTGTGCAACAACTATTTTTTTCAAAGGGGAGGGGGGCAGGCGCGACGGGGGCGGGACGAGCCCAAGTCCCTTCCCGGGTTCGAGTCCCGTACCCATTTTTTTAGGGGGATCGGGCGGTATCGGGGTGAGGTCGGGTCGGGTCGGGGTGAGGTCGGGACCGAACTGACCCGGCCCACTGGCCAGCTGTAGTTTGAACTCGAAGTTCTATTTGTATTTATCACATTATGAGGGTTAGTTTGGTTAGTTTAGCATTTTAATCCATATACTAGTATTCAACATTTTAATCCATATACTAGTATTCAATGCTACATTCTTATTTATATTCTATGTACATAATGTTGTACATATTAGTTAATGTTGATTTTTATGCCGAGACTAAATTTAGCCAAACATACAAACAACAATATACCCAGTATAATTCCACATAGTGGGATATGAGGAGTGTAGAATGTACCTCTACCTTTGTCGAGTAGAGATGTTGTTTCCGATAGATCCTCGGCTCAAAACAATGCAGGATTACAAGGCAAATAAGACAACAAAAATATCAAGATACAAAGCAAATGAAGCAACATTTATTAATACACACCTAAAGAGGGATCTACGTGATGCCTAAATAATACTACTAAGAAAGGTAGAAGAGGAGATGAAGAGGCTAGCTCCCTACTTCTCCCACATAATGCGACCAAAACTCAACTACATATTAACCTTCTACCCTAATTTTTGACATCTAAATCTTTCTATCTAGGGTCATGTCCTCAGTCAGCTGAAGTAGTATCATGTCATGTCTAATCACCTCCTCCCTAGTTCTTCTTTGGCCTACCTCTACCTCTTCTAACACATGCTACCACCAATCTCTCACACATCCTAACATGCGCATCCTCACACCTCCTCTTAATGTGCCCGAACTATCTCAATCTCGCCTACCTCATCTTATCCTCCACGGAGGCCACTCCGACATTGTATCGAATAACTTCATTCCTAATCATATCTATCCTAGACCACACATTTATCTGAGCATCCGCATCTCCGCTACCTTAATTTTCTGAACGTGAACGTTCTTGACTGGCCAGCATTCTGCCTCATGCAACAATACTGGTCTAACCACCACTCTATAAAATTTATCTTTCAGCCTTGCCGACACCTTCTTATCACAAAACATCCCGGAGGGAAGCCTTCATTTCATCTATCCTGCTTCAATACGGTGTGTGACATCATCGTCAATTTCTCTGTCTCCTCGTATTATGGACTGAAGATACTTGAAGTTTTCTCTTTTGGGTATAACTTGTGCCTCGATCTTTATTTCCACTGCCTCTTGTATTACGTCACTAAACTTGCACTCAATGTACTGCTTAACCTAAAACCTTTAGACTCTAAGGTCGTCCTCCAAACTTCCAATCTATCATTAACTCCACGGCGCGTCTCGTCAATCAAAGCTATTTCGTTTGCAAATAACATACACCACGACCCTCCTCCTGAATATGTCGTATCAATCTGTCCATCACTAAGACAAATAAAAATGGACCAAGGGATGATCCTTAGTGCAATCCTATCATGACCGAAAAATGTTCGGAATCAACTCCAATTGTCCTAACCCTGGTCTTGGCACCCTCGTACATGTCCTTAATTGCCCGATGTAGGCCACAGACACACCTCTAGACTCCAAACATCTCCAAAGAACCTCTCACGTGACTTTATCATATGCCTTCTCAAGGTCAATGAATACCATGTGTAAATCTCTTTTTTTGTCCCTGTACTGCTCCAACAATCGCCTGACAAAATGAATAGCTTCTGTAGTCAATTGCCCTGACATGAATCTGAACTGGTTCTCGGATATAGACACATCCTTCCTCATTCTCATCTCAATCATCCTCTCCAGACTCTCATAGTGTGGCTTAACAGCTTGATACCCCTATAATTATTGCAATTCTAAATTTCGCATTTGTTTTTGTACAATGGGACCATTGTATTCCACTTTCATTCATCTAGCATCTTAGCAGTCCTAAATATAACATTAAACAACCCCGTTAGTCACTCTATACCTGCCTCTCCCACAATCTTTCAAAAGTTCACCGGGATCTCGTCCGGTCTGGTCGCTCTATCCATCCTCATCTTTCGTATAGCTCCCTAACCTCTGCAGCCTTTACGCACCTACAATACCCAAAATATCTACATCTCTCGGAATGTTCTAACTCTCCCAACATGATATCTCTGTCCCCATCGTCAAAGTTTAACCAAACATGATATAAATTTAAAAGAGCTGAACGATAGGTGCATAGTTGGACCAGCTCGCTACAAGAAAGGATATTTTTATCCTATTTTTAATAATTTACTAAGATATTTCAATTTTATTTATTTATTTACGTATAACAAATATTGAATTCAATTTTATGCCAAGCATTTTTTCAGTTAACGAAGGTTGGCTATTGCAGGCCGTTGTTTTTAACACACTCATTGCAAGCCGAATTTTGAATAACTTTACGTCATTAGCAACTTAAGTGTGTGAAGTAAATAAATTAAAGGTTGTACCATACAAAATTGAAGTCAAATCTCAACGTTTTAAGATTACTAGTATTAGGATTCATTTGATTTCATTAAAATTAAGATGTCTGAATCTTAATGCACATGTAAATATTAAGATGTTGTATCAATGATCTGAAAACTGAATGATTAAGATTATTTATTTTCTGAAGATCTGAATGTGTACAATTAAAAGAATTATTAAATATAATTTTTTTAAAATATAATAATTAAATATTATATCAACAATATATTTAAAAATAAGGACAAGACACTATTACTCTCCGTGAACTATATTCGAAATTGCTACGATACACCTTACCTTTGCGGGGGTTCCTATTACCCCCTAAATCTTTTTAAAGTGTAATTCTTTGCACCTTTATTGTGATGTGGCATAGAGAATCAAACATTTGGCGGACGGTGAAATATACGCGCTGCCACATGTAATTTCATTTTTTAAATTTTTTTAAAATCTATTTCATTTTCTTTTATATTCTGAAATGTAATGGAAATATTATTTTGTATTTAGAAAAATAAAAAGGACAATTATTTTTGTATGAACTTGAATTATTAGAGGTGTTGAGCATATTCGAAGGTCGTTGAAGTTTAAAGTTGAGATTCAAGTGCTAAATTTATTTTAAATCCTTAGTTGTTGATGAGATTCGAAAATGAAAAAAGAATTTCGAATCTACCATTGTTGAATCTTGAAAAGGCTTGAAGAACAAAAATATGGGTTTTCAAAATTCTTGGTTGTCGGCCAAATTGATTAATGGGATATGATGATGATGTTGTTGTGAAGTTGTAGTTGAAATTTGAGCTTGATTGGCACGGATTTTGCTGAGTTTTTGTTGAATTTTGACACCAAAAATAAGATTTGGAGTTCTTGAAAATGAGGATGAAGAGCTCTTGAAAATCAGATTTGAATCTGACACGTGACCATTTCGTATAGGTTAGAGCCTTTTTTTTTTAAGTTCCACATGCTTGAAGGAGGTGTTCTCACGCAGTGCTCCACGTCAACAATAAAGGTGAAAAGAGTTACACTTTAAAAAAGTTTAGGAGGGTAATAGGACCTAGCAAAAGTAAGGTGTGTCGTAACAACTTCAGATATAGTTCCGGGGAATAATAGCGTATTATCCCTTTAAAAATATATTAATATAATATAATGTGATCACCAAATTGATAACAAAATCAATATATTGTTGATAACAATTTAATGTATCCAAACTACAAACAATATGAATATTCAGCTAACATTTGATTGAGAAGCTGCATCAAATGAGTGTATCCTTCTCCCTTTCTTCCTCATCTCCCCCTCTAATGTGATTTTGTGCCCTCACCAGACCCACCAGAATTTCAGGAAACAAAGTAAATATCCCATCCAAATTTCTCATGAATTAAAAGGACAAATAGTAAAAAAAAAAAGAGAATCAAAGTAAAGAATCGCAATTTGTCATCGTATTCTTTATCAGACCTGAAGTATCCATTCATAGTATTTTTTAAAGGAATATGTTCCCTTAATTTTATTGATGAATGATTTACGATATATAGAAGATTACAAGAATATTTACTTTGATACAAACTAGGTAACTAATTAACTTAATTACAAAAGGATTATAATTCTACCTAAAATAGGAGATATACAATTAATGAAAGAATATTGGGAAATATTCTATTATACCCACGCAGTCGAAGAGGGAGGTTCTCGAAAACTGAGACTGACTTGAAAATCATCAAATAGTATGCGCGGAAGTCCTTTGGTGAAGATGTCGACAATCTGATATCTGGAAGGAACATGAAGGACACGAACTTGACCACGAGCCACTTTTTCGCGAACGAAATGAATGTCCATCTCAATGTGTTTAGTGCACTGATGTTGGACGAGATTGACGGAAAGATATATCGCACTAATATTATCACAGTAGACCATTGTTTCCTTTTGAATGGGGCAGTGAAGCTCAAGTAGAAGGTTACGGATCCAAGAAGACTCAGAGACGACGTTGGCAACACCTCTGTATTCAGCTTCTACACTGGATCGGGATAGTGTGGGTTGCCTTTTGGATGACCAAGACAATAGATTATCTCCGAGGAAAATGAATAACCAGACGTGGATCGTCGGGTGTCAGGACATCCACCCCAGTCAGCATCAGAATAAGCAGTGAGATCAGTGAGCGAAGACCTGTATAGATGTTATCCGAAGTGAACACCTTGGACGTATCGTAAAATACGTTTAAGGGCATGCATGCGTGCTTCCGTCGGACTGTGCATGTGCAACCATATTTGTTTCATGGCATAGAATATGTTTGGTCTCGTGAATGTGAGGTACTGCAGGGCCCCCAGCCAGGCTACGATAGTGAGTCAGATCTGAATATAAAGGGCCAGAATCAGCGCTGAGCTTGAAATTGGTGTCTATAGGCATGTGAGATGGTTTACAAGATGTCATGCCTGCACGGTCAATGATCTCTTCGGCGTACTTCTTCTGACATAGAAATAGGCCGCCAGAATGTCGAGTGACAGAGATGCCCAAAAAATAACTCAGGGCCCCTAAATCTCTCATAGAAAACTTAAAGGAAAGGAGTGACATAATAGACCGGCGGAGAGCATCAGATGATGTGGTGATGATGATATCATCAACATATAATAATAGGTAAGCGATGGTTGTACCCTTGTTGTAGATGAACATGGAATGATCAGATCTGTTGTGTGAAAAATCGATAGAGGAGACATAATCAGTAAACCGTTGGTACCATGCTCGAGGAGCCTGTTTCAGTCGATAAAGTGATTTCTGTAACAGACACACATAATCCGGATAAATAAGATCCCTGAAACCCATAGGCTGATACGTATATACCGTTTCATGAAGAGCCCCATGTAAGAAGACATTCTTGACATCAAGCTGATGAATGAGCCAAGACTTGGATATACGGTCTGGATGGTTGCGAGCTTTACGACCGGGCTGAACGTTTCATCACAGTCCACTCCCACTGTTGAGACTTGCCATCACCTATAAGACGAGCCTTGTACCTCTTAAAAGAGCCATCATATTTCTTTTTATATCTAACAATCCACATAGAATAAATAATGTTAGCATCAGGTGGACCGGGTACTAGGTCCCACGTCTTATTATCAATAAGAGCATTATAATCGTCAATCATTGCGGCTTTCCAATTAGGGTCGGACAAGGCATACTTCGGGTTACGAGGGACAAAGAAAGGGACAACTAAAATAGAAAGGTTAAACAACCATTTAGGTTTATGAATTCCATGCATGGCACATGTTTCTATGGTCTGAGAGTGTGTCTCGGGATGTGGGACAGGAAGGGGGTTTGCCGCGGGACTGTCGGGAAGATGAGGAAGGGCAGGGGTGATGGTACTGGCTGGCGAACCTTGGTTTAGCGAGAGGTGGCTGTAAAATCACCTTGAGGTGGGCTGTTCTGGGTCACCGTAGGCAGAACCAGGTAGACATCTAGTCCCGGACTGGCCGAGGTGGTGGCGGGTGCCGGGGTCTGGGACGACGGACTATGTAAATGGTAAATTAGAAGATGGTTTAGGCCATCATCTAGGAAGTCGTAGGAATGTCGAGGTGGCGAGTGTAGATATGTAAATGGGAATTGAGACTCATCAAATAGGACATGACGTGAAATAATAATTTTATGGCTCGACAAGTTATAGCACAAGTAACCACAATGATTGGCAGGGTAACCCAGAAATATACACGTGGAAGATCGGGGTTGGAGTTTGTGGGTGATCGGATGGAGAGGGTAACAAAGACATCCAAAAATATGTAAGTGTTGGTAGGAGGGGTTCCTACGAAATAGAACTTGGATAGGCGACCGTTGAGCTAGAGACTTGTTTGAGATTATGTTTAGGAGATATGTGGCCATGGAGAGTGCGTCATGCCAAAATTGAGAGGGAATTGAGGTGTGAGAAAGTAGGGCACGAATGAGGTTGTTTATGGTTCAGATTTTCTATTCGGCATTACCATTTTGGGAGGATGTGTGAGGGCAAGAAAAATGAAAGGTAAGACCATTTTTAGAGTAAAACTGTTTGAATTTGTTATTATCGAATTCCCTGCCATTGTCACAGTGAAAACATTTAATGCTCTTTTCAAATTGTGTTTTTATGAAAGCACTAAATGAAGAAAAAATGGGGTAGACATGGGATTTATTTATAATTGGAAAAGTCCATAGAAAGTTGGAATAATCGTCCAAAAATAACACATAATATCGATGGCCAGCCGCACTCAAAATAGGGGATGTCCACAAATTACTATGTATGATATCGAACGGCATTAAAGTACAATTTGTGGATGCAGAAAATGGTAAATTGACATATTTCCCAAAAAAATGCAAGATTCACATATAGGAGTCCTAGAAATACGATTGTAATTCATAAAATTATTTTTCCTAAGAGAGCATAAAATAGAGTCTCCCGGATGTCGTAATCTAGAATGCCATAAGGAAGACGAAAGAGCAGTAAAGGTTGAGGGAACTAAGGATGGATTGTTGACGGCGTTTGAAATAGGGTAGAGATCTCCGGTGTTGTCACATCGCATTATTCGTTTCTCTATCGTAAAATCCTTTACAGTAAAACCAAATGGATCAAAGTCAAGGGAAACTCAATTGTCAGTTGTGAAACATCGCACAGAGATTAGATTCTTAATGAGTTTAGGGGCATGAAGGATATTTTTTAAGATTAATGGTGGATATGTTGGGGATAGGGAGGAATGACCATAACCACGGATGGGAATGCCTTGTCCACTACCAACAATAATATTCTGATTTAAATTACTCAAATTAGAATAAGACGAGAGAGTACCTTGTGATGTCGTCATGTGAGATGTGGCGCATGTGCCCATATACCAATTTTTGTCTGGAGTGTTGAGTGACATTGTGCTCATAGCTGCCTCTATGTCAGTCGGTGCATAAGTCGATGGGGGGCGGGGGGAGGAGGAAGGGGGGGTTGTGCTGTGTAGGCCTGTTGTGGACGTGGGCTAAGTATGCTAGGTTGGGCCTATCGGTTCTGAGGTGGAGTCCACGAGGATGTCGTATACGGGCAAGGAGTGGAGGCCCATGATAGTGTGGCCCACTGTGGGTAGACAACCCACGACGGATGCTGTTGCCACTGCCGTGGTCGCTGGTGGTTGTTTTTGGCCGGCGGGGACTGCCTCTTCACGCCGTCGTTGTTGCCAAAATTTCTTCCGCTGTGGCCCTTGCCGGACTGCCTGCTTCGGCAGTTGTTATGGGAGGAAGCGGACTATTGTGGGTCCTCTAGCAGCCAGTTCTGGTTGCCGAACCGGGAGGCCCTGCCATCGGCGGAGGGCTCGACGGTGGTGGTAAGGGCAGCGTCGGCAATGCTGGCCCGAGTGGTGCTGCTCTTGATTTTCCGGGTTTCCTCAAGGATGAGATTCGAACGTGCCTCATGAAATAGAGGTAACGACGTGCATTGCTGAAGGATGGTGGCAACACCGTCATAAGATTCGTTCAAATCTGCAATAAGTTGCATCACCAATCGTTGATTAGTGACTTGTGCGCCGACGTTGGAGAGTTGGTCGGCAAACATCTTGAGTTCTTGACAATAGACAAACACGTTTGGGAAATCGTCCTGATGAACGTCTTTGAACTGATTTTTAAGGTATAATGCTTGTTGAGTTTTGTTGTCGTGGAAAATAATGTCCAAACATTCCCACGTTTGGCGGGCAGTGGCATCGGTCTCAATGATGGTGTGCAACATATCATTAGATATCGTGTCGTATATCCACTAGAGGACGACTGCGTCCAAACGAGACCAGAGTGCATCATCAAAAGTCGAAGCCAATAGTACGTCTGTGGGCTTCGGCGTGAGAGGGATGATGTGGTCGATAACTTCGTAAACACGAGAATGGATATTAAAAAGCTCCACCCACGAGGTGTATTGACCCTTTTCCATTTCAAGAGTCACATGGATGAAGTTTTTAATGTTGATTACGGCAAGTGCCGGATGAAATTTGGTTCTGTCAGCCATGGAAGAGGAAATTTAGGAGGAAGAATGGATGGAAAAACTAGGATTCCGTCGTGGGTAAAAGAGGGGGCGGGGGGCGGCCAAGAGAGGTCGGAGGCTAGGGTTCCGATGTGGGCTAGGTGCCGACGTGGAAAAAAGGTGGCGGCCGAGAATGTGTATCGGATGAAAATCACTTTCTATGGACTCGATTTAGTTCTCTCCCCAGTCAAAAATGTAGTTTTAGGCTACTGATACCATAAAAGAATATGTTCCCTTGATTTTATTGATGAACGATTTACAATATATGTAAGGTTACAAGAATATTTACTTTGATACAAACTAGATAACTAATTAACCTAATTACAAAAAAATTATAATTCTACCTAAAATAGGAGATATACAATTAATGAAAGAATATTGGGAAATATTCTATTATTATTTATCTTCAATGTTGGTGTTACACATTAAAAATGCCTCTTCACTAGATGAAATCAAGATCACGAAATCCGCCAAAAGCATAAAAATCGATGATGTGTTATTCTTCCAAAAAGAACAGATAGTAGTAAAAAGGCCGTGAAAGAAATCAATGTTAGAGTCTAAGGGCTGTGGAAGAAAACAGGTTTAAAGGTTTGTAGTTTGGGGAAGAAAGCGTTAATTTTTCTTTAAAGGTTTAATACAGATTTATTAAAATAGTAGATTGTTTGAGGTCTGAATACGATTAAGACTTTTACGCACATCTGATTCGGTCAGATCTCTTAAGACCCAATAAGTGATAAAATTTTAATGAAAACAAATGCAATCATTAAGTGCAAACAAATAAGGCCTTACTAAGTCTCTTTGCACCCCTAATTAGTATTACTCAATATGTTTACAAAATCAAAATTGCAAGTGGCGAAGTAATGGTATTTCAGTTTCAATTCTCACCTAAAAATATTAATTTACGTCCAGCATCCGTGGATGGGTGTTTAAGGATATCAATTTGCACCACGTAGATATTGTGTGAATACTGTTTAATATCTATTACTTTTAGAAACAAGGAAAAAAGAGAAGGAAGAAAGATCACTGATATTTTATCAAGTTGCCGAAGTTTGAATATATTACTATTATTATTATTATTAGCAAGTTAACAGTGAAGGTGATAATTTTGATCAGAAATTGGAACGCAAGAATTTGAAATCAAATCTCAATTTAAACACTATCTCATCGTTTGATTAGGCAACAAGTTGAGCATGAATTAATAATATAGATATTAGTAATGCAAGAATTACTAATTCATGAATTGTAATGTACGAATAGGTAGTGCATGAATTGTAATATGGCAAATTATTTCACGTTAAATGTCTAGTTTGATATATTACAAATTAGTATACAATATATAATTTAAAATATTTAAATATAACTTTTAAACAAAAGAGAATTTTTCTGTGTTAGTTTTGTTTTTTACTATTTTTAATTTATGTATTACTAAAGCCACATTTTTATTCTGCATTTTATACCACATTAAATTATATATAATTTTCACATAACTTATGCATGTATTATTTATAAGGAAAATATTAAAGAGCAATCAAATATTTTACAACTTACTGCTGATTTATATGAGTATATTTTTATAACTGTTAAATATACACAATACACACACAATATACATGTGTATATTGAATCTCGGATTTGTGCCTATTTAGGACTCTCGGATTATCTCGGATTGGTGCCTATTTAGGACTCTCGGATTATGGTAATTAGTCAATGTAATTTATGATAAATATTTAGTATCCTAGTTTAGGTAATGTTGTAATATAATTAGTAGTGTATTACCATAATTAGTGTATTACCATAAATGTATAGAATAAAGTTTTAGGAATAGAATAGGAATAAGTTTCTCCTATTATGTAACTTGTATATATAGTCTTTCTATCAATGAAAATAATAAAGGGGATTATTTCTTTCATGGTATCAAGAGACTAGGTCTAACAAAAAAAAATTCTCTCCAAAATTTTTTGTTTCTCTCGGCCGAAACCCCCCCTCGGGTTTACCAAATTGTTCTTCCGCTCTCAAAATCTTTCTTACTATTCCCAAATTTCCCCTTCTCTACCTTTGTTCTTTCAACATGTCTAAGAACAATTTTCATCCTGCCCTCATGGTTTCTAACATCAAGAACATTATCCCTATTGTGCTTGAGATGGAAAACGTCCAATATGCGACGTGGGCAGAATTATTTAAAATTCACGCTATCTCCCATCAACTTATCCATCACATAATTCCTCCCACTGCACCTATTCCCGCGGAGGATCCTCAGTTATGGATTACTCTTGATGCTACCGTTCTCCAGTGGATTTATTCCACTATTTCGGTTGACCTCTTACAGACGATTATTGAGCCGGATACCACGTCTATGGCTACCTGGAATAGATTGCGTGACATATTCCAAGATAACCAACATTCACTTGTTGTCACACTCGAGCAGGAATTCTCTCAAGTTCGCATGGAAGAATTTCCAAACGTATCTGCATATTGCAAGAAACTCAAGGAGTTGGCGGACCAACTCCGTAACGTTGGCGCACCTGTAACAAATAATTGTCTGGTTCTACAACTGGTTGCCGGTCTTTCTAAGGCCTATAATGGCGTTGAGACTCTCCTTCGTCAAAGCAACCCACTTTCCACTTTTTATTAAGCCCGCTCCATGCTTACTTTGGAAGAAGCCGGTTTGGCTAAAAAGGCGGCTACCAGAGCACCCCGTCGTCCTAATGATGTCCTCCACAAATTTTTCTGGTTTTGTTGATAATTCGGGCCAAAATCGTACTCATGGTGGCGACAAAAATAATCGTAAGAATAATAACAAAAACCGCTGGGGCAAACGCGGTGGTTTCGGTGGTCAGCAGTCCGATTGTGGGCCCCGACCATTCTACAATGGGCCTCCTCCCTACTGGTCCCAGCCGTGGGGCCCATGGCAGTGGGGCTGGGGCAATGGGCCGTGGGCCAGCAACCCCTATTTTCCAGGCCCTTCAAGCAGCCAGTGGGCTGGACAGCCTAATTTCAGGCCCAACACTCAGCAGACAGGTTCTCGGTTCAGCACTGGGCCGGGGCAGCAGGGTGGACTGCTTGGGCCTCGGCCCACACAAGCATTCTCGGTAGTGGGCCCCACATCTACTCACACCAATATTGAGGTCGCAATGCACACACTTGGGTTGACGCAACCGGATCCAAATTGGTACATAGACACCGGCGCAATGACACACATGACTTCCGATCAAGGTACTCTCTCATCTTATGCCAATTTGAGCAATCCTTGTGGTATAATTGTCGATAATGGTAACTCTATTCCAATTCAGGGTTATGGTCATAAAAATCTATCTCCTCCCAATCCTCCCCTTATCTTGAAAAATACTTTACATGCCCCCAAATTGATTAAAAACTTAGTGTGCACTGAAAATTCACCACCGACAATTACATTCTTTGTGCATTTGATCCTTTTGATTTCTCTGTGAAGGATTTCAAGACGGGGAGTCCTCTCATAAGGTGTGATAGTAGGGGAGATCTTTATTCTATCACGCCTGGTTTCAGTCCATCGAGTCAAGCCTTGCCATCAGCCTTTGCAGCCATTTCTCCTTCCTTGTGGCATGCTCGCCTTGGTCATCCGGGGTCCTCTATTTTATCAGCTTTAGATAAAAATAGTTTTATTTCCTGTAAGGGTACGAGTCGTACTCCAATTTGTCAATCTTGTTCTTTTGGAAAAATTGTTAAGTTGCCATTTGTAGACTCAAAATCTCATACTTTAATGCAATTTGATATTATTTATAGCGACTTATGGACGTCTCCAGTTCCTAGTTCAACGGGTCATCAATATTATGCTTTTTTTTTGGATGATTATTCTAAATTTCTATGGACGTTTCCAATAGCGAAGAAATTTCAAGTTTTTTCCATCTTCCTAAAATTTAGAGCATTCATCAGAACTCAATTCGACCGTGAAATAAAAAATATTCAGTGTGATAATGGAAAAGAGTATGACAATGGGGTGTTTCGGGAATTCTGTGCTACTAATGGGATAAATTTTCATTTTTCTTGTCCTCATACATCTTCACAAAATGGGAAAGCCGAACGTAAAATTCATTCCATAAATAACATTCTCCGCACCCTATTGATACATGCTTTCGTACCCCCATATTTTTGGCATCATGCTATTCAAATGGCTACATATCTCCTTAACATAATTCCTTCCAAAGGTCTGACATATTCTTCTCCCCTTCAAATTTTATATAATAAAACTCCTTCTTATTCTCACCTTCGGGTTTTTGGGTGTTTATGTTATCCGTTATTTCCATCCACCACAATTAACAAACTTCAGGCCCGGTCTACTCCGTGTGTGTTTTTGGGTTTTCCATCTAATCATCGTGGATACAAATGCTTTGATTTATCCTCCAATAAAATCATCATTAATCGTCATGTCATTTTTGATGAATCCCAATTTTCGTTTACTAAAAGTCATACTCCCGTGCCTAGTTCGTATATTTTTTTGGATGAACAAATATCCCCGTATATTATTCAGTATTTTTTGGACATCTCTCGCACCCGAAATTCTCCAGCGGTCCCACTGCCCGCTGGTCCCACTGGCCCATTTCGGTCATCTCTGCCCAGCCTTCTCACTGGCCAGTTTCAGCGATTGGGCCAGTCCAGCCCAACACTGGAACTGGTCCAGTTCCTGTTTCCGACGCAACGTCGCTTCGAATTAGCCAGGCCCACCGCCGCGATCCGTCCCAAGCCCAACAAATTCCCAAAATCCACTCAATTCTTCCTCGAGTCATAGACCGGTCACTCGTAGTCAGCGGGGTATTTTTACACCTAAAAGACATTTTAATTTACATTCAAATGTCTCTAAATCCCCCTTACCCCGTAATCCCGTGTCGGCCTTAAAGGATCCGAATTGGAAAATTGCTATGATTGATGAATATAATGCTCTTATTGATAATAAGACGTGGGAGTTGGTTCCCCGTCCTTCTGGTATTAATATTAGTAGGTTTATGTGGATTTTTGCTTACAAGGAAAATTCAGATGGTTCATTTGCACGACATAAGGCGTGGCTTGTGGGTGATGGTAAGACTTAGCAGGTTGGGGTGGATTGTGGTGAGATATTTAGCCCGGTGGTCAAGCCGGCTACCATTCATACTGTACTCAACTTGGCTCTTTCAAAAGCATGTCCTATTCATCAGTTAGATGTAAAGAATGTTTTCCTACATGGTGATCTCAAGGAAACAGTTTATATGCATTAGCCGTTGGGATTTAGGGATCCCAAATATCCTCATCATGTTTGTTTGTTGAAGAAATCCTTATATGGACTTAAGCAGTCTCCACGGACCTGGTATACAAGGTTTGCTGACTATGTTTCGACTATTGGGTTCACTCATAGTAGGTCGGATAATTCCTTGTTCATCTACCGTCGTGGTTCGTCATTGGCCTACATTCTATTGTATGTGGATGATATCATTTTGACTACCTCTACAGATGCCTTACGCCAGTCGATCATGACCATGCTCAGCTCTGAGTTTGCTATGAAAGACTTAGGGCCCTTGAGTTACTTTTTGGGGATTGCCGTTACTCATCATTCCAATGGAATGTTCTTGTCTCAACGAAAATATACAGCTGAGATCATCGAGAGGGCTGGGATGTCATCCTGTAAGTCCACGCCCACTCCAGTCGATACAAAGCCCAAGCTTAGTATCGCGGTCGGCGTACCCTATGAGGATCCGACCCGCTATCGCAGTCTTGCAGGGGCCCTTCAGTATCTTACCTTCATGAGATCGGATATTACATATGTTGTCCAGCAGGTGTGTTTGTTCATGCATGATCCCATAATTGAGCACATGAATGCACTCAAACGCATCATTAGGTATATTCAAGGTACACTTGACTATGGTTTGCATTTATATCCTTCCTCCATATCCACACTTGTCTCGTATACATATGTTGATTGGGATGGTTGTCCCGACACTCGACGGTCTACATCAGGCTATTGTCTGTTTCTTGGCCACAACTTGGTCTCCTGGTCAGTGGAGCGTCAGTCGACTCTATCCCGCTCAAGTGCCGAGGCTGAATATCGAGGGGTAGCTAACGTGGTCTCGAAATCATGTTGGTTACGTAATTTGGTTTTGGAGCTTCATTGTCTCATTCATAAGGCAACCTTGGTATACTGCGATAATATTAGTGCCATTAACCTTTTTGGTAATCCGGTTCAGCACCAACGCACTAAACATATCGAGATGGACATTCACTTTGTCCGTGAAAAGGTTGCCCGTGGTCAAGTTCGCGTATGCCATGTCCCATCGAGATATCAGATTGCCGACATCTTTACAAAGGGTCTTTCCTCTGTCCTTTTTGAAGATTTTAGGGACAGTCTCAGCGTTCGAAGACCGCCCGCTATGACTGCGGGGGTGTGTTAAATATACACAATAAACACACAATATACATGTGTATATTGTGTATATTGAATCTCGGATTTGTGCCTATTTAGGACTCTCGGATTATATCGGATTGGTGCCTATTTAGGACTCTCGGATTATGGTAATTAGTCAATGTAATTTATGGTAAATATTTAGTATCCTAGTTTAGGTAATGTTATAATATAATTAGTAGTGTATTATCATAATTAGTGTATTACCATAAATGTATAGAATAAGGTTTTAGGAATAGAATAGGAATAGGATTCTCCTATTATATAACTTGTATATATAACATTTCTATTAATGAAAATTATAAAGGGGGTTATTTCTTTCAATAATTGTAGTATCGGGGTCATCTTGCACACACCTTAGCTAATTTCAACATGCTAATTTATATATTGAGATTAAATCTCCTTAAATCTAAGACAAACATTGTATAATTTGTTTATTTTTGTGGGGGGTGGGGGATTAATACCACTAGACAGTGTGGCTATGGATATTTTATTAATAATAAAATAAAAAAAATTCAACAGAAATAAGTACAAGCAAGGAAGGTTAGGGTCTATTTTACCAATCTTATTGAGGTAATGAATCTATACTAATTAACAAGCATGACGAACATAAAAATTAGCGAGAACAAAATATTCTATGATCATCACAGAATTTATATTACATTTTATGATGATATTATAATTTGGTGCTAGTTTTTATGTGGAGATTAAATCACCTAAAGCTCAAATTAAATGACAGTATCACCAAGTTGTATCGACTATATAGTAAATCTAGTATTTAAATTGAAACGTAAAAAGAATTGGACATGATTATATAAAAATCTAAATTATTATCACTTCAAGTCTGTTTGCCTAAATTTCCAAAATTTATTTATGGAATGACTTATTTTCAGATAAAATTTTAAAAGTACTTTTAGAGAGTAATAATTTATGTTTGGTCAAAGTCATTTTAGAAAAGCTTTACTTGTTACTTGATTAATAAATTCTTCAATCTTTCTAAAAAATGATATTGTGTATCAAATTAGGGGTAAAATGTGAATATTTTACTTTAAAATTTTATATATAAATAATATGTTTAGTGCGTTGATGTTGAACCGGACTCCCTGAGAGATATATCGCACTAACATTATCGCAATAAATCAATGTCGCCTTCGGAATAGGACAATAGAGCTCCAGAAGAAGATTTCGTAGCCAACACGATTCAGAAATCACATTGGCAACTCCCCGGTATTCGGCTTCGGCACTAGACCTAGACAAGGTAGTTTGCCGTTTGGAAGACCAAGAGATCAAATTGTCACCAAGAAAGACACAATAACCAGACGTAAAACGTCTGGTATCCGGACATCCACCCCAATCTGCATCAGTATAAGAAATGAGAGTGGTTGTCGAAGATAGATATAGATGCAAGCCATGATAGAGAGTGCCCTGAATATAGCGCACAATGCGCTTAAGAGCATGCATATGATCCTCCATCGGGTTATGCATGAAAAGGAAAATCTGTTGCATAGCATAAGATATGTCGGGCCTTGTGAAAGTAAGATGTAGCAGGGCTCCTGCAAGGATGCGGTAATGTAATGGATCAACATATGACATGTTGGAAGTATTACTCAACTTCGATTTAGTATCAACCAGAGTGGAAGACGGCTTACAAGAGGACGTGCCAGCCCGTTCAATGATCTCCTCTGCATACGTTTTCCGAGACAAGAATAAACCACCTACATGATGTGTTACAACTATTCCCAAGAAATAACTCAATGGCCCTAGATCTTTCATAGCAAATTCTGAGCTAAGAAGAGAGACATGATAGACTTTTGAAGAGCATCAGATGAAACAGTTAAAATAATATCATCCATACACAGAAGGATGTAAACGGTATATGAAGAGGGAATGATCAGACATGTTGTTAGAAAACCCAATAGTAGAAACATAATATGCAAACCTCTTGTACCAGGCCCGAGAAGCTTATTTGAGCCCATACAAGGATTTCTTCAGTAAGCATACACGATTAGGATAAGTGGGGTCTCTATAACCCATGAGCTAATACATATGTACCGTTTTGTTGAGTTCTCAATGCAAGAATGCATTTTTCACATCAAGCTGATGTAGAGGCCATGCTTTATAAAGAGCCAGACTTAGTACCGTGCGGATATTTATTGGTTTAACCATCAGACTGAAAGTCTCACCGTAGTCCACACCAACCCATTGAGTCTTTCCATCACCTATAAGACGGGTTTTATGCCTCTTAAATATACTATCAGATTTTTCTTTAGGACTAAAAATCCACTTAGACCGAATCACATTAACACCAGGAGGACGAGGTACCAAATCCTAAGTCTTATTATTAATAAGAGCATTATATTTATCACCATAGTCATTTTCTAATTCAGTTCATTAAGTGCAGACACATGATTACGAGGAAGAGGTGATTTGGTAACATGTGACCGTATTTTTTATTTGGTTTGAAAATCCTATGTTGACTACGAGTGACTGGCCGTTGGGCCAGAATTAGAGTTTGTTGGATAGGGGAAGTGATATTGGGCTGACTTGTGATGGGTCCGGATGCCGAGGGGGAGGGGAGCAAACTGCTCGATAGTGGGCCTCCAATTGATGGACCGCCACTGCCTGGGAGTGGGCCTCCAGCCCATGGGTCACCTCTCGGCAATGGGCTGCCAACAAGAGGAACTGCTGGACTGACTTCCATTGGGCCCGGTAGTGGGCCTCCAGCCGGTGGCCTGCCACTGCCTGGAGTGGGCTTCCAGCCTGTAGGTTGCCTCTCGACAATGGGCTGCCTTGAAAGCCATTCACTCGCTTATCCGGAATGAGCTATAGAGTTGGAGTATAGGAAAAAAGCATCACTTCTTTATTGTCTTGAAACTCTGCTCTGAACCCGAATCGTAGAACTCGGACATGATAGATTTATCATCTCAGGTCTTTTATGACATTTATAAAGAAAGTAATTTCTTTATTATGCCGATTCCTCTCTCCTTATATTTTATGTTAGAAGGAATGAAATTCATAAATGAAGTAGTTAATAGTAGGGTTACCATTATCCTTTTTGTAGTGATGAATCTTTTGAGTATCCCCCGTTGAACTTCTAGGTATTAGGCATGGAAGAATGTATTTTGGCAAAGGGAAAATTTGATTCATCAAAGATTACGTGGCGACTCCCAATGATTTTATTAGAGGATAAGTCGTAACATTTATAACCACGGTGGTTTGATGGATATCCCAAAAAAATACACGGAGTAGAACACGGTTGAAGTTTATTGATGGTAGTATAAGGGAAAAGAGGATAACATAAGCACCCGAATATCCGGAGATGAGAGTAAGATGGGTCCCTCAGGTGTAGAATTTTAAGAGGGGATTGATAGGCTAATTATTTTCTTGGAAGTATGTTGAGGAGATATGTTGCCATGTGTAATGCATGATGCTAAAATGATGGTGGTAGAGAGACATGGGCAAGTAAGGCTCTAACAATGTTATTAATGGTTCGGATTTTTCTTTTCACTTTTCCATTTTGAGACGAGGTATGTGGACAAGAGAGACGAAACGATAAACCATTATTTTTGTAAAAATTCCAAAATGGCTATTATCAAATTCTCTACCATTATCACATTGAATAATTTAAATGTCCCATTCAAATTGAGTGCGGATGAATGCTCTAAAGGAAAGAAATGTGGAAAAAAATTGTGACTTTTTAGACAAAGGAAATTCTCACAAACAATTGGAGTAATCATCTAATAAAAGAAGATAATATCGATGGCCCAAAGAGCTCAAAACGGGAGATGTCCAAATATCACTATGGATAATATCAAAAGGCATAACAGTGCATGAATTAGAAGCAACAAAAGGAAATTTAACATGTTTTTCAAGAGGACATGAGCGACAAACATGAGAATTACGAGTTCTAGTACACGCAATAAATTTATTTTGTTTAAGGGAGGCAAAAACAGGTGCCCCCGGATGATCCAAACGTTCATGACATAAAGAAGGAGCTAAAGCTGCAAAAGTGGATGATAACGTGGCTTGATGTGTGGTAGTGGTGATTGGATATAGCTCGCCCCGACTATCACATCTCATTAGGCGCATCCCCGTCTGAAAATCCTACATGAAAAATTCAAAATGATCAAATTCAACAGAAACCGAATTGCCAGTGGTAAACTTTCTAACTAAAACCAAGTTTTTAATCAATTGAGGAGCATGAAAGATATTTTTTAAAGCTAACGGTGGGTTCGGGGGGGGGGGGGGAAGTTTGTATTACCATAACCATAAATTGGAATTGAATGACTATTTCTGACAATTATACCATGATTATTGCTCAAATTAAAATAAGATGAGAGATTACCCTGTGAGAACGTCATATGAGACGTTGCTTCGGTGTCCATGTACCAGTTTACATCGGGTGGATTGAGCCCAAGAGTGTGCATTGCGGCCTCGATGTCGGTTGTTGCGGCTACTGCTGAGTGGACCTGCTGTCACTGGCTCGATTTTGACCCAAGTACGCTGGGCTGCTAGCCAGTGTGCCTTGAACTGGGCCTGGCCCAAGTTTCAGAAGGAAAAGGGCAGGGGGGACAGTCCAAGGCCAGTACCAGGCCCAATATGGCGGTCCACTACCCCATTGGGCCCGCGACTGCCACGCCTGGCCCAAGTTCTTTTACTGCTGGCCGCCGCCACTACCGCCACCTCCGCCAATCCGGTGGCCACCACCGCAGTCACCGCCGCAATTTTTACAGCCATTATTGCTATTTCGTTCCTTTTAACCACGGGTTGGCGGCAAATTTTCAATTTGTGAAGAGTTTTCATCGGACGGAGCGGCAACCATGGCGGAATTCGACACGATGGCTGTCTTTTTTACAAAACCCGCTTCTTCTAGTATGAGCATAGAACAGGCTTGGTAAAATGGCGGAAGAGGGTTGCTTTGGCGGATGAGTGTACCAACTCCACTTTACGCGTCAGTGAGGTCGACAACCATTTATAAAATGAGCCGATTGTTAGTTATTGGCGCCCCGACGTTCTTGAGTTGGTCCGACAAAACCTTGAGCCGTTAACAATATGCGGATGCATTGGGAAAATCTGCCATGTCAGTGGTGGAGAATTCTTGCTCAAGTGTGACGGCCCGAGAATTTTTATTATCTTGGAATATGCCACGTAATCAATCCCAAGCCTCCATTATCATGGAGTCGGGTTCAAGAATCATATGCAACAAATCACTTAAAATTGTGGCATAAATTCACTAGAGAACCATCGCATCGAGGGTCAATCATAATTCATTTTCATCATCGGTTTTCAGCACCTTCTCATTGCCTTTTTCCGATGGAATTATGTGATGGATAACCTGGTGTGACCTACAATTTTGAAGAGCTCTGCCCATGTCACATAATGGACGTTTTTCATCTCAAGAGTGATGGAGATATGAGACTTAATGTTTGAAAAAGCTAGGGCTGGATGAAAATTTAATTTCGAGTCAGACATGACTGACGGGACAAAAAAGATGAAGGAAGTAGACGGCGGCAAGGGCGGCGGGGGGGGGGGGGGGAGCCAGCGGCAAAGAGAAAAATTTAGGGTTTGGATTTGGAACTTTCCCTAGAATTTGATACCATGTAAAAAATATATTCCTTGGTTATTTCATTCCAAAGAGGTGGTAAATACACCCATAATACAAACATAATCCTAGGCTAGAATTAAGATAGTAAATAACTAATTATACACCTACCATAACATAAGATAATTAAAGATTATATAATATTTACAAAATATTCTATCAATTAAATATATACTCATAATAATTATCATTTAACCTATGTATACCACGTAATTTTCCGGCGAAGGGTCTGCACCTGATCACCCTTCGCCTAAGGTGGCTCTGCCTGATGGGATGTCCCCAAATTAGATTAAAAGTTGGCAAATATTTATATGTATTGAGCATCTATATCAAATCAATAATCATGTAAGACACAAAATAAAAATATATTTAATTATAATTGTGTAATGAACTTATGCAGAAGACGCTGTCATTCTATCATCTCTTTGACTTTTCAAGAAAAACACTTTTTAAAATTTGAAAAATAATCACTTCTAGTATGGCATAAGTTTGGCCAATAGTCTTTAGCCAAATACAAGATCATCGTGCATCTCCTATAATTTCTTAGGAAACCTCATGAATGCCTTGAAGTTGGTCGCTCGAATAAAAAAGTAGAGTTGATTAAAAACTTCTTTAATCCAAAAAGAGTTGAAAAAGAAGTTTAAAGAAAACAAAACTTAGGCCATTCGTCCGTCAGACAAATTATTGGTTCACCATTCTTAGAGGACTTTGTACATTTGTGAAGAATTTGAAGACATTTTGGGTAAAAAATGACAACATGTTAGGTGTTCAAGATCCTAAAATCTTTCATTAAAATGTGCCAAAAAAGAGGATAATGTTAATACTCCATCCGCTTCATAATAAGTGATGTTTTTAGCTTATGCACACCTCTTAAGAAATTGCTCATTCCTAGAAAATTATGAGTGTTTTTACTAATTTACACCTAATTAATGCCTAAAAAAAGAAAAAACTACGTAATGATTCTTGATTATGTAAATAAGAGTAATTTTGAAAGAATAATGTCAATTTCTTCTTGAAATCCTAAAGCACCACTTATTTTGAAACAAAATAAAAAGCCTAAAACACCATTTATTTAGGAATGGAGGGAATAGAATTTATTAGGAAACCAGATCTTGATTGTCTGGATATAAGGTGAACATCAATTACATCGCTGAGAACTTGAACAAGAGAAAATATAGAATGTAATTTATTTAGTTTAAGATTGTCTGGAATCCATGAAGAGAAGTACTTGAGAATAAGTTTCCATAAATCTGCTTCTTGCTTTATCTGTCTCAGTTATGTCACGATCCAAATCAGAGGTTCGCGATGGGCACCCGAATTCCACCCGCCGGGTATCACCACTCGTACAGTCAATACCTAATTAAAATTAAATATGGACTAAGCCGGAAAAAGGTTATGGAAACTCTTAACCAGAACCAACTTATATATATATACTTACACATACCAAGGCCGACAAGGCCATACAAGTCTACTACACACACGACACATGTATGCAAGCCTCTAAAGAATACATGACATCACAAGGACGGAACAGGACCCCGCCATACCCATATGCGCATGCAAAAATACTGTACCACGACCAAACTGCAACTCTAAAACAAATAGAGTACTCCAACATCAGCTGAACCAGCAACCTACTAACGTAAACCGTCACCCTCTTTAACTGAACATGCGGGCATGAAACGCAACGTCCCCCGACAAAAGGGACGTTAGTACGACTGATGTACTGAGTACTCATGCATGAATAATAGCATAACAGGGATATACCAATAACTAAAACAGAAACAGCTGACCAGCAGTAAATGCCTCTGAGGGCCCTAATACATATGCCTAAATGTTATGCACAATGCAAATGCGACACATCGGCCTCATCGAACATCTTTCTTACCATAACAGCCTCTGTGGGCTTCATACTATATAATGGTTAATGAATGTATGCATGATGCAAATGCGGTATACATATATATTGGCCACACAAGGGCATCTTCCTTCCCATAACCGCCTATGTGAGCATCAGGTTATATCGTATAAGCCATACAGGCTAGCCACACATGCTTCAATATTGGCCTCTTAGGGCTCTTTTGTGATAGTCTGTACCAGCTGCAGGTGATGTGTGTATATAACCCCTTTTCCTTTCCCCATATCCCCTACATATATACAATATTTACCATATAGTAGTGTGCATAGCACAGGTGGTTCAGGGTAATATATGAATATAATGCAAATGAAAATGCATGAATGGTAACACAATATTCCAATCTCAATGGATGACATAATATCTCTATACCTTCGGCTAACATTTGGAAACATCAATATTTTTTTCGTATGCCTCAATAAGGACTTAGAAACATATTTAGACATGTTTTTAGCATAGGAATCAATTACATGAATAGTCTTAACTACTAGGAGTAGAATAAATTATGGAGCAATATCACAGTTATATTTCGTTACATAGAATATGCCAAAAGAAAGAAATAATTTATCTTAACATACCTCGAATCCAAGCTTAATAACTTTAAGTGAAATTATTGATAAGGATGGAATAATGTTGCTGGAGAAGGTACGTTGCTGCTACACTTAAATTTACTAAACAAGTTGGTTCTAAACAAGTTGGTAAAATTACTAAACAAGATGGAACAAGTGAAATTATTTCTTAGTTTGGTTCTAACTCGTGGAAACAGTGAGGCATTAACTTAGTACTTCAATAAAGGGTTTGGCTTAGCCTTCTTTTTTCCTTAATACTAAGAACGAACAGACTCCATTCCTTTTTAATAGTAGGAACAAAGTAATGATTCCTCTCCCTAAACACATGTCTCCTTCTAAATTGATGTCATGCCACCCATTAGTCATTTAATCACACGTACTCTCTCCTCTAGTTTACATGCACAATAGTGGAATATTGCCACTTAAGTAACTCTCTTACGTCCTACACGTACACGCCAAACTCCACTCCACTTTGTCCCCTTCGTATAATTTATCAATCACACACATAATTAATTTCGTGATCCCAATTCACTTAAATCTTGATAACTTATAAAATCTTCATATACTCAGTGTCATAATCTTTTAATATGACACTAGTCCATAATCTCTTTATGCGCACACCAATTTTATTCTGATCCCCGTCGTCACACTTCTTACGTCCAAAATTATTTTGGGATTTAATCCTTTTATATGTCAAGCTCTTTATTAGCATACGTAAATATAACATAAATTTTTTCAACGCTCGGGTCTATTTACATACGCCTAGCGATTTTACATACGCTTAGCGATTCAAACCGTGATCCGAAAGTACAGGATGTTACATCCTTCCCTCCTTAGAAACATTTATCCTCGAATGTTGGGGTAACATATCTAATCTCCGTCACGTAGCCTGAAAATATAACTATCTTCATATATCACTACATCAGACCTCTCATGGTCTTCAAGCATTAATTATAATACCTTGAGATAGAACTCACCTTATGCTCATTTTGGAACCTCGGCGTTGGTCTGGAACAAATGTGGATATTTGTGCATCATTTCCTCTTCCGCCTCCCATGTCATCTCTTCCACATTCTTATTCCGCCAATGAACTTTTACAAAGGCTACTCCCTTAGTCCTCAACTTGCGGACTTGTCGATCTAGGATAGCAATAGGAACCTCTCATACCCCATTTCTGCACACCAGAGAATTGCCACCTTTGGCCGAAGCGTTCCTTCTGTCCCTCATCCACCATCGATCCTTACGTCATTCTAGAATAATCATATCTTTGTGAGACCTGCATAACTATAATCTCATCCACCTTTATCTTTCTTGTTGTAATCCTTTATTTTATTCGTCACTAAGCGGAAAACATTTCTGCCTTGATACTTAATCATACATTTTCATTCATACTTATTAACTGTTTTCATATTTCCTACCACCATACTTTGATTGTACCATAATTCTCGTCCTCAATTGCCCCTATTATTATACGGAGGTTACACTCATGAAGCTATTTTGTGTGCTCACCCCTCCTTTGGATATCCTAACCTTTATCTAACATAATACTCCAGTTGTTACTTGAGCAAGTTGTGATACTCATTCTTCACCCCTCTTTCTTTGCATGACATGGTGGTTTTCAAATCCCAAATGTCCTCGAGCTGTTGCTGAACTTGAAATAAAATTGTTGCTACTTTGCTGAAATTTGGAAGAAAAGCAGTGGCTGCTATGCTTGTTGTCTAAACCATTGTTATGCTCGAGAGACTTTCCTATGCTGTCATTTTTATTTCCACTTGTTGTGGCTATCCTTTGTTGTTTCCTGTTGCTGCAAATCTCGAATGAATAGATCATTTCTCAAGTGCTGAACTTTGATAAGCTGTTGCACATCCTGAGAATATGCTACCTGTCAAGGCTATCTGACTGCTGCTGTTTTGAACCCATTGTTGCTGCATCTTGTTGCTATGGCTCAATTGTTGCACCTTCTAGCATTTTTGTGGCTATGCTCGATATACCGTTGCTCTATGAATTTCTTTCCTTCTAATGCTTCTGTCAAAGTTGCTACTACACTACATGACGGTCGGGATGGTCTTACTCGACTTTTACAACTTTGATCCCGAGATATCGGCATCTTTGAACCTTTTAAATGTCGTCGATCCCTGACTAATAAATTCCTTTGGTTACAAGCTCCCTGACTAATAAATTCCTTTGGTTACTCTCTCCTCTAGTTTACATGCACAATAGTGGAATATTGCCACTTAAGTAACTCTCTTAAGTCCTACACGTACACGCCAAACTCCACTCCACTTTGTCCCCTCCGTATAATTTATCAATCACCCACATAATTAATTTTGTGATTCAATTCACTTAAATTTTGATAACTTATAAAATCTTCATATACTCAATGTCATAATTTTGTAATATGACACTAGTCCATAACCTCTATATGCGTACACCAATTTTATTTCTGATCCCCGTCGTTACACTTCTTACGTCCAAAATTATTTCGGGGTTTAATCCTTTTATATGCCAAGCTCCTTATTAGCATACGTAAATATAACATAAATTTTTCCAACGCTCGGATCTATTTACATACGCCTAGCGATTTTACATACGCTTAGTGATTCAAACCTTGACCCGAAATTACTGGATGTTACAAGTTAGGTGGTATACTTCCATAAAAACATCTTTCGTCATTAGTTTAAAGTCTAAAGATGTCACTGTTATTACCTTGCGGTGATGGATCTTCAAGGAGAGAAAATGCTGCAGAACTCTTGACAGTAGCTTGGATGGCCTTCCCGTTGGGACTAGTTGTCACACTTGTAGAAAGTCATTTTGTTTTGTGGTGGCAGGAAAGAAGTTACTGTAGTCAGTATGCACAGGCTATACGTATAAATGGAAAGATTAAACTTTGATGTACAAACTTTTTAAAACTATTGTGCTTTGTGCACATTCTTGCAAGCTGATTATCAACTTGGCCTAGGAGAATGCATTATTCCATGGGTGCATCTGATTTTGACTTTTGAAGAGGGTCCATCGCAATGAACATTGGCTGTATTTGTATGTCTTTGGTTTTAGTCTGATATTAATATAGCTTCGACCGGCTTTAAATTATTTGTTCTACCTACATCAGGGTGAAGGTGTGGGACTTCAGAGGAGTAGTGTATGTTGTGTAGGATTTTGTTGGGTTCAAAACACACAAGTAAGGCACATCAGAAGTTTAAAATTTTGTTCTTACTTACCTCAACAATTACATCTGGTATGGTTATATGACAATCAAAAACCTATAACATAAAACATTAACACTTACAAGTTGTATTATCTGGAATCTTTATCAACTGTGGGTTCGCACGCGAAAGCCCTTTCAATTGCAAGCTCCAAGCTTCAATGTATTTCTCCTTTGGAAAGCTAGGAAATCCGGCAGAGGTTCGAGAGATTGTTTTGATTCTAAGTCTCTAAGACTTAGAATAATAATATGAAATTAAGTGTATTAAATAATAAAGTGAATGTCTGTATTTATAGGTGAAAAATTAGGTCAAACTGGATTAGGGTTTGACCCTGGGCCTAGACAATAAATCGAGACAGATTAGGTCATTAGCCCCGCGACCCTATGGTGTGGGTGCCGCGGCGCTTGATGTGGCCCTACACTGTCTCGATTTATTTTCCGCACATTCTTAATTTAATCCAAAATCCAATTTTGACTTAATTAAAGCAATCATTATTCATTTAAATATCTCAATTCTAAATCGAACACCCTCTCAATACATCCTTAGATAAAAAAGACAATCGATATAGTGTGACCCTACATGCCTTCACATATCGACATTAATCAAATTAAGGTCTATGCAGAACTCCTAGACGGCACCGTAAGACGAACTCAATATGTGAAGTACGTTTACGCGAATCCAGTAAACTTAACCTCTATGTGGTAAGATAAAATCCTTTCATTCACGACACACCCGATCAAGCTTAGGATTTGTCAAGTGTCTATCCAAATGACTTAATCATTGTATCTCATCTATATTAGTTGACAACTAGACCATATTCTAAATATGTCTATTGCGTTGGCCAACGACTTAGTCAACCTAATATCACTGAGAATCTCAGTGTTCTCTCGAATTACATTCGAGGAATGAATCCTAATCTTGGCTCAACTACCACCTTTAATCCACATCGTAATGTACCCAATACAAGCCGTATCTCAACCTATAAGGCATTTGAGCTTAGGACAGGATCAAAGTATATTACTTTATAGACAAGGTGCGTATTGACCTCAAGTCTAAGGACTTCTATCTCCCACACGCTGATCATACTTTAGACAAGTATAACAAATAATATATGAGCAGGGTATACCAATACTTTCAAAGCATCCATGTGTCCATCACAAGTAGCCATTACTCATAGCAGGTGAGACATACTACATCCTCTAAGGATGTGATGCAGACCACATGTCGACTTGTCATATATCATCGATACCTCTTTCTCGATGATCATTAGTCGAGGCTATTTTAAGAGTTACGTTATAATATTAATATCTCATATTATTAATAACAGCGTAACCTCTAGGGATGCATATTATAGAATATTATAAACAATCAATTAATAATTCAATAATTACAAATGCTAAAATATTAATCTCCATTAATAATAATACGAATGTGTATAAAGTACATTTGTCCTAATACAGATTGTCTCTAGGACATAAATATACCTTCAATCTCCCACTTGGCTTAGAGCCAATCTCCAACATATCTAATGCCCATATTCTCAAAATGACCATTATGCTTTACTAAGCTTAATGGTTTAGTGAATGAGTCAACTAGATTATCGTCTGTGGGAACATAGTCTAATCTAATCTCTTCAATCTCCACCATCTCCCTGCGTATGTGGTGGTTCCTTGGTACATGATTGTTTCTGTTTGTTGATCTTGGTTCATTAGCTTGCGCAATCGCACCAGTGTTGTCATAATAAATCGTTATTGGACAAGTGGCACTTGGAACAACCCCTAGTTCCTTCAGGAACTCAGAAGTCACGACAGCTTCTTTACCAGCTTTTGATCCAGCAATGTACTCAACTTCTGTTGTCGAATCAACAGTTGTAGCTTGTTTGGAACTTTTCCAGCTTACTACTCCACCATTGAAAATGAACGTGTATCCAGACTGAGATTTGAAGTCATCAAGATCCGTCTGGAAGCTAGCATCAGTGTACCCAGTAGCAGCTAGATTTTCTTCCCCACCATAGACTAAGAAGTAATATTTAGTTCGTCTAAGATACTTAAGAATACTCTTGACCGCTTTTCAGTGTTCTTCCCCAGGATTCTATTGGAATTTGCAAGTCATACTAAGTGTAAAGGCCACATCTGGCCTAGTACAGGTCATGGCATACATGATCGATTCTATAGCCGAAGCATATGAGATCCTTTTTATGCGTTCAAGTTCTATAGTATTAGAAGGACTATCATTCTTAGATAACTTGATGCCTTATCCTATAGGTAGATCACCTTTCTTGGAATTTTTCATAGAAAAATGTCTAAGCACTTTGTCTATGTAGACTGACTGTGACAGCACCAAAAATCTATTAGGTCTATCTCTATAGATCTTAATTCCCAGAATGTAGCAGGCTTCACCTAAATCCTTCATCATGAAGGTACTGGACAACCACTCCTTGACTGACTGTAGAAGAGTCTTATTCCCATTATCAATATGTCATTTACATATATGATAATAAAGGCAATACTCCCATTCTTGCGTTTACTATAAACAAATGGATCCTCTTTGCTTCTGACGAAATCAAATGACTTGATAGCCTTGTCAAAGCAAATGTTCAAACTCCCCGAGGCTTGTTTAAGCCCGTAAATGGACTTTTGTAGCTTACATACAACATTTGTTTTGGACTCAAGCGAAAAACCCTCAGGTTGTTTCATATACACCTCCTCAACTAGATTACTATTGAGGAAAGCAGTTTTGACGACCATCTGCCAAATGTCATAGTCATAATATGCAGCTATTGCAAGCAAAATCTGAATGGACTTAATTTTCGCAACAGGTGAAAAAGTTTCATCATAATCGACCCCAGACCGTTGATTATAACCTTTAGCCACCAATATTGCCTTATAAGTCTGTACCTTGCCATATGCATCAATCTTCTTCTTGAAGACCCATTTGCATCCTATGGGTCTAACTCCTGTTGGCAAATCAACCAAGTTTCAAACTTGATTTATGTACATCGAGTACATCTCAGATTTCATGGCTTCTTGCCATCTCTGCGAATCAATGTCTAACATAACTTCAATGTAGGTTGCAGGTTCATCGTCATCAGGAATATCTATCTGATTGTGTGTTTCAACAAGGAGATTAAGTCTTTCAGGCGGATGATGAGTCCTAGTGGTCCTACGGAGTTGATTATTCTGCATTTCAGTGTTTGTTGCATTCTGATTGTGAGAAGGTCTTTGTGTGCTGGACAATCCATCACCTTGAGAGCTTTCAGGAATGTCATTCTCATGTATTTCCTAAATGGAATGATGTACAACCATTGTATCACCTTTCATTGGTTGTGTATGAGAGCCTTGCATTTTTGCACTATCTCTCACAACACTCCCACTGGCTGAAGGGCATACTCTAAGTACCCAATCTTCACCAGATACTCCCACTGAATCCTTGTTTAGGTCATTCGACAAGGGTTCAACTTATGTGTTATCTTGTGGTTTTTTAATTTCTTCAAATTCTATCTCTGTGCAACTATGTTCCTTGTAGAAATATTCTTCTTCAAGGAAAGTTGTGTTCCTGGAAACAATGACCTTACGTTATCCAGAAAGATAGAAGTAGTATCCCTTAGTTTTCTTTGGATACCCCACGAAGTAACATTTCTCACTTTTGGATTCCAACTTGTCAGTGAGCATCTTCTTAACATATACAGGGCACCCCCAGGGTCTCAAATGTTTAAGAGCTGGCTTCTTGCCACACCATATCTCATAGGGTGTCTTTTCTACTGACTTGGAGAAACCCTGTTCAGAACATATATTGAGGTTTGTATAGCATGTCCTCAAAGGTATGTCGGTAGAGCTGAAAAGATCATCATGGATCGAACCATATCTAATAAGGTTCGATTTCTCCTTTCGGCAACACTATTCATTTGTGGTGTTCCAGGAGGTGTCCACTCTGATTGGACTACATGTAGCTTCAAGTAATTTAGAAAATCCTTGCTCAAGTATTCACCTCCTCGATCCGATCAAAGGGTCTTGATACTTGTTGCAAGTTGCATCTCTACTTCCGACTTGTACTCTTTGAACTTCTCAAAAGCCTCGGATTTGTATCTCATAAGATACACATATCCATACCTTGTTAAGTTGTCAGTAAAAGTGATAAAGTATGGAAAACCTCATTTAGCTTGAGTCGAAAACGGCCCACATACATCAGTATGGACCAACTCAAGCACCTCCTTGGCTCGCACACCTTTCCCAGAAAGTGGCTTATTGGTCATCTTTCCTCTCAAGTAAGATTTGCAGTTACCATAAGACTCCAAGTCAAATGGTTCGAGGTAGTCTAACTTCCTCAACCTTGCCATCCTCGATTCGTTGATATGACCAAGTCTGCAATGCTATAGGTAGGTAGAGTTTCTATTACTTATCTTAGCTCGTTTATTTTGTACATTAAATATTTCTCGACTACAATTTAGTGTATATAATCCATCCATAAGAGGAGCAGTTCCATATATAACATTATCAAAAGACAGTACTTGACTGCCATTATAAATATATGAGGAAAAACCCTCCATGTCCAAAATAGGGATAGAAATGATATTCCTCGTTAACGAGGGTACATAGTAGTAATCATTTAACACTAGACAATAGCTAGAAGGCAAATTTAATCTATAAGTTCCTACGCGCTCAACATCCACTCGTGCTCCATTTCCAACGCGTAGGTCTACCTCTCTTGGTCCAACCTTCCTGCTATCAATTAGCCCATGCATATTTGTACAAATGTGTGAGCCACAAGCGGTATCCAATACCCAGGAATGAGAGTTATTTATAGACATATTTATTTCAATGACGTACATACCTTGTCCACTAGAGATAGAAGCACCTGGTGCTTTTCCTCCTCCTGGTGCCGTGCAGTCCTTCTTCCAATGCCCCTTCTGGTTACAGTTGAGGAATACATCCTTAGCCGGATTCACCTTTCTTTTCTTCACACCTCCATTGGGCTTTATAGCTGAGGGCGCAGCGACTGCTTTGCCCTTCTTCTTCTGTCATTCCTTACCTTTCGGCTTGGGTCGGCTAGTAGAGCTCACCATGAGCACAACTTTGCCTTTGGAAGTGTAAGACTCAAAGGTCTTGAGCATGTTGTGCAGCTCCGGCAGACTCACCTTAATTCCATTCATATTGAAATTCACTATGAAGTTTTCAAATGAACGAGGGAGAGAGTTCAAGATGAGGGTGGTAGCGATATTTTCTTGCAACTTCATTCCAATTGAAGCAAGTCTCTCTATCAGCCCTATCATCTTCAACACATGCTGCGAGACCTGACCCCCTTCATTGAGCTTACACTTAAAAAGTTCTATCAGTAACTCATATTCCATAGTCTGGGATTGTTAGTCATAGAGACTCTTCAAGTGTTCGAGCATCTCATTGGGACCCATGTTCTCATGTTGTCTCTGAAGTTCCTTAGAAATGGAAGACAACATCACACACTGTGCTGAAGTGGCATCATCTAGGTGTTTTTGGTAAGCATCCTTATCAAAAGAGGCATATTTAGCAGAGTCTGTCGCAGGGACTGTTGGGAACACCGTGTCCAACACGTATTCTATTTTCTCTTGTCTCAGCACTATTCGCAATTTCTCAGCCAGTCAAGGTAATTAGGTCCAGTAAGTTTATTCATTTCAATCAACATTTTCAATGATAAGCTCGACATTTTTGATAATCTGAAGAATTAAATAGACTGGAAATCAAACTCAAAATCTATTTCCTATTATACACATTCGTTTAGGCTAATCAATATGGCTTTTTGTTTAATTAACTCCCACTATTTTAATATACTTCTACGACCCCATGGTAGAATACGAACCTATATTAATTGAGGTCATAATGGGCCAAGATCCAAGCCTATGCGATCTCCGCATTTTCTTTGGCTGATAACTTTAATAACACATCTTGGTAGGTTCTAAACCAATTGCAAAACTTATTTGCAACTCTTGGTTGATCAAATAATATATTTAATCTTGCGTCCTTAGATTAGTCCGACACTTTGGTGCCACGATTTGTCTAAGCAAGTCAATCCCGTTACACGGCTGCGTTTATGTATCTAAGTAAATTTGGCCTTTGTGAGCAAACACTTTGGTGTAAATACCCACAAAAATTTATCGTTTACCTTTACATTAAAACACATCTATGAAAGAGTCTGGATCCTCGTAGACTTAAAGCAAATGCTTTGGCATAAATACTCGTATCGCCGAAAAGGATTTTGCACTCTAACAATTATAATGGACGACGCGTTTTAATTTAGACTTGTATTTAAAATTTTGGGGAACATTTTAATTCAGGGTTTTAACCAAGATCAACTCTTTTACGCCATATCCAATATGACATCTTAATATCATGCAAAACTAATGACACATATAGTTGGGAACCGTCAATCCAATATGCATGATATAAGATGGTTTAATCAAATACTGGCGCCGCCTGCCCAGACAGTTATAGCGGACGTTATTCTAGTAACTTAAATGACAAACGATTTGACATTTATCACATAAACAGTATACTTATCAAATAATATATTGTATTATAATAATCTTGGGTTAAACATTCTGTACTCTGGAAAAAAAATTGTTTTATTTTTGGATAGGTAGGGCCGCGACGCTAATCATTAGGGTCGCGATGCCACTGAGGCAGAAGCCTTTCGGCGCTCCACCATGGAGTCGCGGCGCTGCAAAAACAAAAACCTTTCGGCTTTTGCAAATGCATTTGCGTCGTGGAGCTCTACCATGGAGCCGTGGCGCTGCAAGGGCAGAAACAATTTGGCTTCTACAAATGCATTAGCGTCGCGACGCTCCACCATGGAGCCGCGACGCCTACTGTCCAGTAAGTCCAATTTTTTTTTGAAACGAAGCATTAGCGCAGCAGCGCCGCCTTGAAACCCTAGCAAGCGCCGCGGTGCCCTACCATAGGGTTGCGACGCCGATGTCCTGACAAAACATTTCTGTGTTGATTTTTCAAAATCGTTCGAGCCCTAAATCCAATTTAGGGATCAAATTACAGATCCTTTATCATCACCCACCATTATCAATAACATATCGACCATCATATGTTCTTTGCCGTGCACCGTGCAATGAGCCCGGCAACGCACTTTTGGCTTAGTTCAAGTTAGAGCAGAATGACTTCCTTGAGTTAGCATAGGAGATAATTTAGGGTGTTATCAAAAGGTTAACATTCGGTCAAGACATGTGGGATTTCAAGAAGCCTTGTTTTAATCCAATTTTATGTTTAACCCATATTATTATGTTATTCAATTGTTATATAATCATTGAACCAGCCTGGGCTCTGATACCACTGTAGGATTTTATTGGGTTCAAAACACATAAGTAAGGCACAACGGAAGTTTAAAATTTTGTTCTTACTTACCCCAACAATTACTTCTGGTATGGTTATATGACAATCAAAAACCTGTAACATAAAACGTGAACACTTACATGTTGTATTAACTGGAATTTTTATCAACTGTGGGTTCGCACGCGAAAGCCCTTTCGATTGCAAGCTCCGAGCTTCAATGTATTTCTCCTTTGGAAAGCTAGGAAATCCGGCAGAGGTTCGAGAGAATGATTCTAAGTCTCTAAGACTTAGAATAATAGTATGAAATTAAGTGTATTAATAATGAAGTGAATGTCTGTATTCATAGGTGAAAAATTAGGTCAAACCGAATTAGGGTTTGACCTTGGGCCTGGACCATAAATCGAGACAGATTAGGTCATTAGCATCGCGGCCCTATGGTGTGGGCGCCGCGGCGCTTGACGTGGCCCTACACTGTCTCAATTATTTTCCACACATTCTTAATTAAATCCAAAATCCAATTTTGACTTAATTAAAACAATCATTATTCATTTAAATATCTCGATTCTAAATCGAACACCCTCTCAATACATCCTTAGATCGAAAAGACAATCGACATAGTGTGACCCTACAGACCTTAACATAGCGACATTAATCAAATTAAGGTCTACGCGGAACTCCTAGACGGCACCGCAAGACGAACTCAATATGTGAAGTACGTTTACACGAATCCAGTAAACTTAACCTCTATGTGGTAAGATAAAATCATTTCATTCACGACACACCCGATCAAGCTTAGAATGTGTCAAGTGTCTATCCAAATGGCTTAATCATTGTATCTCATCTATATTAGTTGACAACTAGACCATATTCTAAATATGTCTATTGTGTTGGCCAACGACTTAGTCAACCTAATATCACTGAGAATCTGAGTGTTCTTTTGAATATACATTCGAGGAATGAATCCTAATCTTAGCTCAACTACCACCTTTAATCCACATCGTACTGTACCCAATACAAGTTGTATCTCAACCTATAAGGCATTTGATCTTAGGACAGGATCAAAGTATATTACTTTGTAGACAAGGTGCGTATTGACCTCAAGTCTAAGGACTTCTATCTCCCACACGCTGATCATACTCTAGACAAGTATAACAAACAATATACCAGCAGGGTATATCAATACTTCCAAAGTATTCATGTGTCCATCACGAGTAGCCATTACTCGTAGCAGGTGAGACATACTACATCCTCTAAGGATGTGATGCAGACCACATTATAGAATGTTATAAACAATCAATTAATAATTCAATAATTACAAATGCCAAAATATTAATCTCCATTAATAATAATACAAATGTGTATAAAATACATTTATCCTAATACAGATTGTCTCTAGGAGATAAATATACTTTCATGTTGGACTTTTGACCTCTCGGTGAATCCAAAATAGCGAGTTATTGGCCATGTAAGTTCTTTTGTTTAGCAAATAACTTTTTTCCATTTGGTATTTTGATGAGCAGATATTATTTTTTGTGTCCTTTATTATTGTATTTTTCCTATTGAGCAGGCTTGCATATACTGGAAATACTAGCAGAACCTTTTTACGTATTGTGTCAGAATCTGCTTCATCTCAAGTTGCTGCTGTTAGTTGAAACTATCTTTTCACGTTGATCAACTACCTACATCCTCATTGTAAAGCTACCTGGCATGTTAACTAAATTTTCTACTGTTTTTTAGTTTGAGTCTTATGCTCTTTATCTTTATGTACATTAAAGTTCAAGCATGGTCACCATCTTGAATAAAGTTTATTTAATCACGACGTATTTCTTAAATTTCTGTTAAAGAAGATGTATTTCATTGTTATTAGATGGCATAATACACCCAATCAAGATTAACTTCGACCATTTGGAGGTTTTCCCTAATAGAAAATATGTTTGACAAGTGGATTCAATTTCTGAATCCTCTACATTCATTCCACTCTCTTCAAGTCCCTTTCATTCTAATACGGACAAATAGAAGTTTCTCAAAATCTCATCTTTATCCCTATTCTAATATGCAAGTCCCCAATCAAAACTAAAAAAGATCTTGGCACAAGCTGAACCTAATCTAAGTGTAACAACCAACAATCAAACCTCAACTCTGATCAGTTGGTATCATCTATATGGCTCCTTTACTTTCATTCTATTAAGTCCGTAACTGAAAGTTGGTCAAGCGACCCGTTGATTCGCACCTGAGATCTTTCTACAAAAGCGGGTTGATAGGGCGGATGACCAACTTTCAGTACTCTTTGCCATGCTATGTACTTATGCCTAATCTTTTTTTTTTTTAAATCTTTGCTTACTCACTCCATGGAACTGTTACCAAAGATCTTTACGCCTGCATTTTTAGTTGTTGATCTCTTTTGATTTTATTTTTTATTTTTTCCTGTACACCTGTACGAGTTGTTTAACTTGCAGTTATAACTATCAAATTTGGTTAAATTTGTGCTACAGGACTATCAATGCTAAAAAGGAAATTTTCTGTTGTCTCTTCGTTGATTCTGATTCTGCTCATGAACCTTCTGCTTCTGTCTATCAATAAGAACCATCGGTAATGACATCTTCACTGTAAGATTGGAATAATCTCCCTTTAGGGATTTTTTTCATTAATCACAATATATAATTGTACAGAGATTGATTCCTAATATAATAAGAATCTTAACTTACCTTAAATGGTTGATTCCTAATACAGTAAGAATCCTAAGTTACCTTAAATATACATCTATCATAATTATAAAATATACTGTGAATATTCGGAGAATATCCGCTAATACTCCCCCCCAGTCGGAGCGGGAGGAGGCCGAACGCTAAGGCTGGATCGGAAGTCGGTGAAGAGCTGTCTCGGTAGTCCCTTTGTGAAAATATCTGCATACTGATAGGAGGAAGGCACGTGTAATATCTTGACCTGACCAAGGGCAACCTTCTCACGTACAAAGTGAATATCCATCTCGATATGTTTGGTTCGCTGATGTTGGACCGGATTATGAGACATATAGATGGCAGATATGTTGTCACAATAGACTATAGACGCCTTTCGCAGTGGACACTGGAGCTCCAAAAGAAGATTACTGAGCCAACAGATCTCAGCAACGACATTAGCAACTCCACGATACTCTGCTTCAACACTCGAACGGGATAGCGTGGCCTGCCGCTTGGCGGATCATGAAATAAGATTATCCCCAAGAAATATACAGTAGCACGAGGTGGAGCGACGTGTGTCCGGGAATCCTACCCAATCTGCATCCGTGTAGGAGAGTAATTTGGTTGGGGCAGAGGGGTATAGATGCAATCTAAAGTCAAGTGTACCCTTAACGTATCGGATAATACGTTTGAGGGCCGCAAAATGAGACTCTCGAGGGGAGTGCATAAACAGACACACCTGTTGAATGACATATGCAATATCAGGCCTAGTGAATGTGAGATACTGAAGGGCACCTGCAAGACTCCGATATAGGGTGGGATCAGAAACTGGCGCACCCTCATTGGCACTGAGCTTGGATTTTGAGTCAACCGGAGTTGGCATACTTTTACAATTTTCCATTTTAGCCCTGTACACGATCTCTTCCGCATATTTGCGCTGACACAGAAACATGGTAGCGGCCGATCGGACCACGAATATACCCAAGAAATAACTCAGCTTGCCCAAATCAGTCATAGCAAATTCAGTTTTGAGTAGAGCAATGATTTCATTCTTCAAGTCGTCGGAGGAGGCAGTAAGAACAATGTCATCCACATATAATAGCAAATAAGCAGTGCTGCTACCTCGATGAAAAGTGAAAAGAGAGTTATCACACCTGCTACAAATAAATCAGATCTGCATAATATACTTGGCAAAGAGATCATACCACGTGCGGGGTGCCTGTTTCAAGACATATAATGACTTCCTGAGACGACATACATACTGCGGGGCTGTCGGATGGACAAAGCCAAGGGGCTGATGCATGTACACAATTTCTTTCAAATCCCCATGAAGAAATGCATTCTTGACATCAAGCTGATGAATCGGCCAATGCATGACCATAGCAATACTGAGAACAATCTGAATAGTGGCCGGTTTAATAACCGGACTGAATGTCTCACCACAATCAATACCCTGCTGCTGATTAGTGCCATTAGCAACCAGTCTTGCCTTATACCGCTCTAAGTCACCACTGTCTCTGAACTTGTGATGATATAGCCACATACACCGGATAACATTCACACTGTCCGGTCTAGGTACCAACTCCCAAGTGTTCTGCTTGGTTAAAACATTAAATTCCTCACACATGGCCGCATTCCAAATAGGGTCCAGTTTCGCTAGTTTTGGATATTTTGGAATGAGTGATAAGGTTTGTGTGGAGAGATTGAAGTGAACCTTGGGTTTGAAGATCCTGTGTTGGGCACGAGTCTCCATGCGGTGGGTAGGCAGCAGTATTTGGACTGGGGTTTGGGGCTGCTAGGTTACGGGTTCTGGAGACAGCAGTGGTTGCACTGCGATATGTGGCTGCTGACTTGATGTTTCTGGAGGGTGTTGGCTGGTCTCAGGTCAATGGCTGATCAAGCAGTGGGGGTTCGATCGAGAGATAGGGGTGTTTAGTTAGCGACAACACCGAACATTGTTGGTAACGGAGCTGCTGGTGCAGTCTTCGTCGGAACAGGAAACTGCCGGAGACACATCGACTGGATTAGAGGAGACTCATCGAGAGATGTGTAATATGTGGTTTGGAGTTTTCGAAGATTTGAAAATAGATAGTTCGCCTCATCGAATGTGACGTGACGTGAGATGATGATCTTACGAGTGGGTATGTCATAGCACAAGTAACCCCAATGATTAGGTGAGAAACCGATGAATACACATGGCGTGGTGCGTGAGGCTAGTTTGTGAGATGCAGTGGAGGCCATGTTGGGGTAGCATAGGCAACCGAAGATGCGGAGTTGATCATAGGAAGGGAACCTACGGTATAATATTTCGATTGAGATCTTATTTTGGAGAGTGCTGGTTGGTAAAATGTTAAGGAGGTATTCTACAATTTTGACAGCGTAGACCCAAAATGACGGTGGAAGACTGGCATGAAAGAGAAGGGTACGCACCATGTTATTGATGGTACAGATGATTCGTTCAACTTTGCCGTTTTGAGAGGAAGTGTAGGGACAGGAAAAATGGAAAACCATGCCTTGTTTAGAGCAAAAATTGTGAAATGCTGAATTATTAAATTCATGTCCATTATCACATTGAAAATATTTTATAGATTTTTCAAACTGTATTTTAATGAATTTTTGAAATTCAAGGAACTTAGCAAATACTTCAGATTTGAACTTTAGTGGGTAGATCCATACAAAGTGTGAAAAATCATCTAATAATACTAGATAAAATTTGTGACCCAATGAACTACAATCGGAAATGTCCACAAATCAATATGAACAATATCAAATGGAGAAAAAGTAACACTGTTGGATGACATAAATGGAATACGAGTATGTTTGCCAAGCGGTCAAGAAACACAGTGTTGGGCAAGTTTCCCATTATTACATTGAATACGCTTATTAGTCCTAAGAATATTAAAAACAGGATCTCATGGGTGTCCGAGTCTATTATGCCAAGTTGACGGAGAGATAGCAGCAAGGGATACATGTGAATGCGTTCTGACAACGGAAGATTGAGTGAAGGGGTAGAGGTCTCCCACACTATTGCAGCGCGTAAGAATTTTCCCCGTATTGAGATCCTTCACAGAAAAACCAAAAGGGTTAAATTCGATAGACACATAATTATTGCGAGTGAATTTTCTAACAGAGATTAAATTTTTAATGATGTTGGGTGTGTAAAGGACATGATTTAGGGAGAAAGGCGAGTGGGGATGTTTGATATGTGTGTTACCGTAACCTTTAATTGGAATGTGATGACCATTGCCAACAATAATAAATTAAGGACACTGTAACCGAAGCATTTGGGATAAGTTACCTGATGACCGGGTGAGGTGAGATGTGGCTCCGGTGTCCATGTACCAATTATCGTCGGGTTGTTGAAGGTTCACGGTGCTGAAGGCCTGGCCAAAATAGATGGGGGACAGGCTGATGCCTTGCTGGTGCTGCTGGACCGAGGCCATGTGGGTCTGCTGATGTTGCTGATGGGCTTGCATGTTGGCTGGGCCAGAGCCCAAAAGCTCGAGTGACCAAGCAGCCTGCTGGAACTGGGCCCCTGCTGTTGGGTAAGGGTATACAGGCGAGGCCCAGTTCCCGGTATTGGGCCAGGGTTGCGGTCCAGCCCACTAGAAGTAGGGAGCAGGGTTTGGGCCTTGTTGCTAGTTTCGGTGGCCCTTGCTGCAGCCCTTTCCTTTGTTGTTATCGCCGCGGCTTCTGCCGCCACGCCCTCTGCCACGGGACTGCTGCTGCTGGTGGTCTTGAGGTGGTGTTGGCCGTCGATGGTGTCATGCTGTCAACCGCTAACGCCTTTTGATTGTGCTCCTCCTGTTTAGCACGACGGGTTTCTTCCAACAATAGTTGTGAACGTGCCTTAGTGAAACTTGGTAGTGGGCTAGCCTGTTGAATCATCGTTGCAAGTGTATCGTATTCACCTTTCGGTGAACCAACAACTAATTGAAGTACCATCTTGGTTTCAGAAACAGATGTCCCGACGTTGGAAAGTTGGTCGGCTATGAGTTTCAATTGTTTGCAATATTCGGACATGTTGTTAAAATTCTCGAGACGTGTATTGTTGAACTGCTCTTCCAAATACACGGCCCGAGTATTTTTATTATCCTGAAAGATTTCTTCCAACCGTACCCAAAGGTCACGTGCCGTAGCACCTGTTTTCATGATAGTACACAACAAGTCTTTTGAGATGGTGTCGTATATCCACTGTTTGACGATGGCGTCAAGGCGACACCATGTCGAGTCGGCAATATCGGTGGCACGAGGAACAAAGTCATCAATATGGTCGAGCACGTTGTACGCACATGCATGAATATAGAACAGTTTTGTCCACATGGAATATTGACAGTCTTCTTGGTCAAGAATTATAGGGATATAGTTCTTGATGTTGGTAACGGCGAAAGCCGGATGAAAAGAAGACGATGAGCGTGGTGGGGTTGTCAAAAGTGCTAGTGGAGGAACTGGAATTAGTGGGGGAAGACATGGTGGCCGTCGACCGAGAAGAAAGAGGATAGAGGGTGGTGGTCGACGACTTTGGGAATAGATTTTAGGGTTTGTCTCTTAATACCATGTAAGATTGGAATAATCTCCCTTAGGGATTTCTTTCATTAATCACAATATATATAGTTGTACAGAGGTTGATTCCTAATATAATAAGAATCCTAACTTACCTTAAATAGTTGATTCCTAATACAGTAAGAATTCTAAGTTACCTTAAATATACATCTATCATAATTACAAAATATACTGTAAATATTCGAAGAATATCCGCTAATATTCACTGTCTATTAATTCAAAAGATTTTCCCCAGGTCAAAAGAATGTCTTCCTTTATATAATTAAATGGAGAAGGTGAACGGAAAAGGTTGTAGGATTTAATCATGGAAAAGGAAGAGAGGAAATGAGGACTTAGGGGGATATTTGGAATAAGAGACCAAGGATCGAATCCCGTCAGCGGCAGTGTGGGGGTTTCTTCTTGAAATAAAGGAGGGCCCCTTGTGCGCAGCGTGGTACTGGTCTAACCTTTGAAATCAATTGAGTCACCATGATTTACCTCCTTCACAGACCTGTCGGATCGGGGTGTGGGGGCTCCTGGGGTGGGAGATTCCACCTTTTTGGAATAAGGAAATGAGGACTTGACACATTTTCCAAGAGAGCATTTTCTTGGGAGCTCAACGTCTTCCCTTTCCAACAGCATACCTTTCTTGTGACCTACTTCCCTTTAAATATCCTAGGATACCTTGCCTTCCATTCTGAAGAACACCAAAAGCAGTTTTCTCCCTCTTCTTTCACTTGTTGGGTTCATGTTATTTGATTTTTTCCAAGTCCTGCTGCCAAGACAAGCCTGTTGAATCTTAGGGAATTATAGAGCAACATCCACGGGGAAATTGACCGTCAGGATTAGGCAAAACAACTTCAGTTTCTATACCATCTCTGCTAATACTATTAGGGAGCTCCCTGTCTGTGGATTATCTTCTGGTTCCTCTGAACAGACTAAGGCCTAGACATGTACTGAAGCCAATCTAGTACCTATTTTACCCTGACACATAATGCTTTAGATTAACAGTTCAGAGCACCTATAATCTGCAAAAGTTTGAAGAGATAAGATAGCATAATTATCATTACAAAAGATGAAGTATCTTATGAACCTTGAAACATAAATCATAAATGATAACATTGTAGGTTAGTGTGACCTCAAAGCTATTAAATATGTTCTTGAAAGAGAGCCATTTTCTAGAAGGGAAACAGATTGTGAAGGTTGCAAGCAATTCCCAATCTTTGACCGCCATATCGATGTGTTCGACGTTTATGATCCAACTCTCTCCACTACCACTGCCCCACATCAGAAACTTCTTGATAAAAGGCTGACTCACAGGTTCTTTTAAATTCGGAGAATGATGCAGTTACCAAACAAGGGAATTCTCTTGAGCTTTCTGATAAATTTTTGAAAAACATGTTTAGCTGTAAACTCCAGCAAAGTTTGACAAACCCTATTTGTTGTGCATGTCTAGGCTAATGTGCTATACTCGATGCGCAGTTTTGCAATTGATGAGTTAAGTTGTTTTACATTTTTGGCGGAGATAGAATTGTTAGCAAATATCTTTGTTTCAAATCCAGCACATTTTTCTTGTATGGTACATGGAGACTTCTTCATAATTTGTATATTTTTCTTGAATGAGCTCACTTTGCAGTAGGGGCTTGCCTCAGGACAAAGCTTTAATAGCTCGTTGTGCCTGTTTGGAACCCCATAAAGGGTAGGTTCTGTAGCCATGCCTTACCTAGCAAGTTGTCAAATGGAAATGGATTTTGGTCACTTTTAGTGACAAGACCTCTTTTTCGGATTAAGTTGAAAGGGAGCAAGCCATCAATTGTGCTTGTGTTCTTAAGCTTCAGGATCTGTATAGCGATCAGGATGAGGCAGATTCTTCGTCCTCTGAAGGACAACTAGGAGATGTCAATTATAATGCTGCAAGTTCCTGTATGTTTAAGAAACAAGCTTCCGATAACCTAACCCCGTCTAACTTGGATTTTGAACCCCTTTTAATCAAGAAACTATATAGACGTCCTTGCAACACATGCTGCTGCAGATGCCTCGTAATGTAAGGGGCTTTTGGCTTCTAATTATTGGGTCTCCCAAATCATACTTTTAGAAAATGATGTTACCCCACAAAGATAGGGGTAAGGTCTGAGTCCACCCAACCCTCCACAGACCCCACTTATGGGACTATACTAGGTGTGTTAATGTTTTTTTTTACCGGCTTCATAGTATATGCCTGTTGAATAGCTTTCAGAAAGTTTCAAATAGATGGGTTCTCTAAATCAAGTATGTATCTAGAAGCTAAGTTGTGTGGACTATCCGTTTTTGGTGTCGTTCCCGTCTTGATACTGGGATACGGGTGCGGAAGTGGGATACATCCGGGATACGGTCAACCAACTTCGGATACTTTGACCGGAGTCCATCGACAAATTTGGGGTGAAAATTGAGATTTTTATTTCTCAAAATTAAAGAAAAAACGGATTTAAGATAAGGGAAATATCATACCTTATAGTATTTTTGTCTTATTTTTGCTACTTCGTGTTTAAGAGAAACCAAGAATTCAAGGTCGTGTTATGAGTTTGGATGGTAAACAGTAGCAGCGATATAGATAGAGAGTTGCTGGAAGGCCTTGAATGGCTTTATTTTTCTCTTTTGAAGGAAGAACAAAGACGTGATCTATTATAATTTTGAATTGTCTTAGTTGAATCCCCGCACCCATATCAATACCTAGATATGCACCCCTAAATCTTAAAATTTAGATTTTGCCGAATCCAACACTCAGATCCGTAACCGTATCGGATACCCGCACCCCGAGTCCCACCAACTTAGTCTAGAAGACTATGCCAATGAGCTTTAAAAGATTTCATTCTACAGCATTGTGGATTATGGTTATTAAGATGCATAGACGAACTAAAGTTTTCCTAATCTTGCCAGCCTTACTACAACAAACACTCTAAGTTTGATCCATTGTGTTTTGTGCAGGAACATCTGAAGCATTTCTGAATGCCGTTGCAAATGAGAACCAACTCAAGCACTCAAATGATTTCTTGCTTGTGTTCTCAGTTATTTACCTAGTGATAAATGTCAGTCTTATACATTCAGCTGGTACAATACTACAATTGGGTTGATTTTGGCAAATCCATTAAGTGTCTTCATGATATCTTCCAAGTGTTAGAGGATTTTTTTACTGCCCGAGTTTTGATGTACTCCTCTTTTCTTAAAAAAATTAAAAAGAAAATCATGGGCATTTTTTTTCCTTCAAATCTTAGTTCAGAATTGCGGCCACCTCCTCTACTATGCGAAAAATAAAGTAGGTCTTATAACACTATGGAGTGATTTTCTTGAAGATTCCATATATCATATGTAGGTCGTTGACTATCATATTTCATCTGTCAGCAATATTTCACTAGTACAAACTTTCATTTTTAAAGAACTAGTTTCAAAAACACTGCCATTATGTTGAGGAACTAGCTACATGGAGCATGCATCACAAGTAGTGGAACGATTGACTAGTGAAACTGATTCTAATTGCTTCTCCAGACCTAGTGTCATTCTTCATAATGCATTCTCCCAGCTTGTATTTGGTGGTCTGTTTGGACAGAAAGGAACTAGAGATGCTTTGAGGGCAAGGAGTGCCATATCCAGAAGCTTAAAAGAAATTGTTTAGGTCTTTATTATTTTTGGTGTAAACAGGAATTGTTAGTACAAACTGAAGATATTTTTGATGTTCTAGGCAGTTTGTAAGTATCTTAGCATATAGGGTTCCATATTGTAAGTGAACTACTTTTGAGGGGGACTACACATTTCTTGGTGTAGTATACCTGTGGATATTAATATAACTGTTACATTTATCAAAAAAAAAAATGCATTGCATTTGCGAATTGAGCTTATAACCGTGTAGGTAGTGTTGTTGCAGCCTCCAGTCCATGACTGATAGAAAGATATGACAGAATCACTTGTTCCACACTATTATCAGGAGCTATTTCCAGGTATATGCTTGTGAAACTTACAGTGTTTTGCAGTATGGAAGTGTAGAATTTTGTTGGTGCTCACAGAATGTAGAAGTTTTAAGGATAGTAGAACTCAAATATTCCCTGGATTGCAGACCACGATTATATTGTGGATTTTTCTCAGGGTTCACCCTCATTTTTCCTTTGATGGGTGCCTGCCTTCTGGTTGGACCATTCTTCTTTCTGGACTCATCACTCTAATCTCGGAAAAGATATTTCTGGATCGGGATGACTTCTTGCAATCCCCACGTTGTGTGATTTCACTAGGTATGTTGTTATTGTTGATAACTTCTTGCAACCATTTTGCATTCTTTTCTCTGTGGGAATAACCTGTTTCACTGTAGCAGCCTTTATTATGTAAGTAGAGGCTTTGAAACTCTATATGTCTGTCTGTTGAACTGGATTGATGCTATATTCACAGCAGTCTTACTCTTACCTCGCAAAATAGACTTCCTTTTATCCTTCAGCGTCTGATAGTGTTATCTCTCTTTAAATTCAGCTATCGTCGAGAGAGGAGATTTATCAATAAAATCATATGTTTGTTGGGTATTTTTGCTCTATGGTACTTTATAAAGCAGTACGGGAAGTATATAACTATTACAAGTATTCGAAAGGATAAACAAAGATTCAATAATTCAACTAGTAATCTGAAAATTACAAGATAACCACAAAACTGAAATTACAATTTTGTTGAAGACGGAAAAATGGAAACTGGTTTTGCTGAGTCGAGTGTGGCACTCTGTCCTTAAGACAATATTGCCCCGTATGTATCCTTTATACGTCCTGGACAATTTGTCTCCCAAGATAAAACAGCAATGGAACACTTGAGCAAAGGAAACTCAAGAGCTACCGTGAAGAATATTGAGTAACGAAATGATGCCTTGGAAGGTGTAGGAAGAAACTGTTTTGCTTGTGTATTTTTCTGTATTTTCGTGTATCATATATGTGTGTTCTTGGTGCTCAACAATGGTGTAAGGGAGTGTTTATATAGGTGATGGAGGGGCTGAAAAACTGCCTCCATAATAGCCAAATAATGGCCATTATGGAGGTAGTAAAGTCACCAACATAAATGGTGAAAGACCAACGGATTTGGCCATTATAGGAGGAGTAATTCAGCCAAAATAAATGGCTGAATTGAGTGCTTGGCGTTTCTGCTTTTGACTGTCCAAATTCTGACGTTCTGGAAACTTCAGGGACCAAACTGTACATCTGAAAGAATTCTGGTCCGAACTGTACATCTGGAACTTCTGGGATCAAACTGTACTTCTGGCAAAGTTCTCTGGCCCAAAAAGATAATATCAGAAGGCCCACAGCCCGTGACCCGTGACCCGTGACCCGTGACCCGTGACCCGTGACCCGAGACCCGTGACCCGTGACCCGTGACCCGAGACCCGAGACCCGAGAACCCGGAACCCGAGAACCCAGAACCCGGAACTCGGAACTCGGAACTCGGAACCGGACCGGACGGGCGGGCGGCGGCGGCGCGCGTGTGGTCTTTCCTTGAACCGAAGCACATCTAGGTCCTCCCTCCTTTAAACACATGGGATACCCCTTGGGGTCCCAAACCCCAAACCAATTTCGAGTCTTATATACACAACAATTCTTTCTTCCTCTACCGATGAGGGAGAATTGAACACAATACCACACTTTTCATGCTTCAAACACCTTACTTCGTGGACTAATATCTCTTTCATTTCTCAATGAAATTTGATGATTCTTGGCCCTACGGTTATCTACGTACTTAGTAGATCATGCATGTGTGAAGAACCGGATTCTCCAACATACGTAATACTAGTGTTTAAGCCGTTAAAGTTGGTCGGTCGCAACTCCCGCCAAAGGCAAATTTCCAACAATCCCCTCTTGAAAGAGATTTTGGCGCACTCACATGGTGTCTTTTTCATTTCCAGCAATATTTCAGCGGACCGATGTTGCATAAGGAGAGGTAGCCTCAGCTTTGAACCTTCCATAGTGGAATACCATCGGACTTACTTATCAAGATGAACGTGATGTCTTGAACCGTCAGTGTTTAGTGTAAGCCAAGACAATGATACCAACACAACAAATTCCCTTACTCTCTTCTTCGTAATGTTTTGTCCGTTTTGGACATGGACAACGTCTTGGATTCTTAAGTGCGTTCATTTTGAGGCGGCCCGTCCTCGCACTTAAATATGTGGTCTCCTACAAGGTATCCTGCTATACCCCACTTCACAAGTGTTAGGAACCATTAAAAGTTTCCCAAAAACCTAACCTCAACTGTTGAGGAGCATTACAGGTTTTGAAAACTTAACCTTTACCCACACTGCAGATAGCACTTAAAGTCTATCGCGAACGACTTTGATTTGGTGTTTCTTTCGAAATCACTATCCGAAGTGCTCATGCTTCCAATCGAAGCGATCATTGAACCTTTACAAATTAGTTTTCCCATTGAACCAAATTACCGGGATCTCCGGTTAGTAAGGTTGGTTTACCACCGTATTGGTCCGTATATTTTGGGTTTTAAGCTCATTCCCTAGACAGTGTAACACTTGATCTCGGGTAGTCCCTTAGTTAGTAAACAAGGAAGTGACACCCGTGATGATTAATCGCCATACGGTCTTATGTCTCCCGACAAATCCTCGACAGATATGTCCAAACGCCGTCATCCGTGTCCTTCCTAAAGCCGACCGGCTAGCCACAGTGTATAACTGCTGAAGGCACGAGTTTCTCCCAATAAGGGACGTCCTCTAAGGAGTCGTGAAGTTACTCAACTTCTTTCATGCTTTGTATAAAGCGATAAACTCCGATTCCATCATGAATCGGCCGATGGAAGTTTGCTTAGAGGATTGTGCAAAAACCACCATACACATTTACTTGTGGCTTTGGTGTTCTTCGACCGATGTCCAGCTTTGCATCATTGTGTTCTCTCGTAACCCTGGACATCCGTAATACTATAATCCGTAGATAAGTTTAATAATTCAGATATCGTCATATCCGACTTAACGCCTTCTATTGATCATGTATTAAGATTATCAGTGAACCTTAGTTCAACTGATCTGATTGTAGGACGATACCAGGTCGGTTGTAGTGTGTACAATACATTGAACTACACGTGATCTGTGTGTATCGCTCCTTGTCTATGAGTGCACCATGATTCCAATCAGTTCTATGATTCATATCCATTGATGGCTTCAAGGAGACTGTCAACTATCGATCAGTCCGTTAGATATCTTTAGAAATCCAATTCCTAAGATGTCATCTGTGATATCCATATCTTTCATATCGAGACTTTGTTTCAATATGACTTTTACTTTCAGACTGTTGATTCTCCAACTGTTGGCTTTCTAACTTCAGAGTCAATGTTTCTGTGGTCAGATTCATTGTTTCTGTTTTATCTGAAACTTTCAGGACCAAAATGTAAACATTTCAGGACCAAGATGAAAGTTCGGAAGAAGCCCAACAAATTCGTAAAACCAACTCTGATTCTCTTCTTCCAACTCTCCGGTTGGGAAGGCTGTTTTAACATTCATGCCACGCAAGACTGCAATGACCCATGATGTTAAGCTACTCCCAGGGGAGCACATGTACAAGTAGCCGAGGCTTTGAACTCGTCAGTAGATCTATCTACTTTGTACTCACTTTTGAGTATCCTTTTTCACAACCCAAAGGTTCTTTTCCCAGAGGAAGATCAACCATTACGCAAGTATGGTTCTATATGATGGAATATATTTCTCTCTTTAGCTTCTTTCCAAAGCAGCGCTTTTGGAGATAATAATTATTTGTTAATTGTCCATGGTTCGTTCTTAACCATACAAGCTAGAAGGACTGGAACAAGTCTTTGTCCCCTCTTTGCTCCGTCTTGGTTCAACATCTAGAATCCCTGAGTTCTGCAGATCTGGAATATTAAGTTCCGGATAGCTAGCAACTTTCGAGTCCTGTAGATACGGAGCGTCTAGTTCCGGACAGTCAGGCCCTCGCGGGTTCTTGTTAACCTTGAGCAATTACTCCTTTTTCCTTTTCAAGGAAAGTTATCTTATAAGAATTCAGCATTCTTTGACGCCAAGAGGCGATAAGTACTACTGTTATTTACAGATCCAGTGGATATGCAATCTACAGTCTTAGGTCGAACTTGACCTGTTTCGGTAGTCCAACCTCTACCAAACCACCCCACATCACAACTTTTGTATGTGAGATCATTTTCATGTCTCACATGGAGAGTTATCCTTATCCTTATGCGGAGTTCTGTTGAGAATCGCATTAGCGGTAAGGATCGCCTTGCCCCACATAATTTAGGCGTACGGGTTTGTGCTTGGCTAACACCGTTAGACTGAGGTGAGTAATGAACAGTCGTTTAATGAACGCTGCTTCACATTCTCCCCCTCTATCGCTATGAATTTCGCAATCCATAGGCTTAGTTGATTTTCAACTTCTGTTTTGTAGCGCTTATCCGCTTCAACAACTTCATCTTTGCTTTTTAACAAGTAAAGGATTCCATACGTTGTACCATCATCAATGAAGATCACAACGTACTTGTCTCCCCCCTCTATTTTGTATAAACTTCAAATCACCCAAGTAGGTGTGACTAAGTTCTAGAGGAGCGGTGCTTCTTTCGCTATTCCCTTGACGAAATTTGGAAAGGTGATTTTGCCTCTTCGCCTACCTCACATTCATTTTGAGGGTTTATGTCGAAAGGAGGCAACAATCTCAACATCGTTAGCTTTTGAATGACTTACTATTTAACGTGTCTTAATCTATGATGGCATAGATGCACGGATTACAAATATATCATTCATTTGGCTATAGACATATTGTACCATTCTTAGTTATTACAGACCTGTTGGACTAGTCTCAAACCAACTTGACCAACAACGTCCCTTAAACCAAGTTAGGAACATGTATCACCTCTTTTTAGAGTGATCCATTCCTTGAAGTCCTATTGAGGACAACCTCTCCAGCCCCTTTGATTTTAGAGGTGGCGTTGCTTCACATGAACAACCTCTTGCCCGTGGTTAGGGCGTAACCGGATCATATGTGATCTCGATACTCTGGCCCACTTCAGTTGCTTTGGTAGACTGAGTGTCCAATTTCTTTACTGCCTTTCTTTAGGCCTTCAGATCATTAAGACCTGGAAACTCTGGCCCACCACACTAGGTGTCCATTACTTTTCCTATGAAATGAATTCTGGCCCCACTCTAGTCACCCGGAGGCTTTGTATGACTGAGTGTCCAATATCATCATATCAAATGAATTTTGGCCCACTCCAGTCGCCCAGAGGCTTTGTATGACTGAGTGTCCAATATCATCCTATGAAGGATCTTCTGCCAAATAGTATGACAGGTTCTACGTCTTTAACTTTTAGACTCCTTCCGTTAAGATTTGTGCCCAGATAATTCTTGGCGCTTACTTAAGAGTGGTAACAGTTGCACGATTAGTGGATCTTTCTCCATCGTATGTGCGAACATACTTTACATACTTTAACAATTACACTTAAAAGAACGGATCTTTTTAAGTCGTTTACAATCCAATCTTTAAACGGGAAAGAAGATAAGATTAAACTTCTGATTTTAAAGCGTAAGGAATATAAATTATTTTCATATTCCTCCTTACTTTAATCCATTTTTAATCAGACATCATGTAATCTTTATTCTTGACAAGTAAGAAAACCTAATTATCCCAATTTCGGATTCTGGCTCACTTCAGTCACTTCATCAAACTGAGTGTCCAGTTCCTTCTTACCATTATTCGGATCTTTTGTCTGGGACAGATATAGGCCTTCTGCTGCAAGATAGAAGTACATCTTCAGTCTTCTCCTCTTGTCCCAGTTGACATCCTCAGGCTCTCGAGAGCGCTTGTTCCAACCAGTCTTGGTAGCGGTGACACCATGAACACGTTCATCATCATCACTCTCTTCTACCAGAAAACCATTTCCATATCCCGATTTGATCACACAACTTTTGACCGACATCTTTCGAACACTAATAGTAATACTATACAAATATTGTCTTAAGTTGTTGGGTATTGCTCTATGGTGTTCTTGGTGCTCAACAATGGTGTAAGGGGTAATATCAGAAGGCCCATAGCCCGTGACCCGTGACCCGTGACCCGTGACCCGTGACCCGTGACCCGTGACCCGTGACCCGTGACCCGTGACCCGTGACCCGTGACCCGTGACCCGAGAACCCGGAACCCGGAACTCGGAACCGGACCGGACGGGCGGGCGGCGGCGGCGCGCGTGTGGTCTTTCCTTGAACCGAAGCACATCTAGGTCCTCCCTCCTTTAAACACATGGGATACCCCTTGGGGTCCCAAACCCCAAACTAATTTCGAGTCTTATATACACAACAATTCTTTCTTCCTCTACCGATGAGGGAGAATTGAACACAATACCACACTTTCCATGCTTCAAACACCTTACTTCGTGGACCAATATCTCTTTCATTTCTCAATGAAATTTGACGATTCTTGGCCCTACGGTTATCTACGTACTTAGTAGATCATGCATGTGTGAAGAACCGGATTCTCCAACATACGTAATACTAGTGTTTAAGCCGTTAAAGTTGGTCGGTCGCAACTCCCGCCAAAGGCAAATTTCCAACAATGTTTCCGGGAGCATACTAACTGAAGAATTAAGTCACTCTAGTGAGATCAATTTACCGCTACCATTAATGTTCAAGCTTATGTATACTCTATCTTGGGGTTCGCTTGACATGGTACCTTTGTGTGCTGGTAAAAGCACGAGTTTAGTTAAAGCATGATTAGCATTTATTCTTTCAATAGTGAGCTGACATTCAACCACTAATGCAATCATTCATCGTTCGGTTGCAATTCAAAGTCACGTTTTACTGGGTATGGGGAATTTCTCCTTTTCTGATGTTTTATTAACTGGTTCATGTTCCTTCTTTATTTAGCTTTAAGGTTTGCTAATGTTGCAAGAGGTTTGTGACTCATTTGGTTCCCGGGCAAATTAAGTGATGCTGGGATCCATGATACAATTAATCAAATTGATGATTAGGTCATTCTCCAGTTCAGAAGGATGAAGATTTTTAGACCCAATTTAATCAAGAATGACAATACATTATTAATGACTTAACCCATTTAAAAGATATTTAAGAAGATTAGCCTTTAACTCTTTAGTTTACTATCAGTTTATTTCAATTCTCCTAATGTGGGCTGATGTTGAGTCTGGTGTTCTCTTTGCATTAACTGCAAGATCCGTCAAGTAAAGTGTACAAAGTAATTTGTATTAGGGTATGTATAGTGATGCTTCACTGACAGGCACTTTATTTTTTAACATTTTTTTAAAACCAAAATTCATTTTTAGATCTTCATTTCCCCTTGCTCTTGCACGTGACACGTAGAAACCATTCTCACCTAAATGATGCAAGGGACAGAGAGGTATCAACTTTCTGGTGCTTCTGCTTTCATTTGTTTCTGTTTAAACATTTATTGAATTGAAGAACTAACAAAGTTTTACTAAGAATGCTGCATTACTATCCGGTACCTTAGCTTCGGTTTCTCTTCCTTTTGTATTTTCAAGTTCAAGCTGAGCTTCATGCAGCATTATTAAAGTGGAATCTAAGGTGTAATTACTATACAGTAATGGAATAAGTTACTATGTTCAAAAATCTGTTCAGAGGCTTTGCTATTGTTTATTTATCAGCTATAAAGGTTCAGTTCAGTATCATTGGATGCTGCATATGTACAGTTTAAGGTCATCCTGTATAGATTTTCATTGTACTCATCATGTCAACTCTCTTTTATCATTGGGTGGACTGCCTCCAGATACTTTATTTGGTTCCACTTGTAGATAAAATCAGGCTCCCACTTTATGCGACTTCACAGACTGATCTCATATAACAGTGAAACATGGTCAAATAAATAAGAAAAGGGAAAACAAGTCATGGAAACAAGAGATCATAGGGACTCCCATGGATGTATGTCTGATGTCCCTACTGCTGATTTTTTTTAAACAACTCTATGAGTGGCCTGTAGTGGCAGTGTTATATGATTATATGTTTTGAAAGCTTGGAAACATAAAGTAACCAAAGTGGGAAAGTGAAGCTTGTGATGATGAAGTAGACTTAGTGCTTATGCCAGTATTCAAACGATAGGAAAAAGTGAACAAACTTAAATTTCTAAATATCAATGATTATTCGTTTGATGTTTTGGTCGTTAGGTTGGACTTAGTGGAAATCATGCAACCTTGCTTCAAAATGCAGATATTAGATGGATTCCATGAAGACATAACGTGTCTTTTGATTTATAAAAACAAAATTACGAGAAGCATTAGAAAGCAATGGAGAAACAAAAGTAGGGTTGGGGGGTGGGGGAATTGCTAGAGAAGAAAGATTTCAAGAGGGAACTGGATATAGTTTTATAGTCCTAGACAATAATAAGGGTGTTTTTGTTTGACCACTCATTCTGATGGTGTATTTAATCTTCCAGAAAATTCTTGTGAGATATTGTGCTATGAGCTAATGTACCTAGGTAGTATTTTTTATCCAACGTTTCACTTACTACTTAAGTTCCACCATGGTGAAACTTTAATTTTTCAACGGTTTGTGTTTTACCTAAGCTTAACTTTGGTGACGGGTGCTATTACAAGGTCAGAGAAGTCCCTAGTTTTATTGGGTAAAGAAATACACATACCGAGTGTTTACATCATGTAAATAAATATAAGACACGTCTTAATTTTTATAGTTAATTGTTTAGTTTGGTATAAATACTCAATATTTACTGTTTTATTGTTTGGTACATGAGTTTCATCAGTAGTTGCATGGTATATCTAGGGAAAAAGAACTAGTGAACCTGCAAATGCAAACAGTGAATAGATTGCCAGTGATACTTTTTGTTCTCCACTAACTACACCTGCTAAATGCTTCATTTTAATATAGTTCTCGTGGTTAGATCAATTATGTTTCTCCACATCTATGAAAATGCTACTCTAGCATTATGCACAGGAGGCAATATTAATTCTGCATGCTATTAGACTTAATCATCCATCCTCAAATTCATCTTTTTAATAGAAAGAAAAACCTTGATTGAGTAAATTTTGAGAAATAGGACAAGTTGAATCACCTCCCAAAGAGGATATATGTCACGCATTCAATGATTATAAATAGGAAAATAAGAACATCGTGATGCCTTTCCCTTTTCCATTAGCTAAGCATGTCAATTATATTTGGAGTGATTCCCAACAACCCTCTCAATTTAGTTTCCATTCCTTTTTAATTTATGCACACTTTAGAAGGTTCAAATTGAACAAGAGCCTTGAAGTAACGGGTAAAGTTGATGTCATGTGACCAAGAGGTCCTAGATTCAAGCCGTGGAAATAGCCTCTTGCAGAAATATAAGGTAAGATTGCGTACAATAGACACTTGTGGTCCGACCATTCCTTGGACCCCGCGCATAGCGGGAGCTTAATGCACCCGGTTTTTTTTCTTTAGAAGGTCCAAATCATTTTCTTGTCTATTTATACTTTGGAAACCGATGGAGGTGGGATTTTCCACTCCAATATATCTTCACTTTAAAGCGACTTTATTTATGATATAACATGAAACGCAGTGATATTTATGGGGCCTTCTTTGAAATCCTTTTTTGTTCTCATTCTCAAAAGTTCTTACCGCACTCCCAAACATTCAAAAGGTTTCAAAACGGGTGATTATGAATATACTTGAAAGTCACATGCATCCCTTAATTATTTTCTTTACTTTACCTATCTAATCATCAAAAAGCTAAGCGTAATTTAGAGTAAATCATTATCAAACAAAGAACTCAATAGCCTATAATTCTATTAATGAATCTTTTGAGAACGAATTTAACGAGATTAATCTAATCTGATGAGGTAATTTAGGTTGGTGGAAATATTTATTGACTTGAGATAAAGTGGTTCACATAGCAATTTCATTCAGCTTCAAAGCCTAATGATTTTGTCTTCCACTAATGGCAAAGGAAAGTCATTTTATGTGATAAATAGAAATGCCCTACTCTACTTTGACTGTGAATGTGTGTGTGAGAGATGAAAATTAGACCTAGCGTGGCCCCAAGGTTGGAGGAAAGTTGAAGAGGTTATGAATGTGAATTCAAAACACTAGGAGTCACCTTTAGTCATGCTTGGTATGGTCTCTGTTAGAGTGTACACTGTTGATGCAGCCTTTAATTTTGTGCAGTGAAGTGCCTAGTCTTGAGGTCCCTTTGTGCTTGATACGACAGGCAGAGCAAGGATTTTTAGGTTACTACTAGCTTCTAAATCACAATTTTCTTTGCTTATTGGGTTCTGAAAATCTTTTTGTACGTATTAAGTGTATTTTTAACACAAATACAAAGGTTGAGCAAGGTTACTAGATTCTATCGAATCGTAACTACTATACTGGGCTCTGTTCCTACTGGCTACTTGGTATCCTTTACTAAATAACTACTATGTTGAATCCAGGATAAGTTAAAGTCGATTATATCAATTTTCGGTGATCATGTTTTTATTTATAATTTATTTTAGATCAATATTATGTAATGAAAAAAATATATTTACTTTCCACTTATCTAAGAATCTTTGATAGGAGTAAGAAATTTCCAAAAGTATAAGACCTAAAATGTAACGTTTTAATATGGATAAACCATATACTTTTACTTCTCATCCATCAATACTTTTCTAACATTTTCAACGGAGATGGTAACCTTTCCTAACTCAATTTGCTGTGAGTGAGCAGTGATGAAGTCACATTTAACGAAGAAGTTTCACTACTTATCTTCACTTAAATTTTTATCGTGTATATAAGTGAATTATTTTTATTTGAGATATAATATCAATTATTGTATCTCCTAAAACACCAGAGACGATGTCTTTCTGTATCTTCTTGATAAAATTCCTGCCTTCTTACGAATGAGTGCAAACAAATATCACCTAGCTAATAAGATTTGAATTCTTACCACAATCTACACCTTTTTGTTTAGGAAAATGTTGTTTGGATTGTTCACATTTTATTTCTTAGATTTATAGATGAGTAGTATACTCACAAAAAACTGCAGACATACCAGTTTTAAGTTTAAGACAGACAAATGATAGACTGTCATAGCTAACAATATATATATTGGACCACAACCTTACATATATAAATAAGTTGCAATATAAGGTACTACTCTTTGTTTGTTCCCTAAATTTGAGTATGGTTTGGTGAGGAGGAAAAAGTGCAATATTTGTCGTTTAGTTTAAGTTATTATTAAAACAAGTTAGTTGCAACTAAAGGAACTTTTACTCTTTTTCATTTCATCCTATAATGTGTTTAAAAAGTTTATATTAAAATCCAAAGTGTTTGGCCCAGTGGCCAATACATTAGGGTATTGCTGTATGAGGTTCCGTGTTCGAGACCTCTGATCAGCGAGAGTGGAATTGTGTTCCCCCAAAAAAATCCCTCCATACGCGTAGGGCCAAGCGGTGTATACTAATCCGTAGGGCCAAGCCGGAGGTGGGATTTTCTGGGGTATGGGGCCGTAATGCGGTGGGACCAGTCACTTTAAAAAGTTTACCCTACCTTAGTTTTAGTCCTCCGGGGCATAGTCTAGCGGCAAAGCCTGGGCGCTATAAGGCGCTCTGGCATGGGACAGCGTGGGTTCGATTCCCCGCAAGCACGAAGAAACTCTGCATGTTGGGGAATTTGATCTTGTCTCATTGATCAGTTGTACGCTCCCAGAAAACTGACCACCGAAGCACATCCCGCGATTTACCTGGTAATAATGTTGAAAGACCGGTGCTATTACCTCCAGGACGTAGTCAGACGCAAGCCTGGAGACCTGGATTATAAAAAAAAAAGTTTATATTAAAGGTTAAAGGGTTAATTGTACTTTTTACTTTTTTACATCCACTCCTGTGCAGGTAATGTTAATCTCAATTACAGGCATTTTAATAATAGTTGTAATGTTAAATTATCACGAGTTTTGTCATGTTTTGAAATCTATTTCTCTATCTTTCCCTAAATACCTTTGGAGGTCTGATTATCCCCGCTAATTAAGTTGACAATCCTACCAATTTTAGAGGTGAGTGGTGTTAAAATCACCACCGCCTCTCTCATTAGTAGAACATTCTAGATTAAGTTATATAATTATCTAGAAGTGTGGTAAAGATTCAAGAAATACATAGGAAAATAATTATTAGAAAATTCTAGAGTCAATATCCTAGTTGTTTAACATGTTGGGTCAAGCCCATTATAATGAAATAGCTAGAATCTTCTAGCAATGTAAAGTTGATTGATGAACCAACATTGATCATGTATATATAGGGACCTTGGGTCCTTAAGGATGTAAGTCTCAAGTGTGCATCCAAAAAGTATCCAAGTGAGTCTAAAGTGTATGTAAGCTTAAGTGTGAGTTTCAAGTGTTGGTAAAAATAAAAGAGTAAGAACTTGGTCTATATTGTGGTCAAGTTATAGTGTTCAAGTCTTGATGTAATTACTTTTACAATAATAAAGTAATTACGTTTTTCACGTGTTGGGTTGTCTAACAAGTGGACCATTTTACACAAATGGGCATCCACTTAGTAAAGACACTTACGTGAAATATGAAGAAAATTCTCAATTTCAATACGCGTCAAAGCATTTTATATCATCCGATTGAAATAGCCATCAACACACAATTTAGCTGATTGAGAGTCTGTTTCACCTAGCTATTGTTGTTTAATTTGTTCGCTATACTCCTTTTGTAAATAAAATACATGCTATTGAGTACTCAAGTATTTTTCCAATTAATAATCTCTTCGGTTAGTCCTGACTCCTGAGGAAATAGTTGTAGATCAAGTTTTGAGGAACCAAATTATATGACGACTCATGGTGTAGTTAAACCAATGACTTTGAATGTTTTTTTAGTTTTCCTTCTCTTTTTTTCCTTATTGGAGGGGATGTTTGGTAATATTTACTTGTATCCCGTGTTTATTTAACTATATTAATTAATAATGGTACAATAGTTTATTAATATGAGCATACATATTAATTTGTAATGACTACTATTGGAAATTTGTCTTTGGCGGGGAGGTGCGTCCACCCATATTTAATGAATTAAACACTAGTGTTCCGCATGTTGGAGGCTTTGTCTCTTCTCACATGCATAATCTACTAAGTGAGTAGATGACCGTAGGGCCAAGAATAGTCAAATTTCGTTGAGAAATGAAAGAGATATTGGTCCATGAAGTAAGGTGTTTGAGGCATGGAAATATGGTGTGGGATAAATCTACCACATCGGTGGGAAAAGGAAGAATTGCTCTCTTTATAAGTCTCTAAAGTGGTTAAGGGTTTGGGACCTCAAGGGGTATCACATGTGTTTAAAGGATGGAGGACCTAGATGTGCTTGGATTCAAGGATAAGCCCACACGCGCGCCGCCACCGTCCGCCCGTCCGGTCTGGGTCGTCATTACTTGGCTGTTAACTCCTCCATAAACAACCCTCCTTCAATGACCATAATCAGCCTCTCTAATGACCATTAACAGCTCTCACTAATGGCTATTAACAACCTTGTTTATGGCAGTTGAGGAGTCCCTCCTCCATGCTATATATTGATGCCTTTTGACTCAATTGTGTTGCACATACAGTGACGAAAAACAGTGAGGAAAGACACACATATACACAAGATATACACAACAGAGACACAATATATATACAGAGACAAAACAGAAGAGAAAGTCAGTCAAAAAACGTTGGACGAAAACAGAAACTCTTCCTTCCTTTTCCATTTCTTCAGCAAGTCGATTCGTATTTGTTTTCTTCATCAGACTCAACCTATTTTCTTTGTAGTGTTGAGATTAAAGTGTTGTTTTATCTTGGGAGACTATTGCCCGCCAACGTAAAAGCATATATACGGGGCAATCTTGTCTTAAGGACAGAGTACAATCACTCGACTCAGCACACAGTTGTAACCATCCAGATTTAGTGTTTCTTGATTTCAGGTTATCAAGATTCAAGACACAACAAGCTTGCGGTAGTTCTGAACATTGGCCTATTAGTTTATCTTTTCGAACACTTGTAATATTTATTTACTTCTCGTACTGCATTACAATAGTATCCAACAACTACTTACTAGAAATATGTGTGCAAACACATGTATTGAATCTATTACGTAATTTTTGTGTAAATACCATAAACAAATAAGTATTTTTTTCTTCAGAAGACATACTTTCTTATTTATAACTAGGTGTTACGAAATATGACCCTTCTTGTCAGTGTCTAATTTGAAGGGTCATGATTAACATAATTGTCGCGTGCTACTGAGATGGGAAATAAAACGTAACAGGACAGCAATATCATTGCTATTACAATCATATTTAGACAAAATATCAGCTACAATATTGGTTTCTTTGAAAATGTGTTGCACATGTGAGCCTCCCAAGATCAACAAACAGACTTGTTATCAAGAATATGCGAGTACTTATTTTACTCCATTAAGCATAACTCATACTATCTTAGAGTCAGTTAATTTACAAAATTATGATGTTCGATTCCGGATATCCAGTTGCAATTCATATAATAATGTAAACAATTCCGCTTGAATAATACTACAAGTATTGCGAATAAGTTTTACCTTAAAAGAACCAACCAATTCATTTATCCATGGGAAAATGTAGGAAGTAAATGGAAAAGGTGTTGTACTAAAGGAAAATTGTCAAGTAGCCATTTAATCATAAAAGGACCACATGGCAGGCTGCTCTTTGGAAAATTATCTATTTCAGGACAAACCCAATTTACATGGAGACATTTTCAAATAGTAACATTTTTTGCTTAAACTATAATGGGAATAGGGTCAAAAAAGTGAGAGGAGCAGCAAATAATAAGTTAGAAGAAGAATGCTCACTGAATGGGATGTGGTCTGTACCCCCATCAGCATCAACATCAGTCTCCTCTCCTTCATGCAGGTCGGATTATTGCTTTATTAGTCCAACCAACCTCTCTTTTACCTTTGCGTGCTCTTCTTGATCTTGAGGTCATGGGACCGTAGGGAGAGGGGTTCAAGATTATAAGCGGAAAAAAATAATCCCTCTTGATTATTTTCATTGATTGAATAGATATATATACAAGTTACAAAATAGGAGAATCATATTCCTAAAACTTTATTCTACCATAATTCTAACTATACAATTATGGTAAGTGTATATACTAATTATGGTAAGTGTATATTCTAATCTAGGTAACAAATATACTACAATATACACAAAATATACTTTCCTTAATATACAAATCTTGTCCACTGTTTTGCTGCCCCAAATCCCGTGATGGGCTGGACGAGTTGGGCCAAATTCCGTGATGGGCTGCCACTGTTTAACAGAAGCCCCCTTAGCTTTGTCAGGCACTGGACAGGGGTTAGCTCTGTAAATGTGTAGAGCCAAGTGTATGGGAGAAATAAAGGCAGAATTTACGCAATTTATTTTCTAAGAAAGAGATTATAGTGATTAATGACTCTTCGCTTGAATGCAAATAGGCTGAACTACCCACTGGAGTTCTCTCGAAGAAAGACGCGTTCTTTACATGGTATCAAAGCCAGACGCATTCCAATTCGTTGTTCACCGATGTTGGGCCCCCAAACTATATTATTCACGCTCCAGTTAACAAGGTCTGGGCGTGCGTGGGAGTGTTAAGAGTCTCACATCGGAAATGAAATGAAAATATGTACTCCTTATATGGGCTTAAACAATTCTCACCATACAAAATAGCTTTTGAGATTGAATTAGCCCAAAATCCATTCTTTACGGTTCTACTGAATTGAGAAGAAAGAAATACAGAAACTCAAAATTCCTTTGTCTGTGCTTAGCTTAGCCTAGGTCACTGTACCACGCCACGCCACGCCACGCCACAAACTTAAAGGAACTTGCTATTGGGGTCCCCTACAAAGAAACATGAATGGAACACAGCCACCATCAAATACTCACTTTTCGAACCGGAAATAATCTTCTATTATCACTTATAACTTTGAATAGAAAAAAAAAATTAAATTTCTTTTACTAAGTTATTTTCTTATCTGAAGCGTGAGAATACTAAAAATATACTTTGTAATGATATCCTATTATTCCTATGCTCATGTAAACGGCAGTCATAGGCCTGACCAGATATTGTTTGTCCTAGAACAAAATATTTTTTATGAAAAATGAACATTTCTTGTAAAAAGATCATAACATATTTGTTAAAATTTACATAATTAACTAACCTATGCGGCATATTCTTGAAATTTCAAATTTTACGTGTGAGATTCCAAGTTATTCTTTTTTTTTTTGTATGTGAATATTAAAATATTATGATATTAGTTATTTTTCAATTACACGTGACCGGATAGCAATTTTTTGAAATTTCTCAGTAGACACTAGCGGATGAAACCTATGTATAATATCGGATCAAAGCAATATTTTGAACATGCCACATGGATATATGAGTATGTAAAACAAATATTTAATTTTTGAATTCGTAATTCCAAAATTATATAAGTTTAGTACAAAAAATATTAATAATTAAATCAATCAAATTTAAATTATGAATCCTATCTGCTTATGGGAATAGATGAGAGACAATTCACATTTGGATTATCGTTGTACACATATTTGGCCACAGTCTCACACTGTCACATTACAAATTTTTATGAAAGGATTTGTTGTTTAGTCTTGAGCCATGTTTTGTTTTGATTGTCTTGTTTGTGATTATGATTTGTCTTGAGCCGGGAGTCTCCCATAAACTGCCGCTCTACCTATCAAGGTGGTGTTGGAAATTTACTAATGTGGAATTAAGTTTATCCCATTATTTATTACTCGAACAATTGGGCCCGCACGTCGGAAATATCGTTTCCACACACGTGCAATCGTAGTGCCAAGTATCGTAAATTTCGTTAATGAAAGAGATATCGGTACATAAGTGAAATGTTTGAGACATAGAATGATGGACGGTTATTTGCTAAATGACAAGTGTTCCACATTGGTAAATGAAGGAAGGATTGTGCAAGGTGTAAGATTGTACGGATCGAACCGCGGAGCCGAGAAGGGCCACGGCGCCGACCGGACTAGGCCGCGGCACTCCCTAGCTGAGCCGCGGCGCTAACTCCATGTTTTGCATTCTTGAGCCGCGGCGCTAAATACTCAAGCGTCGCGACGCTTCCCAGGCAGTGTTTGATCGATGGAATCCCAAAGGTTTGGCTGTTAAGATGGTTTCAAAGACATTGAATCCACCCAATAATGTCCATTCCTTGGACCATTATGTTGCTGCATTATTTGGGGGTTAAATGTCATCAATTACATGGCAATTGAATATCATTATGGGGCATTTGAAAGGCCATCTTGCACACTTATAAATTGAGGCATTTGGCTCAATTCTATAGATAAACATATATGAGAAAGTGAACATACTCACAAGTTAACAACACCACAAAAGAGATCAATATTCCTGATAAGCAATCCTTCTCTTAGCAATCTTCATTATATGTGTTCTTCGCTGGGTCATTTGTGTAGGCTTTTCACATTTGATAGTTTGTTGTTTCATCTTGGGAGACTATTGTCCACACTTCCGTAAAGCCTATATACGGGGGCAATCTTGTCTTAAAGACAGAGAGCCATCTCTCGACTCAGCCGGTGGTTTTGTGTTTATCTAATTGGTTGCTAAGTGTTTCAGGTGTTAACTTAACAGACAAAGGACTCTAACCGTTCGGATTCTCAGCGGATCTACAAGCCAGAAGTGTAGCAATTCATGTTCTTGTATTTCTGAATACAAGATCCATATTTGAAGTTTCAATTAAAGATCAAGAGATTGATAACTTGTTGTTGTAATCTTTGTTGTTTATCCTTTCGATCACTGTAATAGTTATTTACTATTCCCGTACGTGCTTTACATATCCGACAATTTTAAGACAAGAGAGTATTAGTGTTCGAAAGATGTTGGTCGACAAATGTGTGACCAAATCTGGTTGTGGTTTCCTTCTTGAAAATAGTTCGGTTGATAGTTCTGTTAACAGTTCAAACATTGTCTCTGTCAACAACCATGCTTTCAAATCTGGTCCTAGTTTTGGTTCTCTCTTTGACAACAGTTACAAATTTATTTCCGTCAAAGGTGGGATCTCTGGACCTGATGTTGAGCTTCAAGATACTGCTGATAGTCATGCTAGTACGACTAAAGATCAAGGACGAGTTGGTGTCACCGCTCCTGAGGGTGGTGGAAACAAGCGCCCACGAGAGGCTGAGGATGTCAACTGGGACAAGAGGAGAAGGATGAAAATGATGTTCTATCATATAGCAAAAGGCCTATATCTTTCCTAGACAAAGGATCTTAATTATGGTAAGGAGGATGTGGACACTCAGTCTAACTGAAGTGTGCCAGAATCCAAAAGGTCTAAGTTAATTATTCTTCCTTATATATAATGTGTTTAGTTAATATCTGAATAAAAGTGTGTAAAGCAAGGCTGAAAATATGAAAGTGTTTTCATTAAAAACTTATATTTCCTAAACTCTAAAATCAGGTATTGAATTTTCTTCCTTCCCGTATAAAGATTGGACTATTGTAAACAAAACTTAAAAGATCTGTTCTTTTGAGTGTAATTATTAAAAGTGTGTAAAGTATGTTCGCACATATGAAGGAGAGAGATCCATTGGCTGTGCGAAAACTGTTACCACTCTTAAGTAAGCGTCAGAGATTTCCCTGGCACCAATCACAAGAGAAGAAGACTAAGAGATAATGACTTATCTTAAGACGTTGAACATGTCACCTATTTGACAGAAGATCCTCCATTTGATGGGATGATATTAGACACTCAGTCATACAAAGCCTATGGGCGACTGGAGTGGGCCAGAATTTATTTGATAGGATGATATTGCACAGTCGTACAAAGCCTACGGGCGACTGGAGTGGGCTAGAGTCTCTAGGTCTTAAATGATTTGAAGGAAAAAAGAAAGAAATAAAGGTTATAGACACCTAGTGAGGTGGGCCAGAATTTTCTTGTATTAAATGATCTGAAGGCCAAAAGAAAGGCAGAAAAGAATTTGGACACTCAGTCTGCCAAAGCAATTGGAGTGGGCCAGAGTATCCAGATCACATATGATTCGGTTACGCCCTAACCACGGGCAAGAGGTTGTTCATGTGAAGCAACGCCACCTCTAAAGTAGAAGGGGTTGGAGATGTTGTCCTCAATAGGACTTCAAGGAATAGGATCACTCTAAAAGGAGGTGATACATGTCTCAAACTTGGTTTAAGGGACGATGTTGGTCAAACTGGTTTGAGACTAGTCCAACAGGTCTGTAATAACTAAGAATGGTACAGTATGTCTCTAGCTAAATGAATGATATATTTGTAATACGTACATCTATGCCATCATAGATTAAGACACGTTAAATAGAAAGTCATTCAAAAGCTAACAAAGTTGAGATTGTTGCCTTCTGTCGACATAAACCCTCAAAATGAATGTGAGGTAGGCGAAGAGGAAAAATCACATTTCCAAGTTCCGTCAAAGGAATAGTGAAAGAAGCACCGCTCCTCTAGAACCTAGTCACACCTACATGGGTGATTTAAAGTTTATACAAAATAGAGAGGGGAGACAAGTACTTTGTGACCTTCATTGATGATGGTACAACGTATTGCATCCTTTGTTTGTTGAAAAGAAAAGATAAAGATGTTGAAGCGGATAAGCGCTACAAAGCAGAAGTTGAAAATGAACTAAGCCTACAGATTGAGAAATTCATAGTGATAGAGGGGGAGAATGTGAAGCATCGTTCATCAAACGACTGCTTATTACTCACCTCAATCTAACGGTTTTAGCCAAGAACAAAGCCGTACGCCCAAAATTTGTGGGCAAGGCGATCCTTACCTCTTATGCGACTCTCAACAGAACTACGCATAAGGATAGGGATAACCCTCCGTGTGAAACATGAAAAGAATCCTACCTACAAATGTTGTGTTATGGGGTGGCTTAGTAGAGGTTGGAATAACAAAACTGGTCAAGTTGGACCTAAGACTGTAGATTGCATATCCACTGAATCTGCAAATAACAGTAGTGCTTATCACCTCTTGGTGTCAAAGAATGCTGAATTCTTTGAGGATAACTTTCCTTGAGAAGAAAAAAGAAGTAATTGCTCGAGGTTAATAAGAACCTGCGAGTGCATGATTGTCCGAAACCAGACGTTCCAGAACTATAGGACTCGGAAGTTGCTGACTATCCGAAACTTAATGTTTCAGATCTACGGAACTCAAGGATTCTAGAGGTTGAACCGAGACGGAGCAAAGATGGGACAAAGACTTGTTCCAGGCCTTCTAGCTTGTATGGTTGAGAATGAACCATGGACAATTAACAAATAATTGTCATCTCCAGAAGAGCTGCTTTGGAAAGAAGCTATATAGAAAGAAATAGATTCCATCATATAGAACTATACTTGTGTAATGGATTACCTTTCTCCGGGAAAAGAACCTTTGGGTTGTAAAAGTGGATACTCAAAATTGAGTACAAAGTAGATGGATATACTGACGAGTATAAGGCCTTGGCTACTTGTACATGTGCTCCCCTGTGAATAACTTAACATCCAGGGTCATTGCAGTCTTACGTAATATGGATGTTGAAACAACCTTCCTAATCAGAGAGTTAGAATGGGAGGATCAGAGTTGGTTTGTTGGACTATTAGGCTTCTTCCTGAACTTCCATTTTGGTCCCTAAAATATTTATATTTTGGTCCTGAAAGTTTCAGATAAAATGGAAATAATGAATTTGACAACAGAAACATTAACTCTGAAGTTAGAAAGCCAACAGTTGGAAAACCAACAGTCTGAAAGTAGAAGTCATATTGAAACAAAAGTCTCGATATGAAAGATATGGGTATCACAGATGACATCTTAGGAATTGGGATTTCTAAGACATCTAACGGACTGGTCTAACTTCAAACTCAGTTATGAGATAGTTGATAGTCTCGTTGAAGCCACCAATGGATATGAATCATAGAACTGATTGGAATCATGGTGCACCCATATACAAGGAGTGATATGCGCAGGTCATATGTAGTTCAATGTATTGTACACACTACAACCGACCTGGTATCGGCATACAAAGCAGATCAGTTGAACTAAGGTTCACTCGTGATTCTGAAAATGATCGATAGAAGGAGTTAAATCGGATATGACGATGTCTGAAATATTTGCTTATCTACGGATTATGGTATTCTGGATGTCCAGGGGTTCTGGGAGAACACAGTGATGCAAACTGGACATCAAAGTTGAAGAACACCAATGCCACAAGTAAATGTGTATGGTGGGTCTTGAAAAATCCTCTAAGCAAACTTGCATCGGCCGATTCATAATGGAATCAGAGTTTATCGCTTTAAACAAAGCATGAAAGAAGTTGAGTAACTTCACGACTACTTAGAGGACGTTCCTTATTGGGAGAAACTAGTTCCTTCGACAGTTATACATTGTGGCTAGCCAGTCGGCTTCAGGAAGGGCACATATGATGGCGTTTGGATATATCTATCAGATCTGTCAGATACATAAGACCGTATGGCAGTTGATCATCATGAGTGTAACTTCCTTGATTACTAATCAAAGGATATGGCGGACCCTTTAACTAAGGGGCTACCCGAAGATCAAGAGTTCTGTCTGTCTAGAGGAATGGTCTTAAAACCCAAACAGTACAAACATTTGCGGTGGTAACCCAACCATACTGACTGGAGATCCCAGGAATTTGGTTCAATGGGAAAACTGAGCTGCAAAAGGTTCAGTTGAGCGCTTCGGTGGAAACAAGAGCACTTCGGATAATGATTTCTATAAAGAAGCATGAATCCAAAGTCGTTCCCGCGATAGACATTAAAGTGTGACCTGCATGGTGGGTAAAGGTTAAGCTTCCAAACCTTTAATGATCCTCAAACGGTTGAGGTTAAGGTTGAAGAAACTTTTAATGATTCCTAACACTTGTGAAGTGGGGTATAGCATAATACCTTGTAGGAGATCACCTATTTAAGTACGAGGATAGACCACCTCAAATGAACCCACTTAAAAATCAAAGTGTGTCCACGACCACAACGGACAGAACAATAAGAAGAAACGAATAAAAGGGAGGTATTGTGTTGGTATCGTTGTCTTGGCTTACATTAAACACTGACGGTTCAATACATCATGTTCACCGCACAGTTAGTAAGTCCGATGGTATTCAACTAGGGAAGGTTCAAAACGGAAGTTACCTCTCCTGATGCAATATCTTTTCGCTGAAAGATTGTTGAAAGTAGGCACATTATGTGTGCGCCAAAATCTCTTTCAAGAGGGGATTTTGCAAATTTACTAATGTGTAATTAAGTTTATTCCATTATTTATGACTCAAACAATTGGGCCACGTCGGAAATATCATTTCCACACACGTGCAATCGTAGTGCCAAGTATCGTAAATTTCGTTAATGAAAGAGATATTGGTACGTAAGTGAAATATTTGAGACATAGAATGATGGACGGTTATTTAATAAATGATAAGTTTTCTACGTTAGTAAACGGAGGAAGGATTGTGCAAGGTGTAAGATTGTACAGGTCGAATCGCGGAGCCGAGAAGGGACGCGGCGCCAATCGAACTAGGCCGCGAGGCCGGAGCGCCGCGGCACCCTCTAGCTGAGCCGAGGAGCTAACTCCATGTTTTGCATTCTGGAGCCGTGGTGCCGCAGCGCTAAATATTGCAGCGTCGCGGCGCTTTCCAGGCAGTGTTTTCTCGACGGAATCCCAAAGGTTTGGCTGTTGAGGTGGTTTCAAAGGCATTGAATCCACCCAATAATGGTCATTACTTGGACCATTATGTTGCTGCATTACTTGGGGGTTAAATGTCATCCATTGCATGACAATTGAATACCATTATGGGGCATTTGAAAGGCCATCTTGCACACCTATAAATTGAGGCCTATGGCTCAATTCTATAGATGAACATACATGAGAAAGTGAACATACTCACAAGTTAACAACACCATAAAAGAGATTAGTATTCCTGATATGCAATCCTTCTCTTAGCAATATTCATTATTCGTATTCTTCATTGGGGTCATTTGTGTAGGCTTTGCACATTTGATAGTTTGATGTTTCATCTTAGGAGACTATTGTCCACACTTTCGTAAAGCCTATATACGGCGGCAATCTTGTCTTCAAGACAGAGAGTCATCTCTCGACTCAGTCGGTGGTGTTGTGTTTATCTAATTGGTTGCTAAGTGTTTCAGGTGTTAACTTAACAGACAAAGGACTCTAACCATTCGGATTCTCAACGGATCTACAAGCCAGAAGTGTAGCAATTCATGTTCTTGTATTTCCGAATACAAGATCCATATTTGAAGTTCCAATTAAAGATCAAGAGATTGACAACTTGTTATTGTAATCTTTGTTGTTTATCCTGTCGATCAATGTATTAGTTATTTACTATTCCCGTACGTGCTTTACATATTTAACAGACGGAACTAAGGTATGTGTACACTCTACCATTTCTAGACCCCACGATGTGAAATTTTACTGGATAAGTTGTTGTGATTTGTTGTTTAGTCATGCTCAATCTTTCCTTTTGTGGGTATGAATATTATATCCTTTTTACGCATATATTAGAAGCTCGTTGTCATCTGAGGAGACAAATGTCACCTTTATATACAATTTGATCACGATGCCTCATCCCTTTATGAATTTCCTTTGGCTTCTATATATGGACATTGAAATTTTATTTGGGAGCACCTTTAGGAAATTAAATCACCTAGGTTTAAGATTTTATTTTTATCTTTTTCCCTAGAACGCTTAGAAATAGTTAGTTAAAATACTAAGTTGATTGTGAAAGATTAATCATAGTCCGTCATCTCTAGCGCTCTAAATTCTATTAAACATTTTCTTTCCCCACTCGATCATCCCTCTACCCCCTGCCCTATCCTCCCCGCCCCGCCTCTTTGGGTTTCACTTGTCACATCCATTCTGCTAGCCTCTATCACCTATCCTAACAACATTTTCTCCCAAATGTTATTTTTGCAAAAGAATATAATTAAATAGACAAAAATAAGTGGAGTTTCGACACAAGGAGGTCAATTGGTGTATTTAAGAATTTCAACAATTGAAATTTAAATATTTGGATGTACGAGGTGTAAGGTTAATTTAGCATTTAATATTTGTAGATGTCATTCGCGACAAATGTTGAACTTTTTAAGTATACCAACTTGGGATATTTAATCCTCAGTCCATATTTTATTAGGAGTATGGGACATAGTACTATCAGCATCTCGCTTCTGGGGCCTTTGAATTCCACCAGGTGGAGCTTCTCCTGAGTCATAATAGCTGATTTTGGGACATGCATGGAGGTCAACATGGCCTCTAATTCCTTATTGTTGTCCTTCAGAGCTTTCAAAAATTCCTTTTTTGTCATCTCTGGTTGGATCATGAAAGTGGTGACTACTGTGGTGGAGTACACCTGGATGGTTTTGGATGGGATGATCCAGCTGAATGAAGGTGTAATTCATGATAGGGGATGTTGGATTCATATAAGGGGAGAATGGGGTGGCCAGAGTTACTTCCTTCATTAGGGCTGACAGAAGGTCTTGTGCTAGATTCTCTTGAGTGGTCTGATTCAGAGCTAAGAGTAGGGTTTGCATCCACACATTGTGGTCGTAGTTAGCCATTTCTTGGTTCAGACCCATGGTGACTACGTGTGCTAGGAAGAATGCATCGTTGACTACTATCAAAACCTCTTTGTCCTCCACTTTCAGGTTTAAAGCCATGGAGTGGCCTTAAAGACCCTATTCTAGCCACGATGCTGGTATGTGATCCTAGGGGAGAGGAGAGATGATAAAAATCAACTGGTTTGGTAGTGGAAGTGAACTGTCCGCCATTTTTTCTCTCATGTTGAACGGAGTTAGGTAGGGAGAAATGAGAGAGATGGTGGAAAGTAGAAGGGTAAGTGGTGTTTAAATCGTTACAAGCACCACTGGGGGAGGGTTAGCATTAAATAAAAATCCCTCAGTTTTGTCGAGCTCAATCACGTCTCCCTCAGTGTAATGATTACTCTGAGGGGTTTGCGTGGTCTGGTAGAGAGGAGAGGGAGTTCTAGGATTTATAGAGGACAAATCAGCTTGATGTGGGAATCGAGGAAGTTTCCCTTCTTTGGGAAAGAATTTATAAACCTCATTATTACTAGAACTAGGAGTAGATTGGTGAAAAAGACTAGTTGACTTGAGAGAAGAGTCAAGCTTTCTTTTCTTTTGTAGGGTTTGTCAGAATCCACTTGATGTGTGGAATCAGTAAAAATAGCCTGAGGGGATATTAGGCCCGCTATAGGAGTATTGGGCAGTTTAGGATAAGAGCCATATGAGTTAAAGAGAGGTGGGTTTTTGGGTTGCTCCGCAGATGGGCCTTCGTACCCCTACTGGGCTTACTACTATTAGGTAGTTTACCAGGTCCTAAAATAAAATTGGGTTGTTGGCCGAATTTATCAAAGGTCATTTGGCCCATATTAATAGGCTCTCTAGATCATTTGCCACCGCTTTGCCTTTTTCGGTGGAATCCTTATCGGAATGAGAAAAAATATGGATTTCAAGGAACTTACCAGTCTCCGCATCATAAGATTTTACCTGAGTTCTGGGATTTCTCCTTGGGGCTTGACCCTTAGGGGCTTCCTTCTTAGGAGGACTTTTCTTCCTTCTTGCAAAGTGAACTACTTGCCATTCACTTTTCTCCTGCTCCGTTGGTGGTGGTGGATTGTTGTTATGGTGTGGCTTCAGAATTGGTATTAGTTTGAATTCACAAGTGGAGAATGTATGACCGATTCGCCCGCATCTCACACACAAAATGCCCTACATTTATAGATTAGGGCTTACTTATATTTCCCAATTGTAATAAATGTATGACAGGCTTGCTCAAACTGACTTTAACATAAATTCTTAGAGCTTCTGATAAGTTTAGGGGTAATAATATTAACTTTAATAGAGCTAATTCCTTCTGGAGATGTATTAACCATTGCAAGCTTGTAGACATGGGTTTCAAGGGTTGTAAATACAATTGGACTAATAAAAGATATAGAAATAGAAATGATCTTATTTTAGAAAGACTGGATAGGTGTTTTGGTAATGATTCTTTGATTCATCTATACCCAGATGCTATTGCAACTCACCTTCCTAGAACTCACTCAGACCATTGTCCCTTGTTAATTAATCTCACCAACCATAGTCTAAATCCTAGAAACAAGCCATTTAGACTAGAAATCATGTGGTGTAACCATCTTGACTTTAGTAACATTGTCAAGAATCACTTTGAACATACTCAAGACCTTACCAGCTCTACCAACTCCTTCAAGCAGAACATCATCATCTGGAATGAAAATGTTTTTGGGAATATCTTCAATAAGAAAAAGTAAATCATTGCTAGGCTTAAAGGATCCAAGAATCCAACCACTACCCTTATAGTCAGTTCCTTCAAAACCTAGAAAGCTCTCTTAAAAAAGAGTATGATGAAATTCTCAGACAAGAAGCTGAGTTTTGGAAATTCAAATCTAGGATCAACTGGCTCAATGAGGGAGATTCTAATACAAATTTTTTCCATATTTTCACCTTAAATAGATGAATAAAAATGGGATTTTAGCTCTCAAGGATGATGTGGAAAATTGGATTAGTGACAATAGTACTATTAAGTTGACTATCACTAATTACTACCAAAAGCTTTTTACCTCTAATCATCTAGGTTCCCTTTTGAACTACAACTTCAATCCTTCTTATATGGGAGTCCTATCTCAAGAGGATAACAAAATTCTCCCAGCTCCTATTTTCATTAGAGAAATTAGAAATATTTTATTCTCCTTCAATCCAACAAAAGCATGTGGGCATGATGGTATGCACCCATTCTTCTACCAAAAATTCTGAAATTTTGTACAAAATTATATCATCCAATTCTGTAAGAAAACCTTCTCCACTTTAAGCTATAGATGAAGATAACAATCAAACTTACTTTTGTCTTATCCCTAAGTATGTCAATGCCACTGTTTAAATTTTTTTTAGACCTATTGGATTTTGTAACACCCAGTATAAGATCATTATGAAGATCATTGTCCATATGATCAAGCCTCTCATTCAAAAGATCATTGGGCCTAATCAAGCCAGCTTGTTAGCCGGAAGAAGAGCTACTGATAATGTCATTATTGTTCAAGACTACATATCTCAGTTCAATCTTATGAAAGGCAAAAATACTAATATGATCCTCAAAATAGACTTAGAGAAGGTCTTTGATAGACTTGAATGGTCCTTCATTAGAGATACCCTCCACTACTTTAACTTTCCCCCTCAGCTTATCAAGCTCATCCTTTCTTGTATTTCCACCAGTTTAATTTCTGTCCTTGTTAATGGGAAAAGACTGACTTCTTCAAGCCAACCATAGGCATTAGACGAGGAGACCCTATGTCCCATTATCTCTTCATCATCTGTATGGAAAGGCTCAGTAGAATTATTGACTATGAAATAGATATCCTCAATTGGACTCCTATATCAACTTGCAGGAATGGGGCTAAGCTTTCTCACCTTTTCTTTGCAGATGATATAACCTTGTTTGCTAGAGCTAATATTAACAACTGTAATGCCATTATCAATACTCTTAATAGATTCAACCTCATTTCTGCGCAAAATATCAACTATGCTAAATCTAGGATTGGTTTTTCTAAGAATTACAGCAATAGTAACATCACCACCCTTACAGACTACCTAGGTATTAAAGTCAGTGATAATTTTGAAAAATACCTTAGTTTTCCCATTCTAAATCATAGGCCCACCAATGCTGATTTCCAGTTTATCCTTGATAACCTCAACACTAGATTGGTTGGAAGATAAAATTTCTCAATATTGTTGGTAGAACTACCCTGGCCAAGACTTCTCTCAGCATCATTCCCAATCAAGTTATGCAATATATTAAGATGCCCTCTAAAATAACCAACCATATTTATAGAGTGCAAAGAAACTTTGTTTAGGGCACTACTGATAAGAAAAAAATGCATCTAGTAAGATGGAACACCATTACTTTGCCTAAGAAGGATGGAGGTCTGGGTATGCAAAAAGCTGAGATAAAAAATAAAGATATCCTAACCGGGCTTACATGGAGACTTCTAAAGAAGCCTGACTCTCTCTGGGCCTCCATCCTTATTGCCAAGAACTGCAGGACTACTAGAACTAGTCAATGCTTTAGAACTTGGAAAAACATCCTTGAAGTTACAAGCATTGCAGACAAGCCACTCAATGGATAGCTATTAAGGATAATAACATTAGATTTTGGACAGACCACTGAATTCCAAATAGCCCTATCCTCAGACAGCTTATCTAGGGACCCCTTAACTTCAATGAAGATCTCTCATTTATCTCTGATTTTACTAGTACTAGTGAAGGATGAAATTTAGGTTCTTTATCTTTTGACCTTACTACTAACATTAGAAGCCTGATTAAGAACACTTACCCTCCCATTCTCCCATAAGTGAGGATTATAATCATTGGAGGTTGTCTAACAATGGTGAATTCAGTACTAGAAGTACCTACAATGCTTTTAACCTAAATTCTCATAGGCCCAATCACCCTCATCCTATGAATTTTAATTGGATCTAGAAGTAACAAGCTCCTAGTAAGATTAAGTACATCTTCTGGCTTCGTAACCATAACAGACTCCCCACAGGTTCCTTCCTGAATTCCATATGCTTAAACATTGGCTCTGAATGCAAAGAATGTGGAGATCACAATGAAGACATTAATCATATCTTTTTTTAGTATAGGATCAGTAGACATTTTTGGGACATGGTTTGTCAGCATAATAGCACCAACACTGCCACTATCAGTAATTTTAGCAACATGGATAACATGATCTACTCTTGAAAACTTCTTAGGAAGGACTTTGACCATCTCATTAGCTAGGAAAATCTTCTGCCCTTTTCTTGTTCTGGGCATATGGTTGAACGAAATCATAACCTCCAAAAGCATGACCACCCATCCTTTCAATTTATGGTCTAGCAATTGAGTATTCCCTAGTGTGCACCACCCCTTCATATGCTAGAAATAGGACTAAAATTTCCATTAAGTGGGAACCTCCAGCAGCCAATTTCTATAAGCTCAACACTGTTGGTTCTTATTTTAGAAACCCGGGTAGAAGAGGAATAGGAGGAATCATAAGGGACTGCCATGTTCATTGGATTATTGGATTCATGAAAGGTCTCTCTAACACTATTAATACTCTTGCTGAACTAACCAGTCTTATGCAGTGCCTTCGTATTGCATTGGAAATGAACCTAAGACCTTTAGAAGTCAACACTGACTCAATAGAGGTAATAAACATGCTTAAAAATGGACATCTATCTTACAACTCTATTATCTATGAATGTTTGTCCTTGATCAGGGAGCTGGGACATCCGGCACTAAGTCATAGCTACCGAGAGCAGAATAAGGTGGCAGACTTGCTGGCGAAAGAAGGAAGAAGGAAACAACTTTTTGATGAACCCCAACTCCATTCATTTTGTGTCTAGTACTTATTTTGCTGATCTTATGAGCAATGTATATGAAAGATAAGTTCCTTTTTGTAATTATCTAACTACAGGTCAGAACCTAGAACAAGCAACTCTCCTTGAGCCAGCTCTATGATGTATTTTTTGCATATTAATATATATTACTAGTCTCTATTTCACCCCAAAAAAAGGTAGATGCAGCATTGCTTTTATCATTTATCCTACTGCTACTTTTTGTTGTAAAAATATGGTACTAACAGGATGAAACACATATACCGAATTGTTGTTCTCTGACTTTAAGGCTCTTATGCAGATTTTTTTAGATAATTATTTCGACCATTCCTAATAAATTGACGAGTACAATAGGTCACAGAAATATTGCCTTCAGGATACAATGAAACCCTAACAACGATGTTGAATTTAAAGTTTATACTCTCTTGATCCAACCAAGAACACACTGTATGAAGTTTCTGATGATGATTAGGGAAGAAAAGAATAACAGAAGTTTTGATTCTTTTTCAACAGAAGTTTTGATTCTTTTCAACAGAAGTTTTGATTCTTTTTCAACAGAAATTTTGATTCATTTTCATATCTATAATTTTGAATGAGAAGACATCTTTACTACTTATATTTATTTTGCATCCATTGGAGATGCATTTTCATCACCAACAGACACCTTCAAGAGGCATCAATGGTGGCTATTGGGAAATGCTGTGTCTGTTTAAATTCAAAATAAATATGAATTATGTTAACAGACTTCCCTTAAACTTGAAGAGGCATTACATCAATGATGGCGTTTGATTTTGCTGAAAATATCCAACATTCTCCCCCTATTTTCAAATCAAAAAACATAAAATAAAGTAAAATCTTTCAAAATAGGAATGCCTGCATTACTCAAGTGATTGCCTACGTACCCGAGTGGGATCAAGCCAATGTAGTTCAAGCTAAGTTGAGACAAAGCATCATCGTAGAAGTCAATACATAAATGATAGGTATCTTTTGGATTTGAACCTTCACTTAGTGTAAGAAATTCAAAGCCTTATCGAGATTCTATGGTGAACTAGTCTTGAACCAAGTACCCTTTGTGATAAAACCAGAATCCCCACACATATTGACTTCAAAGGATTGTGTATTTTGTAGCTTAGCACGTTAATGGTCATGTGCTTATATCCTGGATTCATGAGTATTCTTTAGAGAACGGTCTTATTATCATAGAAAACGGTCTGATTTCCATATTCATATAGGTAAGTCTCTAAGGTGTTTCTGCGATACACGTCTAAACAAACATAGACTTATTAAGGATTTCCATCCATCCTCAATCCTGTAGAATCACTACACTAATACAGAAATGGGAAGTTTTGACTTAGTGTACCATAATCACTCTCGTAACGTGTTGGTACCCATTGAACCTTGTTTATATTTTTCAAAACATAGATTGGGTTTCTGTTAACTAGTGATCAACCTTCTTTCACAAACCTTAGTCCCATTTTCTTACACTTTATTGAAATCATTGCCTTTGATAGTCTCTTAGTAAATGGGTCTGCCAAGTTCTTCTTTGTTTCAATATAGTTAACTGCAACTACTTCTCTCTTGAGTAATTGTCTTACTATTTGATGTCTAAGACTTGCATGTCTTGACTTCCCATTATAAGTCTTGTTTGAGTTATTATAGATCGTAGCCTGATTATCACAATTAATCAAGACTGCTGAAGTTGGCTTCTTCTATAATGGGATCTCTATAAGTAAGTTTCTAAGAAATTCTTCCTCCTTACATGCATCTACAAGTGCAATTAATTCTGACAACATTGTTGAATCAGAAATACAAGTCTGCTTCTTGGAACCCCAAGACACAGCAGCACTACCTAATGTAAATATCCATCCAGTAGTAGACTTGGACTTGGATTCTACATTGTTCCAGTTTGCATCGTTGTATCTTTCCAATACGCGGGATAACCCTGGAAATGTAAACCATAATCTATGGTTCCTTTCAAGTAATCCAACACTCTTAAAATTGCTTTTCAATGTTCAACACCTGGTTTACTTGAGAAACAACATAGTACTCCCGTCACTTGGGCTATATCTGGTCTCGTACAATGCATAACATACATAAGACTTCCGATAATACTAGAATACTCAATTTGTCCATGAGTCCTTCCAGTATTCTTCATTAATTTAATACTAGGATCTAAAGGAGTGGGGGCTGGTTTGTCATTGAAATGACTGTACTTTTTGATAAATTTCTCAATATAATGAGATTGGGTTAAAACCAACTCATCTCCCTTTCTTAGGATTTTAATTCCTAAGATCACATCAGCCTCTCCTAGATCTTTCATATCAAAGTTAGAACTGAGAAAATTCTTAGTTTCTTCCACACAAGATATGTCAGACCTAAAAATGAGCATATCATCAACATATAAACAGAGAATTACACATCCATATTTATCATGCTTACTATAGATACATTTATCAGCATCATTAACAACAAAACCATATGACAAGGCTACTTTGTCAAACTTCTCATGCCATTGCATGGGAGCTTGCTTCAAACCATAGAGGGATTTCACTAACTTGCAAACTTTCTTCTCTTGGCCTGGTACTAAGAAACCTTCAGGTTGTTCCATATATATTTCTTTTTCTAAATCACCATTTAGAAAAAGCAGTTTTCACATCCATTTGATGTATAACTAGCTTGTGAATAGAAGCAAGTGATATCAAACAACGAATAGATGTGATGCGAGCTACAGGAGCATATGTATCAAAGTAATCAATTCCATATTTTTGGTTATAACATTTAGCAACCAATCTGGCTTTAAACTTATCAATTGTACCATCAGCATTCAATTTTCTATTGAATATCCATTTACATCCTATAGGTTTAGCACCAGGAGGTAAATCAGATAGCACCCAAGTTTCGTTAGACAAAAGTGAATGCTTTTCATCATTGATAGCGTCTTTCCAGAAATTAGCATCTCTGGAACTCATAGGTTCATAATACGTTTTAGGATCACCATCAACATGCATATCATACTTGGTAATGTTAAGAACTTCAGTCTTATTACCTTCTACAAGATATTGTATATAATCTGGATATTTTTTCTTTGTTCTTGCTCTCTTACTTCTTCTAGGTTCGATATCTTCAGTAGGAACTAAAATATCATTGTTGTGAGTAGGAGCAGAAGGTTCAACATTGTCATTAGTCTCTACAGGTTCTAGACTAGGTAACAATGAGTTTTTAGTAGGTTGTGGTTGAGAACTAGACCTTGTCAAGTTTTCAAAAAATTCTACATCTATAGATTCTATAATCTCAAAAGTGTCAAGGATTAAAAATTTATAAGTAATACCGTTAAGTGAATAACCTATAAAAACACATTTATAAGCCTTATTTCCTTACTTTGGTCTCATAGGATCAAGCTTTCTGACATATGTCAAACAACCCCATGTTTTGAGTCTTTTCAAGTTAGGCTTTCTCTTAAACCAAAGTTCATAAGGAGATATATTCTTCTTTTTCAAAGGAACTCTATTCAAAATATAGCATGCAGATAAAATAGCTTCACCCCACAAAGAATTTGGCAAATCAGAGCTAATAAGCATAGCGTTAACCATATCTATCAAAGTTCTATTTTTCTTTCAACAACACCATTTTGTCGGAGTGTATATGGAGTAGTGAATTGATGTACTAAACCATGTTCTTGACAAAATAAAGTAAATTCAGAAAGATAGTATTCACCACCACGATCAGAACGTAAAACCTTCATTTCTGTCCTGATTATGTCTCTACTTCTGCTTTGTAAATTCTAAATTTATCAAAGACTTCATCCTTAAATTTCATCAAGTAAATATAGGCATATCTAGTACTATCTTCAATAAAAGTGACATAGTATTTGTTTCCACCACGAGTCATATGACTTTTCAGATCACCAACATCACTATGTACTAATTCAAGCAAAGCAGAATTTCTTATTACAAATTTAAAAGATGTTCTAATTATCTTTGCTGGCACACATATTTCAAATTTAGAAACATTATCAGAATTGCAATCAGAAATCAATCATAATCTTTTCATATTTCTAAGAGAACCATAATTCACATGTGTTAATCTAGCATGTCATAAATCAACAGACTCAATAATATAAGTAGAACCATTATTTATTAAATTAAGTTTAACCATCCCATTACAAGAGTATCCTTGTCCAACAAACATTTTGTTCTTGGACAATACAAACTTAATCAGACTCATACAAAACATTGAATCCAGCCTTGTTAACAAGAACTCCAGAAACAAGGTTTTTAGAAATGCCAGGGACATGTAAAACATTAGTAAGAGTAATAATCTTTCCTGAAGTAAACGGGAGATCAACAGTGCCTTTGCCAATCACTTTGCTATTTTGGTTGTTCGCTGAAGTAACTTCGTTTCCTTCTCCACTAACCGGTCCGTATGTCTTGTAAAGATTTCTATCTTTACAGATATGAATGGTTGCACCAGTATCGTACCACCATCCACTACCATGATCTGCAACAGTGTTGGCAACCTGCACTACAACGATAAGTTTGCTTTTGTCATCGACCACATTCGCTTCATTTTTCATTTGTTTCTTTCGTTGACGACAGTCACGAGCATAGTGGTCGGATTTCTTACAGAAGTAGCAATTTCCCTTCTTCTTATCTTTCTTGTTGGGATCTTTCTTCTTAAACCGAGTATCAATCTTGGGTTTCAAAAAAATCAGTTTTTTCTATTTTTCCACACTATTAATCTTAGAATTATTTTCATTTTGCTGACTATCCTTAATCTCTCGTTTACGAGTATCTTATTCAATACGAAGATGACGTTGTAAACCTTCTAAGTCATAGTCAGTTTCAGCATGCTTAAGTTACTTCTTGTAATCATTCCAAGAAGGGGGAAGACGAGAAATAATAACCCCAACAACGAATGAAGATGCAAGATCAATTCCAGCATCTTTAAGATGATTAACAATGAGTAAAAGTTCACCGGTCTGCGCAATAATTGACTTACTGTCAATCATCTTAAAGTCCATGAAATTACAGATTAGAAAATTCTTGTTACTCGCTTCAGAAATTTTGTACTTGTTTTCGAGCGCAGTCCACAATTCCTTTGTTGTTTCAAGACTTTGATGGGCATTGTAAACATTGGCTCCTAGAACATTCAGAATATGACCATGGCACATAAAATCATCCTCTTGTCGTTTCTTCCGTTTAACCTTCAATTTATCGTTGTCCATTGGAGTCGCATCAGGAATTTCCTCCAAACCATCTTCAAGGATATACCATAACTTGATAGTCATCAGGAAAAATTTGATAGTCTCTTGCCAACGAGTGAAACTCTCACCATCAAAACGTTCTAAACGATTCAAAGTCTGGTTCATTACTTGCAATGATTGAGAAACAATTGAAGTTTCACCCTCCATGTCGTTAATTGTCTAAAAATTATTGTAAAAATATGGTACTAACAGGATGAAACATAGACATCGAATTGTTGTTATCTAACTTCAAGGCTCTTATGCAGATTCTTTTAGACAATTATTTCGATCCTTCTCAGTAAATTGGCGAGTACAATAGGTCACAGAAATATTGTCTTCAGGATACAATGAAGCCCTAACAACGATGTTGAATTCAAAGTTTGTACTCTTTTGATCCAACCAAGAACACACTGTATGAAGTTTCTGATGATGCTTAGGGAAAGAAAAGAAAAATAGAAGTTTTGATTCTTTTTCAACAGAAGTTTTGATTCTTTTCAACAGAAGTTTTGATTCTTTTTCAACAGAAATTTTGATTCTTTTTCATATCTATAATTTTGAATGAGAAGATATATTTATACTTATATAGATTTTGCATCCATTGGAGATGTCTTTTCATCACCAATAGACACCTACAAGAGGCATCAATAGTGGCTATTGGAAAATGTTGCGTCTGTTCAAATTCAAAGTAAATATAAATTATGTTAACAGACTTTTCCTAAACTTGAAGAGGCATCACATCAATAATGACGTTTGATTTTGTTGAAAACATCTAACACTTTTTACATAAAAATCACTGCTTGTAAACTATTTAGCAAAATATTCCTTAGGCCCAATCTAATTCCATTAAAGGTAAAAACAATTACAGGTACTGTATTTCAAATCTATCAGTTTTTCTTTTGCTGTTCATTTTTTCTTCTTTTTAGCATACCAAGTGACAGTGATTATTCAGGTATGAAAGAGGGGCTTCGACATTGCTTTCGTGAATGTTCTCTTGGAATGCTCTATAACCGAGGAAAACGATCTTCTTTGGCTTGTCTTATTCCAAATATGTGAAATGATTTGGGTATAACATTGCAATATAATTAGTTTGATATTATTTTTTTATTAATTTGTTTCAAAAGAATAACATATTATATATTTTAAAATGATTAATTAACTTTATACTTTTTCTTTTTTTCCCTCAATGAAATTTTTTTATAGCAACACAAATGTTATGACATGATTAAGACGATAAGTTTCAAAAGTTTTTATACACACAAATATCGTTACATATTTAAAATCATAAATTTCAAAAATGTTATTTATTTTTTGAATTTCGTACGATTCAAATTATGTCACATAACTTAAAACAGATGAGTAACTTATTATGATACAGTATTCTATTATTACATTGTATCTCAAATGGATATATATGCGATACACATTTTCAAAGGTAACCAAATAAACCAAGCTATGTAATTAATTTTAAGTGAAGATGCCTTTCAAACGGCTTAACTAATAAGTGTGCGATTAATAAAATGTATCCTAAACTTGTAAATCAACTTCGCTGTTGTTTAGGGAGTGAAACGAATCACTTAATCTGTCATTTGGAGAAAAAAAATGTTAAAGCTAACCAGTAAATCAGAGTTAATAAGTACGTATCTTTTCATTGGGTGGCATTATAATACACGAAAGTCTTGATTTAAATATGAAAGCTAACTAACTATTGGATAGTTCTTATTATCTTAAGCTTTTCTTCATAAAGTAAAGTTAACTAAACATTTGGTCAATTTTATAAATAAGTATAATGATTAAATATAATGAAAATGCATTTTTAAGTTAGTGGAAGTAATTATTTTTGTTGCATGATCCTAAGCGAAAGATGACTTATTCAGGAAAAAACCTTGACGCAAAGCTAGACGATAAAATGTTTGAAAGTACCTACTATACTAATAAGAAGCTCAATGAACTTAATTAAATCTTCTTTACCATACTATTATTATAATATTTCTTGGTAGCATTATATATATTTAATTTATAGAGACAACAACAATAATAACAACATATTTAGTATAATCCCACAAGTGGGATCTGGGGAGGGTAGTGTGTGCTGATAGAATATTAACATATTTTGTATATTATCATTGATAGAATATTGTCATATTCTGTATATTTTTTATATTAGGTAAATTTATATTCCAATTGTAATTAGGAAGATTTAGTTACCTAGTTTGTATATATGTAACACTATATATATTGTACACAGTGATCAATAAAATGCAAGAAACATATTCCTACATGATATCAGAAGCCAAACCCTAACTTCTTTTTCTCCCTAAGCCGCTACCCCTCCCCCCTCAGCAACCCTCTTCCTCGGCAACCCTCTCCCTTCTTTCTTCGACTTTCCTCTCTTCCTCTCCAATTTTCAATGACTGAACAACCTAAATTTCATCTTGCTCTTGCAGTTAACAACATCAAGAATTTCATTCTCATAACTCTTGAGATAGAAAATGTTCAGTATTCATCTTGGGCGAAATTATTTAAGATTCATTTTCGTGTATACAAATTCATCGACCATATCATCCCTCCAAAATCAAAGCCTCTAGAAATACCTGATGATTATGACGATAAGCTTTGGACCCACTTAGATGCGGTTTTCCTACAATGGATCTACGACACGATATCGAACGATCTATTACATACAATCATTAAAAGCGATACCACTGCACGACAAACGTGGGAGCGCTTGGAAAGTATTTTTCATGACAACAAGATACAATGTACCTTGTATCTAGAAAATCAATTTTAGGCCATTCAGCAGGACGATTTTCCTAATGTGTCGGCCTATTGTCAAGAACTTAAGATGACTATCGATCAACTCTTCAACGTCGATGCACCGGTCAGTAATCAACGATTGGTGATGCAACTTATTGCGGATTTGAATGAAAATTATGACCGTGTTGCTACTATCCTCCAACAAAGCACGACATTGCCTCCGTTCTATGAGGCTCGTTCGAGACTCATTCTTGAAGAAACACAAAAAACAAAGCGGACAGCGACTAATGCCAACACAGTCGATGTCGCCCTCAAAGACACCGACGGCAACCATTCTGACCTGAGAGGCTCGGCTCCCGCCTCATTCCACATGCAAGACAACGATCTGACATATGGCTCACGTTCCCGGAATAATAACAGAGGAAGAAATCCTAGGAACATCGGCGAAAATAGCGGCAACGTCGGAAATAGTGGCAGCGGCAGTAGAAGGCAGCCCCCACCGGCTGGCAGCCACCAACAACAGCAGCAACCTCCGTCGTGGGCTTCCTACCCGTCATGGGATGCATTGGCCCCACCGGCATGGGCTGCTCCACCTTTCCCCTACCCGATGTCCTTCTGGGCCCAACCTTTTGCCCAACAGGCTTAGTCTGGCATCCTCGGCGCACGTCCACAGCAGGCATACAGTGCATGGGTTTCTCCTCCTTCAACCTACGCACCGACGGATGTTAAGGAAGCTATGAACACGATGTCTCTCAACGTTACTGACAATAATTGGTACATGGACACTGGCGCCACATCTTATATGATGGCATCCCAAGGTACTCTCTCATCTTATTTCAATATAAGCAATTTAAATCATAATATTATTATTGGTAGTGGACAAGGCATTCCCATTCGAGGTTATGGACAATCATCTCTTTCCCCCACCCCCATTAGCCTTAAAAATTTCCTCCAAGCCATGAAACTTATCAAAATTTTGATCTCTATGCGTTGTTTCACAAACGACAATAATGTTTCCCTTGAATTTAATTCTTTTGGTTTTTCTGTGAAGGACCTTATGATAGGGATGCGAATACTGAGATGTGATATCACCGGGGACCTTTATCCTATCACCACTTTCGTCAGCCATCCAGCCTCCTCTCCATCAACATTTGCAGCAATTTCATCTCATTTATAGCATAATAGATTAGGACATCCAGAGATTCTGTTTTACACTCCTTTAGCAAAAATAAATTTATTTCTTACAAACATGTCCCTTCTCCTCTTGTTTGTGAATCTTTTGTTTTTGAGAAACATGTCAAGTTGTCATTTTATTCTTCATCCACTTGTACTTTAATGCCTTTTGATATAATAAACAGTGATTTATGGACTTCTCTTATCTTAAGCACGACAAGGCATTAATATTATATATTATTTTTAGATAATTATTCAAACTTTCTATGGACGTTTTCGATTGGTAATAAGTCCCAAGTCTATTATATTTTTTTGTCATTCAGTACTTTCATTAAGATACAATTTGAAAAGATTATTAAATGTTTTCAATGTGACAATAGAAGGAAATTCGATAACAATCAATTCACATTTTTATGTGCCAAACACAGCATTGTTTTCTTTTTTCTTGTCCTCACACCTCTCCAGAAAATGGCAAAGCTGAACGAAAAATTAGAATCATAAACAACTTAATTCGTGCCCTCCTTACTCACGCCTCTACCCCCCCCCCCTCCCCAAATTTTGGCATTACGCTCTATAAATGGCAATCTATCTCTTGAATATTCTCTCAAACAAGTCTCTCAAACACAAGTCTCCCACTTAAGTTCAGTATCTTCGGGATCCTTCCTATAAGCATTTACGAACATTCGGATGTTTGTGCTACCCCCTCCATCCCTCCACACAAATCAACAAACTGCAACCTCGATCATCCCCGTGCATCTTTCTTGGCTACCCCCAATCATCGAGGTTATAATTATTACGACTTGTCAAGTCGAAAATTAATCATTTCTCGGCATATCTTATTCGATGAGTCCTAATTCCCCTTTGTCAAACTCAATTCTCCATCCCCAAATTCCTATAAATTCCTAAATGATAGCCTAAATTCCCTTCTAATTTATCACCGACATCGGCAACCGTCCCCACCACTACCGTCCCAGGGTCGGCAGTCCACCCAGCCCCACAACGGGCGCCTCAGAACAGCCCATCATGACCTTCCGTCTCGGCTGTCTCTCGACCATCTCACCCCCCCCCCCTCCCTCTCTCTTCCCGATACCACTGCCCCTTTCTCGGCCTCACCCCCTGCTCCAGACAGTCCACCCAGTCCCACTTCCACTTCTCAGCCACCCCATCCCAATCATGTTTAACCTTCTACAGCACACCCATGGATAATGGAAACTCGTGCTATGCACGACATTTCTAAACCCAAATGGCTATTCAACTTATCCACTTCGGTTGCCTCTTCCCATGTTCCTCGTAATCTGAAATATGCCTTGTCCGATCCTAATTGGAAAAATGCAATGATTGTCGAATATAATGCTCTTATTGAAAATAAGATGTGGGATCTAGTACCTCGTCCTCCTGATGCTAATATTATTCATTCTATGTACATTTTTCGATATAAAAAGAACTTTGATGGTTCTTTTGAGAGGCACAAGGCCCGTCTTGTAGGTGATGACAGGTCTCAACAGGTGGGAGTGGATTGTGATGAAACTTTTAGCCCGGTAGTGAAACCTTCGGACCATTCTCAGTATTGCTTTGTCCAAATCTTGGCTTATTCATCAGCTTGACGTCAAAATACTTTCTCGCATGAAGACCTTTATGAAACAGTATATATGTATCATCTTATGGGATTCAGGGATTCGATTCATCCAATTTATGTTTGTCTTTTGAAGAAATCACTCTATGGACTGAAATAGGCTCCTCGTGCATGGTACCAACGGTTTGCTGATTTTGTATCATCTATCGAGTTTTCACATAGCAAATATGATCATTCACTATTCATAAATAGCAAGGGTAATGAAATGTCATACATCCTACTATATGTTGATGATATCATCCTCACCACATCTTCTGATGCACTTCGCCGATCCATTATGTCACTCATTGCCTCTGAGTTTGCTATGAAGGATTTGGGCCCCCTAAGCTATTTGTTGGGCATTGTTGTTACGAGACATGCATGTGGTTATTTCTTTGTCAAAGGAAGTACGCCGAAGAAATCCATGACCAAGCAGACATGACGTCTTACAAACCGACCCACACACCGGTGGACACTAATTCCAAAATCAGTGCCTCTTCGGGTTCTCTGTATGTCGAAACGACTCACTATCGCAGTTTAGCAGGAGCATTGCAGTATCTCACTTTCATGAGACCAGATATATCCTATGCCATGCAATAAATATGCTTACATATGCACAACCCGGCGGGAAAACATATGAATGCCCTCAAACGTATTTTGTGATATGTACAAGGTACTCTTTATTTCGGCTTACACATGTACAAGTCCTCACTTTATGGTCTCACATCTTATTTTGATACTGACTAGGGTGGATGTCCTGACACTCGTCGATCCACATCGGGTTACTATGTGTTCCTCGGATATAACTTGCTTTCTTGGTCTTCTAAAATACAACCTACTCTGTCTTGATTCAGTGCTGAAGCTGAGTACAGAGGTGTAGCGAATGTTGTTTCTGAGTCTTGTTGGATAAGCAATCTTCTACTTGAGCTTCACTGCCCACTCCATAAGGCTACAATAGTTTACTGTGATAATGTAAGTGCGATATATCTTTCCGGCAATCCCGTTCAATATCAGCGCACTAAACACATTGAAATGGATATTCACTTTGTACGTGAGAAAGTTGCTCGTGGACAAGTTCGTGTTCTTCATATTCCTTCCCGATATCAGATTGCTGATATATTCACTAAAGGACTTCTGCTCATACTCTTTGATGACTTCCGAACCAGTCTCAGCGTATGAAAACCTCCCGCTTCAACTGGGGGGGGGTGTGATATAAATATTATTTTGTATATTACCATTGATAGAATATTATCATATTTTGTATATATCTTTTATATTAGATAAATTTATATTTTAATTATAATTAAGAAGATTTAGTTACCTAGTTTGTAATTATGTAATACTATATATAATGTACACAATGATCAATGAAAGGCAAAGAACATATTCCTACATGTACACAAATCTTACTCCTATCTTGTGAAGGTAGATAAGTTATTTCTGATAGACGCTCACCTCAAAAAATGAAATAGAAAGCATTTCAAAGCAATTGCGAAAAAGAAAATATGAAATGAAAAAGAATTATGATTAATCGAAGAATCTCTATTTTCCCACTTATATTTCAATTCATGATTTCTAGCTCAATTCATGATTTCTAGCGTGGAATTCATTAATAATTCAAGATATAATTACAAAAGGAGGATTAGAAACTTATCATAACTAATATTATAGTTTACTATATATTAATTATGTATAGGATAATATCAAATAGAATGTATAACTAATACTTTTATTAATTATACACAAATTAAAAAAGCATACCAAATAAAATATTAATAATACACCAAGCTAATTCGCGCATTATTTTTTTTTCTAATGCATCTTGCCGAACGACCCTTAAGCGGATTGTGGAATACGGCTATTACTTGCATAGTGCGGAATCCAGTGGGGTCTCGCCAGTCACGCGAAGGACGCGTGATGAGGCACGTATTAAGGGAACACCACAACAATATCATTCCATAAGCAAAATGGGCCTGATGGGTATGAGGGAGACAAACTCCATCCTTGTGGGGCCCACTTAAATCTGGGCCACCACCTCCGGTGTAACTTGGCTCTTCACCTTTTCGGCTTTTTCTAGATTTTTTTTAAAGATCGTCTTTTTTTTGAGATAATTATTTAATAAATATTTTTTTTTGCTTCTCTTAAAATTTATGGACATTTTCAATCACAGAATTAAAGATTCTTTTAGAGAAAAGACAAAAAGAATTATAAAAAAAAAATAGATCAGAGTCTAAAATTTTATAAGTTATAGCAAATATTAGACAGTCTAATTTTGTCTGTAAAGTTAAAAAATATATAAGCGAACATTAAATCCGAAGATTACATTATACAATATGATAAATTTTTAAGAAACATATTTCCACAACTTTTAAAAATAGGAATAAAATCTAAATGAATATTTGTAGAAATCAGCCCTATTTTTCAAAGGCTATCTATAATGAAATCTGCCCAATATTTTAGTTGTCCCTCTTTTAAGAATTTGTACGATAATTTGTGTCAAAGATTTAAAAATCTATTTGAACTAATACACCCTTTAACCTAATATAATTTCTCTATTATGATTTTCATTCTCGGATAAATTTTATGGATGATAAAAATGATAGTCTGGTGAATTAAGCTCCAGCTATGCGTGGGGTCTGCGAAAGAGTCGGACCACAAGAGTCTATTGTACGCAGTCTTACCTTACCCTTCTACCAGAGACTATTTCCACATCTTGAACCCAATTAATACTTGGCTAAATTTCACATGTGGTTACCTAAACTAATTTTCTTATTTAATCATTTGGTTCGCCAAAATTTATTCCATCAAATATCACTTTTTTTTCCAAAACTTAACCAAATAATGACTATAATATCTTAAACAATATCACTTGCCTGCCTTTCTCGTGCAGAAATGGGCAGCTTTTAGCATCCCTATTTAAATATATATTCAGTTTTAAAACTATTTTAAAGAAGTTTCAAACCGTTCATGTTGCTTCGTCTTCTTCTTGTACGAGCATGAAAGAGCCTGGTGCCGCAAATATCTCTTATTAAAAGTGATACACTATTAAAAAGATTATCGAAATCGACATTAAAAACCGATTTTGGAGGTCGGTTTTCAAGAAGAACCGATTAAAAGATCAGCCTCAGGATTAGATCGGTTGATTTTTTTTTAACCTTAGGTGGTTGGTTTTAAAATTACAATTATAAAATATACCATGCAAGAACCAAACCCTAGTCTTGATCATGGATACATTTCTACCGATAGACCATTGGTGTTTGATAATTTCAAACCTTAATTTTATTTATACTCTTTAAATTTATTTTTTCAAGAAAAGATCGACCTTCGGAGGTTGATTTTTTTTTTAAAAAAAAATTAAAATTTTAAAAAATGACCTCCAAAGATCGTTTCCACTTTTAGTTTTTGGAGCTAAAAAAATCGATCTCCAGAGTCTTTAAAAAATACCTTTTTCAATATAAAGATCGACCTACGAAAGTCGATTTTTTCCGATTTCTTTTGAGGTCAGTTCTGAAAGTTTTCTTAGTAGTGGGATTCTTAGTCATGTAAACACCTCAATTTAAAATACAATACAGCAATCATTTTTAGCTTCAGACATAGATAGACCTTCGGCTATGAAGGACTATTAAACTCACATAACCTTACTTCACACCTAAAGGTTGTATGAAGTTTGAACTGCCAACACAAAAAACTTCAAGCAGAGCATAAATTTCGTCCGAAGGTCTGGAAATTTCAGATCTTCTCTTAGGTAGCTAAACATAAACCTTATAAACCTTGAGTATTTTTAATAACAATTCTAAAAATGGTTATTTGTGCACCTCGTCCCTTTCTTTCTCCTTCAATATTATTTATTCAGGAAATTACACCGAATGACATTGAAAATTGATGGATTTAAACTTTTGAACCCCGTTTTTCTCATGAATAAATTTTAAGATCAAAAGTTAAAAATTGTTAAATATGAAAATTTTCCCATAGGGCAAGCATTATTGTGATACAATTGTTATAGGGAACGGGAAGTAAATAACAATTACAATAGCAAGAAAGGATAAACTAAATATTACAATAAATTGAAAAGCAAGAACTTAACCGATTACTTATGTGATTCGCTGAGTCGAGTGACGACACTCTTTCTTTAAGACAAGATTGTCCCGTATATCTCCTTTTACGTTATCGGGCAATAGTCTCCCAAGGTACAACATCAACGTAACAATTTATGTAAAGGAAACTCAAGTGTTACTCTTGAAGAACCTTGAGTATAGTAACTTTGCTAGAGAGGAAGAAGATGAATTCAGAAAATCTGTAAATATTTTCTACGTGTTGAGTGTAGTGTTTCAATTGAGTCAAATGACTCAATTTATAGTGTAAGGAAAAGACCCCTCAACTAGCCAACTAATGACCTTCAATAGCCATGTAATGACACTTGATTGAGGGGTTACATTCAGCGAAATAATGGCTGATTCATGTGACAAGTAATGGAGAATCAATGCTCCAAAACCAGCCCAAATGTCAGATTTTTCCAACTTCCCGTCGCAGCATTCTGCCTCCGAAGCGCCGCGACGCTGTGAATTAGCGACGCGGCTCCAGTGACTGCCCAACCAATTAGCGTTGTGGCGCTACCTGGGAGGCGTCGCGGCCCTTCACGGCTCCGTGGCGATTTTCGACTCGTTTCATCTTACACTTCGTATACTTCTTCCTTCTTTTACCAACGTGGAATACTTTGTCATTTGGTCATTAACCATCCATAATTCTATGTCTCAAACGTATTACATACGTACCAATATCTCTTTCACTAATGAAATTTGCGATACTTGGCACTACGTGTGCACGTGTGTGGAAACGACATTTCCAAAGTGCGGGCCCCAATTGTTTGAGTCATAAATTAATGAGATATACTTAATTCCACATTTAGTAAATTTCCAACAATTCCCTTTTGAAAGAGATTTTGGCGCACACACTTGGTGCCTTTTCCAGCAATCTTTTAGCGGACCCATGTTGCATCTGAATAGGTAGCATACACTTTGAACCTTCCATAGTTGAATGCCATCGGACTTACTTACTGCGCGGTGAACGTGATGTCTTGAATCGTCAGTGTTTAGTGTAAGTCAAGTCAACGGTACCAACACAACAACTTCCTCTACTCAGTTCTTCGTAATATTTTATCCATTGTGGTCGTGGACACTTCTTGGATTCTTAAATGTGTTCAATTGAGGCGGTCTGTCCTCGCACTTAAATAGGTGGTCTCCTACAAGGTATCATGTTATACCCCAATTTACAAGTGTTAGGAACCATTAAAAATTTTCCAAACCTAACCTCAACCGGTAATGATCATTAAAGGTTTTGGAAACTTAACCTTCACCCACACTGCAGATAGCACTTATTATCTATCGCGGGAATGACTTTGGATTTGGTGTTTCTTTAGAAAAACCACTATCCGAAGTGTTCATGCTTCCACCAAAGCGATCAACTGAACCTTTATAGCTTAGTTTTTCCATTGAACCTAATTCATAGGATCTCCAGTCAGTAAGGTTGGGTTACCACCGTATTGGTCCATATACTTTGGGTTTTAAGCCCATTCCCCTAGACGGGTAGAACATCTGATCCTTGGGTAAGCCCTTTGTCAGTGGGTCAGCTATGTTATCCTTTGATTTTATATAATCAATTAATATTATACCTGTGGTGATCAGTTGCCTAACGGTCTTATGTCTCCGACGAATATGACGAGACTTGCCGTTGTACATAGCATTATGTGCCCTTCCTAGAGCCGACTGGCTGTCGCAGTGGATCATTACAGAAGGTACGGGTTTGTTCCAACAAGGAACATCCTCTAAGAAGTCGTGAAGCCACTCAACTTCTTCTCCTGCTTTGTCTAAAGCGATAAACTCTGATTCCATCATGGATCGGGCGATGCAAGTTTGCTTAGAGGATTTTCAAGACACAGCCCCACCACCAATTGTAAATACATACCCACTGGTAGACTTGGTGTTCTCTATGTCAAATATCCAGTTTACATCACTGTACCCCTCTAGTACAACTGGATATCTCGAATAGTGAAACCCATATGTTAGCGTGTATTTCAGATATTGTAGTACCCGATTCAACGCCTTTCAGTGATCATTACTCAGATTACGGGTAAATCTAGCCAACTTGTTTACTGCATAAGAAATATCAGGTCGGGTGCAGTTTATTATGTACATCAAACACCAATCACATGTGCATATTGCTCCTAGCATATGGGTGCACCACAATTTTTATCAAGTTTTTTTATTTCTATCCATTGGTGACTTTATAGGTGAACTGTCATACATCTCGAACTTTCTCAAAACATCCTCGATGTAGTGAGACTGAGATAAGACTAGTCCGTCAGACGTCTTAGAGATTTTTATCCCTAAGATGACATCTGTGATACCCATATCCTACATGTCGAAGCATTGTTTCAACATGTTCTCAGTCTCTAGAATTATGCTAGGATTGCTCCCTATGATCAACATGTCGTCTACATACAAGCATATCATAACAAACGAGTCAGAGTTACCTTTCATGTAGACACATTTGTCACACTCATTAATGGCGAAACCCTTCAATAATAGAGTGCTATCAAATTTTTCGTGCCATTACTTTGGGGCTTATTTTAGCCCATACAGAGATTTGACACACCGACAGACTTTCTTCTCTTGCCCTTGAACCACATACCCCTCGGGTTGGTCCATATAAATTTCTTCTTCCAAATCACCATTTAGGAAGAATGTCTTGACATCCATTTGATGTATCTCAAGGTCACGCAACGCTGCGATCGTAATGAATACTCGTATGGACGTCATCCTAGACACCGGGGAGTACGTGTCAAAGTAGTCAAGGCCTTCCTTTTGTCGATAGCCCTTGACTACCAACCTGGCCTTGTACTTATCTATAGACCCATTTGCTTTATACTTCCGTTTGAGTATTCATTTACAACCAAACGGTTTATTTTCCGGAGGAAGATCAACCAACTCCGAAGTATGGTTATGCAGAATGAAGTCTATTTCACTCTCAATAGCTTCTTTCCAGAGCGGTGCCTCTGGAGTTGACAATGCTTCAGCAATTGTCCTTGGTTCATCTTCAACCATATAATCTATAAAGTCAGGACCGAAGGATTTATCCTTCCTGGCCCTTTTACTTCGCCTTAGTTCCATCTCTGGAGTCTCCAAGTTCTGAGAATCTGGAATACTAGATTCCGGATATTCAGCCACTTCGAGATCCACTAGATCTGAACCATCTAGATCCCGACCGTCAATGACTCCCGGTTACTGAGAGCTTTGTTCATAACTTCGTTTGCGAGAGGTTATGTCTTTTTCCTTTCTATGAAAGGTACCTTCAAAGAATTGAGCATTCTTTGATTCCATGATTGCACCCCGTGGATATCCGGAATATCTGACTTATGCACTAAGAAGCGATAAGCACTACTGTTATTTGCATATCCAATAAATATGCAATCTACAGTCTTAGGCCCAATCTTGACCTGCTTTGGCTTGGGTACTTCAACCTTTTCCAAACAACCCCACACCTTTAAATATTTATAGGTGGGTTTCTTTCCTTTTCATGATTCATATGGAGTTTTTTCCTTACCCTTATGTGGGACTTTGTAAAGAATCGTATTAGCGGTAAGGACGACTTCTCCCCACATATTTTGGGGAAGACCGGAACTGATGAGCAAGGCATTCATCATTTCCTTCAATGTGCGGTTATTACGTTCTGCCACACCGTTCGATTGAAGTGAGTATGGAGCCGTTGTTTGATGAACAAAGCCGGATTGGGCACAATATTCCTCAAATGGCGCTACATAGTCTCCCCCTCTATCGCTATGAATGGATTTAATCTGCATGCTTAGTTGGTTCTCAACTTCTGCTTTGTAACGTCGGAACGCTTCAAAGGCTTCATCCTTACTTTTCAGCAAGTAAAGGTAACAATACCTTGTGCAATCATCAATGAATGTCACAAAGTACTTGTTCTCTCCTCTAGTTTGTGCAAACTTCAAATCACATATATCTGTGTGAATAAGTTCTAGAGGAGCGGTATTCCTTTCGACGGATCAAAAATGAAGCTTTGTGAGTTTTGCCTCTACGCACACCTCACACTTATGTTGAGGGTTTACATCGATAGGCGGAAACAATTCCAACTTTACCAACCTTTGGATGGATTTGTAGTTGACATGTTCTAATCTATGATGCCATAAATTAGAGGACTCAAGCAAGTAAGAAGAAGAGGCTTCAATATTATTGCTTGTTCGTAATACAGACATGGCGTTAACTTTGAATAGGCCTTCACAAACGAATCCTCGTCCTACAAACGTTCCATTCTTAGTGATTACAAATTTATTAGACTCAAACACTAGCCTAAAACTAGCATTAACCAATAAATAACCTGAAATTAAATTTCTTCTAATCTCAGGAATATGCATCACATTCTTCAGAGTGAGCTCTTTTCTAGAAGTCATCTTCAGGACTACCTTTCCTACCCCCATTATGTCAGAGGAAGCGTTGTTTCCCATGAATAATTTCTTATTTGTAACCGGTGTATAAGTGGAGAAGGCATCTCTGTTGGAACAGATGTGTCTTGTAGCACCTGCGTCCATCCACCATTGCATAGGATTCTCAACAAGGTTTGCTTCTAGCACCACCATTGAAAACTCCTCAATCATGTCATCCAGAAACTTGTCCTTGACGACGTTAACCTGAGCCTTGGCCTTCTCTTGTTGCTCAGTCTTGAGCTTGCGACAGTCCTTGATTATGTGACCAGGTTTCCCACAGTGGTGATAATTTTCTTTGAACTTCTCCATTGCTTGGGTCTTGCCGTCTTTCTGGAACTTTCGCTTCTTGCTTGGGTTCCCTTTTGCCTCAGCCAAATTTGCCTTTGCCTCAGCAGGTTATTTACCCCTAGGCAAGGCCTTCTTTTTATCTTCTTGAATTTGGAGTTTGATAATAAGTTCTTCAAAGGTCATCTCATTTGTCTTGAGCTTTAAGTAGCTCAGAAACTCATTCCACGAAGGAGGTAACTTTTCAATCAGTGATGCAACCAAAAACTGCTCGTTTGGCTTCATACCTTCCAAATACAGGTGATGTATAATCATTTGGAATTCCTGGACTTGGGACATATCTGTCTTACTATCCACCATTTGAAATTTCAGAAATTTCCCAACGATGAATTTCTTAGTACCTGCATCTTGTGCGTTGTACTTCTTTTGCAGCTTCTCCCACAACTCTTTGGCGGTGCCAACGGTGCAATACACCGTGTAGAGAGGGTCTGACAAGCAGTTCAATATGTAATTCTTACACATGAAATCAGTATGATTGCATGCATCAAGAACCATCTTCATGACATTAATGACATGGATACCTAGGCCCCCTTCAGCCGTTTCAGAAGGCGAAGTGTCCATTTCATCTCCAGCTTATGGAGGATCTTCTGTTAGGAAACGTGTCATTCCCATAACAGTCAGATATAATAACATCTTCTGTTGCCATCTCTTGAAGTTTGACCCCATGAACTTTTAAGGGCGTTCATGGTGGAATCTAGTAGGGGGAGGAACGACAATGTTCCCTTGAGCAGCGGTAAAGGCGTTGGATAAGCCTTGAGCAACCGGAAAAGCATTAGGTGTGCCTTGAGCAGAGGGGAAGGCAGAGGGATTGCCTTGAGCAACAATAGAATCTGAAGCAATTTGTTCTAATCCAGTCATCTTTCTAACGTGCTTACAATAAATCTTGTCTTAAAATTATTGGGATACAATTGTTGTAGGGAACGGGAAGTAAGTAACTATTACAATAGCAAGAAAGGATAAATTAATATTACAATAAACTGGAAAGAAAGAACTTAACCGATTACTTGTGTGATTCGCTGAGTCGAGTGATGACACTCTTTCTTTAAAACAACATTACCCCGTATATCTCCTTTTACGTTATCGGGCAATAGTCTCCCAAGATACAACATCAACTTAACAATTGAGTAAAGGAAACTCAAGTGTTACTCTTGAAGAACCTTGAGTATAGTAACTTTGCTAGAGAGGAAGAAGGTGAATTCAAAAAATCTGTAAATATTTTCTAAGTGTTGAGTGTAGTGTTTCAATTGAATCAAATGCCTCAATTTATAGTGTAAGGAGAAGACACCTCAACTAGCCAACTAATGGCCTTCAATAGCCAACTAATGGCCTTCAATAGCCATCTAATGGCACTTGATTGAGGGGTTACATTCAACCAAATAATTGTTGAATTCATGTGGCAAGTAATGGAGAATCAATGCTCCAAAACCAGCCTAAATGTCAGATTTTTCCAACTTCCCGTTGCAGCATTCTGCCTCTGAAGCGCCACGGCGCTGTGACTGCCCAACCAATTAGCGTCGCGACTCTGCCTGGGAGGCGCCGCGGCTCCGACGGTGTGGCGCCGCGGCCCTTCAAGGCTCCGCGGCGATTTCCGACTCGTTTCATCTTACACTTCGTACACTTCTTCCTTCTTTTACCAACGTGGAATACTTTGTCATTTGGCCAATAACCGTCCATAATTCTATGTCTCAAACGTATTACATACGTACCAATATCTCTTTCACAAATGAAATTTGCGATACTTGGCACTACGTGTGTACGTGTGTGAAAATGACGTTTTTGACGTGCGGGCCCCAATTGTTCGAGTCATAAATTAATGGGATATACTTAATTCCACATTTAGTAAATTTCCAACAAGGTCGACCAACCACGAGGCCACAACGATCTTCTAAGTTAAGTCATTTCTAAGACGACTCATCTATTTTACGATAATTCAAGATGCAACGATGCATCACGGACTTCTTATTGGCCCGGGATTATAATAGGCATTTGTGAGTGTTTGGACGCACATGTTTTGTTTCTATTCATGTACAGTTAAGAGAAAAATTGTTCCTAGATATGTATTTCTTCTATATGCTTAGTCCGGTTACATATATGCTATGACGTGAAATTCAAAAGAGCCGACGTATTCTTAACTCTTTCATTAATAGAGTCAGCTCATATTTTTCTTAACTTAATTAATCAGCTCCAGGAGAGAATGATGATGTAGATGTATTATGACCTTTTCCTGTTCATCAACTCGTGCCTCATTCTTCTGCGGTTGATGTTACGAATTAGCATTACTCTTATAAATAAATGGATCACCCTTTTCTATCCAAGAAGTTGATCTTAGTTGCCTACGACCAACAAATATTTAAAGAGTCAAGTAAATGGTGGGATCTCCTTCTAAAAACTCTTATTAACTTATCTTATCCAGCCTCTCTCCTAAGGTTGATTTTCTCATGTGATCCTAAATAATTCAACAACCTGAATAGTGTACCTCTATTGTTCGTGGCTACTAGATAAGGAGCAAGGTCATGCTCGTAAATCACCTGTATTTATTACTCCTAGCAAAAAAATTTCTCACAAAATTTATTCTATAGTTAATTCGGATATACTTCATCCGTCTTAAATTATTTATCGTATTTTTATTTTACACGTTCCTTAAGAAAATATTAATTATGAGAGTTTTTGATTATTTTATCTTTATTTATATCTTAAGATATAATCTTTCTTTATTAAATATTTATTTTATAATTAAAATATTTATAATCTTTAAGAATAATTACTACCATAAAAATATAATTAAATTTATTTTGAATTTCTAAACGGATAAATAATTTGAGATATCCTATGAAGGAATTAATTAGAAACCCTTTACGAGGTTGGACTTAAGTTCGAATGTTGTCAATTCGTAGTATCAGAAATCCCTCGAGGTACCAAGAGTCAATTAACCTTTCGTTGTTTACATTTAATTTTTTACTGCCCCAACTGTTAATTCTGCAATTCATCTTTTGAGACAATAAGTAGCATTGATAACATCAAAAGACACAAATCTTTAGTATTTGAAATTATTCAAGGATTAGTCAAAATCTTTACTTGGTTTTCTACGCTGTGTTTTTAATTTTTTATTGATACAAAAAGAAGGAAAAAAACAGACTGAACAAAGACATGTTATCTATTTTTTTATTATTATTTCATTAATGATTTACATTATATATAATTATACAAAAATATTTATTTTGTTAATCAATCCTAATTACAAGAGAAATTTAATTCTACCTAATAAAGGAGATGTACAATTTTAAATGCAATCTAATTCTATTACACCCCTGCAGCCAAAGCGGGAGGTCGGCGTATACTGCGATGAGACTGTCCCGAAAGTCTTTAAATAAAATCAGTGGAAGATCTTTTGTAAAGATCATCAATCTGATAACGTGACGGGACATGTAAGACACGTATTTGTCCACGCGCAACTTTTTCACGAACAAAGTGAATATCCAGCTCAATATGTTTAGTGCGTTGGTGGTGAACCAGATTCACTGAGAGATAAATGACACTAACATTATCACAATAAATCAATGTCGCCTTCGGAACCAGACAGTGGTGTTCTAAAAGAAGGTTTTGTAGCCAACAAGATTCAGACACCACATTGGCAACTCCTCGGTATTCTGCTTCGACAATGGATCTGGACAAGGTTGCTTGCCGTTTTGAAGACTAAGAGACAAAATTATCACCAAGAAATACACAATAACTAGACGTGGAGCGTCTGGTATCCGGACAATCATCCCAATCGGCATCTGTATATGAAATAAGAGTGGTTGTCGAAGACGGATATAAATGCAAGCCATGATCTAGAGCACCCTGAATATAACGCACATGCGTTTGAAAGCATGCATGTGATCCTTCATCGGGTTATGCATGAATAGATAAACCTGTTGTACAACATAAGAGATGTCAGCTCATTCAACAATCTCTGCTGCATATTTCTTTTGGGATATAAATAAACACATGCATGACGTGTCACAGCTATCCCCAAGAAGTAACTCAATGGACCTAGATCTTTCATTGCAAACTCAGAGCCAAGCAGTAACATAATAGACTTGCGAAGAGCATCAGATGAGGCAGTTAAGATAATATCATTCACATACAAAACCCATTATGTGAAATGTAATATGTAAACCTCTTGTACTAGGCCCTAGGAGATTGTTTGAGCCTATAAAATGATTTCTTCAACATGCAACACGTGATTAAGATAAGTAGGGTCTCTGTACCCCATGGGATGATACATGTACACCGTTTCGTTAAGTTCTCCATGTAAGAATGCATTTCTCACATCAAGCTGATGTAGAGACCATGCTTTAGAAAGAGCCAGACTTAGTACCGTGAGGATAGTTGATGGTTTGACCATTGGACTGAAAGTCTCACCACAATCCACACCAACCTGTTGAGTTTTCACATCACCTACAAGACGGGCTTTGTGTCTCTCAAATGTACCATCAGATTTTTTTTATGACTAAAAATCCACATAGACCGAATCACATTAACATCAGGGGAACGGAGCACCAAATCACACATCATATTATTAATAAAAGCATTAAATTCATCAACGGTGACTTGAAAATATGGGTGTGAAGATCGTATTTTTTTTTGGCTTAAAAATCCAGTGTTGACTGCGAGTGATAGGCCGTTGGGCCGAAATTAGAGTTGGGCCAGGCGGGAAGGACGAACTGCCCAGCAGTGGGCTGGTAGTGACTGGATTGTCAGGCAGTGGGTTGCTCGAGCCGGATGGGGGACTGAGACCTAGCGGACTGCCAGCCACTAGGTCTCGCGGCAGTGGGCTATCGGTGAGAGACTCAGCTGGGCCAGTAGCAATTGGGCTTGGTGATTGGGTCGATACACCGGGAAACATTGAGCCTATTTGGGAGGCTAATTTATGGATCAAATACGGGGGTATGCTATCGTCAAGAAATCCATAGGTAGGAGTGTAACACCCCGTACTTTCAGGTAACGGTTGAACACATAAACGTAGGCAAGTAGACCCAGACCCAGAAAGTTTATGTTGTACTTGCATATACTAATAAGAAAATTAGTATATAAAAGGATGTGATCCAAAAATAATTTTGGATTTAACAAGTACGACGACGGGGATTAATAATAATAATTGTGTATCCCCGAAGAGGTTATAGACTAGTGTCATATTACAGGAATTATGACATTAGGTATGAAAGGAATTTATAAGTCGCCGGGATTTAAGTGAATTGAGATCGGGAATTTAATTGTGTGTATAATTAATTAATTGTGGAATTAATTAATTATAATTAGGGAGACAATATATAGTGGGGATTTATACGTATAACATTATAACCAGTGTTCCAGTGACTACGCCAAATAACATATCGGTGGCAGCGTCACAGGTCTCCAAAACATTCACCTTTCTCTACAACTAAGCGTTCTTCATCTCTTCAAGCTTCTTTAACTCCTAATCTTCTGTAGAATTCATTCATGGAGAAATAATAGTCACACTTCTAACAGAAAGATTAACCTCTACTGGTAAGCTCTCTGAAATTCTCGACCAAATTGGAGGTTTTTCCGAAAACCTTTGCTCACCTAGAAAGGGAGAAATTCAAGGTGTTATGGGCTTTAATTCCAGTAGAACCGAAGCCTTAAACAAGCCTAAAAACTCAGAAGCTAAGCAAGAACCTTGAATTCGAAAAGATTCTGGCGCGAATCAATTTTGGGTTCTGCTGTTTCTACTTGTCGGAAACTGATTTAGGCGAAAGGTTTTTCGACGATTCTCATCGCTATGTCTAACAGAGGTAATATTTCTTGTTTCTAAAGTTTATACAATTACAAAACATGATTCTTGCCATTAGCTCTAAAATGATTATCGAAAATGCTAAGTTTGGGTTGGGTGTTGTCGGGACTGCCGTAATTATAAGGTATTGGGGTTGCATGTGAAATTGTTGTACTGTTTTGGATATTGTAGCAATAAGAAGAAGGATTAAGAGGGCTGGGTGTTTCGCTACACACATAGGTTTTGATATAAATGGAATATGGATTCTACGCGTACAAAGTATTCGCTAGAATGTCTCAATGAAGCGATTTCTAGTATATTGATCCGATTATGAGGTAAATCACTCGTATGGTGTAGATAATCACTTAAAAAGCTTACAAGGACCCGCGGAACTTAGATAATTTCGACAACAAGGTATGCAAGGCCCTTTCTTTCTTTTGGCATAATTCTATGTGCGAAACATAACCATCGTGTTGCTACATAAATTACTCTACTCTTAGTAGTTAGGAATGATCAAGTCATTGACTCATATGTTGAAAGAATGTCTAAGTATGTCTCTAAGACCTTAATAAGGCACACCGAAAAAGACGTTGATGTTCCCAATGTTAATCAAAGGTGTAAAAGATATTATGTCACTCCGGATGTTTTATTATTATTCATGCATTTCATTTGCATTGCATTCATATGTTATCCTGGACCACTTGTGCTATGCACATTTCTATATGGTAAATATTATATATATACATATATATATATATGTATATATATATATATATATATATATGTATATATATATATATATGTATATATATATATGTGTGTGTGTATATATATATATATATATATGTATATATATATATATGTGTGTGTATATATATATATATATATATACATATATATATGTATGGGAATTGGGGAAAGGGAAAAAGGCATTATATACGCACATCACCTGCAGCTGGTACAGACTATCACAAAAGGGCCCGAAGAGGCCAACATGATGTGATGATGTGATGCCCTTGTGTGGTGATATAACATGATGCCCATAGAGGTGGTTATGAGAGGATTCTTGTGTGGATATTAGTATACCGCATTTGCATCATGCATACATTCATTAATCATTATATGGTATGATGCCCACAGAGGTTGTTATGGTAAGGAAGATGCCCGATGAGGCTGATGTATATGGAAACTACATTGTGCATAACATTTAGGCATATGTATTAGGGCCCTCAGAGGCATTTACTGATGTTCAGTTATTTCTATTTCAGACTATGATATATCTCTGCTATATTATTTCTTATGCCTGACATACTCAGTACATCAGTCGTACTGACGTCCCTTTAGTCTGGGGACGCTGCGTTTTATGTCCGCAGGTTCATATTGAGAGAGTGACGGTTCATACTAGTAGGTTGCTAGTTCAGCTGGTATTTGGAGCACTCTATTTGTTTCGGAGTTGCGGTCTGGTCGTGGTATATTTTACTCTTTAGAGGCTTGTAGATAGGTGTCCTGTGGTTAGTTGTCATGTAAGGCCTTGTCGGCCTTGGAATATAAATGGATAAGTTGGGGCTTTTGGGCTGGAACTTTATATAATCTATGATGGGTCAGTCCGTGTTTAAATATGATTAAGGGTGGAGTGTAGATGTGGTGCCCGACGGGTAGGGTCCGGGTGCCCGTCGCGACCCTCTGGTTTGGGTTGTGACAAATTTGGTATCAGAGCATGTCTGTCTTAGGAAGTCTGTAAGTCGTGTCTAGTAGAGTCTTGGTTATGGGTGTGTTGTGCACCACACTTATAAGTAGGAGGCTACAGGGCATTTAGAATTGTTTCCATTCTTTCATATCATAGGTCCTGCAGTAGAGTTGAGTCTTAAGAATTTGAGTTTAACTCGTGCCTATTACTGTTTCGGTAATATCGATTATCAAAAAGACTTCGATTAATTCATATTTGTATCCAGTAAGTGAGTGACTTCTACTAGACGAATACGTCAGAAGGGCAGTATGATGTAAAACGTTATGAGATTATGAGAAGTTGTCTCACTCATATATGGAAGAGATAATGTAAGCCTGGAAAGCGTAATGTTTGCTATGGTTATATGTTTGGATTAATCGAAAAAAATATATGGATTTATATGTGGATTGATAAGATTGATGTACAACTTAGGGTTGTGAAGATATGGATATGTTTTCATGTGACTTAAAAATGATGTGAAACATGTTAGTTGTGATTGTTCACTGGTAAGCTTATATCTACATAAAAGGAATATATGTATATGACCTGAGAAATCAATAGGAGCCTCATGTGTGTCTGGTTGGTTTTGTTGGATGGACTGTTGGTATGTAACCTTTAAAGGTATTGTATGCTTGCTTGAGATGTTGTAGTTAAGTCTTATTACAGACCAAACATGTGTTAGGCTAGGTGTTTGGTTAATCTGTTTAAGTAATCTAGTTGGTTAAGATATTCAGTAGGCTTGTATGCAATGATGTGGTATTATTGATATGTTTTAGGATTTTGATTAGCTAAAAGGCACTATGATAAATGTTGCTTTGCTTAATTGTGTATACTATGGTTAATTAGGGATGTGGAATATACCTAAGATTTGAATCCTTACTGATGTGTATATGAAATATGTATTTTTATAAGTCTGGGATTAAACTGAGTCTAGTATATATATGTATTCTTTTGTTAGTTTCTGTCTTTTTGATAATTGTTGGTGTGCCTGGGGTTATAAATTGCTAAATGATTGACTTACAACTTACCTTATGACCATCCTAATTATGTCACACCTAAATCAGTCCCTAACATATGTTTGCATCTAGTTATAAACTGTATAAAAATGCATGTCAAATATAGACTGGGATCATGAAGGCTATGGAGATTTGAACATGTGTTTAGTGATTTGTTTATATTCTCACTTAGAGTTGAATACCAACGGTGAAATGTGTGAGCTTAGATTAGGTTCTGAATCTAGAAACAACATGTATTGGAATATGATTTGAGCTGTGAAGTACTTAAATAGCTATTGAACTTGAATATGAAAGTTGATTGTGTTTATTATGTACCAGCTATGTAAACTAATTGTTCTGCCTCTGGATGTGTCTCCAGTGTAGATGGTCTTAAGAGATTTTAGTTTATGGTTAAAAAAATTATGTTAGGTTTGGCCTGATATTTGTCAAATTAAATCATGATAACATGTTAATTAAAGTGTGTGATCTGTGTATAATTGTATAAGAACCATGATAAGAATATTCTTTTATATGTTGTAATACTATTTTGTCTAGGTTGTGTGTTTCAGCTCTTTCCTTAAGACATTATATCCATGCTATGCATAAATGCACTTGTGTGGTCCTCAAAATACTGCACTTTGGGAAATGATCTTATACACTTTGAGTTATGGTTGTTGTTTTACTACTATTTGTTGCTATATGTTGTTATGTTTCCTTGAGTTGTTGTAACTTGAGTAAAGTTGTTGCTGTAACTTGAGATAAATTATTGCTATTTACTATTGTTGTTTTGCTGCACATATTGCACTTGTTGAGCTGCCCTGTTGTGTTAAATAGGTTGTTGATCTAGTGTGTTTTAGTGTAAATAATTGTTGCATTTCTGGCTCATTTGTGGTTGCTTTTAAGGCTGTATAGTTATGCCTTAAGGCTATGTGGTTGTTGTTTCAAAAGGAGAGTTGTTACTGCTTTTGAGTGGGCTGATTGTTGCTTTCTATGTTCCACCTTCTGAAAAATTAGCTACTGCCCATTCTCAAACCTTACCATGAGTTATGGGCTGAAATATTATCACACTTTGTTGCCAACTAGATTCTTACTGTTTGCATCATTTTAACTTAGAATTTTCATTTCCATTTAGATTAAGTGTTAAACTGTATAAGACATGGCTCTTTCTTATGATTATATCACTTTGGGAAGTTAATTCTGGTTGTCTAAACATGAACCTGAAAACTTGGGAAAAAAATGGCATGAGTTATATCTACCATCTTGTATACATATGTTAACTATTATTTTTGTTGAATACATAACTTGAATTTGGATTAAATAACTGGTAGCCATGTTTAGTTTTAGCTATCTAGAAATGTTAAGCTTAAGTTCAATTCTTAGGCCCACCTAAATATGCATATATAATGGATATGTGGTGTTGTGCCATTAGTATACTTGTTTGTTCTATCTAAATCTCTATATTGCATGAATCTTATCCCTTGTTTCAGTCATCCAGCAGTTGATATGTCCTGATTGTCTCTATTGTGTGGATCTGAGGCAAAGTGTTGAAACTGTTCCCATTAGCTGCTGCCTTTTATTTTGGACACTGTTACATTAGACTGGTTGCTGCATATACTTGTTATTCTTTAAGGTATTTTACTACCATACTTGTTGCTATGATAGTTGTTGATTGATGACACTGGTTACCATTATTTGGCTACTGTTTTTGCTATCACCTGCTGCTACTGCTCTCTGCCCATAGTGGCTAAACCTAAGCCCAAAAACAAACAACACATTGTGATGTAACCAGTTGGGATTCTTGGCAGAAAAACATATACTATTTTTGGGCTGAATTTGGTCACAACTTGATGTTACATATTAGCATTAACAGATAGTATCCTTGAGTTAAGTTTCCTGCCATATTTTGATACTCATTCGGACTGAAACCACTGATGTACCTTAGACATTGACACCTCATTTTGAGTATGACTTACTGCAGGATTTTGGCTATTCTATTTTTTTTTGCTTACAAGCTGCTGCATTCTTATCCAGATGTTGCAGTATATGTTCTGCAATATATGTTCTTGATGAGCTGTTGTTCTTTCTTTAAGAATAAAGCAGATACTACACTATAGGAAAACATTGTGATGTGTTGTGTAATGTATGACTGAGTGAGTGTGTTATCCGGTTTGTGTTGGTCTTGGTATGGATAAGATTGCTTCATAAATGAGTATGTGATAATGTGAAATTATGTTATGATTGTCTAATGCTTTGAAACTATTTGTATACCCATGTTAAATACCTGGACTGTGATTTAATCCTGTCTGCCTATCTATTTGCACAAAGGACATTTTACAGTAATCTAAATTTGTCCCAACTTACACATCTGTGGACAATAGAGTATGCAATAGGGATAAGGATTTAGATTTTGGATTGAGCTTATGTATGGTTAACTGGCATGAGCACATAGACCAGTATCTCATTTAGTTTCCATGAGTCATATTGTGACAAGCTTAAATTTCTTGATTTAAAGAATGAATAAGCATGATAGGGGTATGTATAGTTTGGTACCTACTGAAAAGTTCTAAATGGGAAATGCTGACATGCTTGTTTATTTCAATGTGGAAATCTGGGAAAACATATCTTTGGTAGGAATCCAGTATGATCATTGGTCTTTATTCCTTCCTACTATTCTGTGGTTTGTTGTATGCCTCATATTGTTGTCTAACTTTGAAAAGTATTTACCATTATCGATATGTTAGTTATTTGAGTCTTTGCTAACATGAGATTTTGCTACTGCCCATACCATCTCAAATGCCTTGTTTCTGAGCCTGTTATGCCCTTTACTGTTCTTCTGCATCTCTAGAAAAGGCTTAAATCCTGGTTAAGACATGTGTATACTAATATGGCAAATGGATTCTGTGAGATCATATGTGCATATCTTTCCTTTGTATGAATAGTCTTAAGATTGATGTTTGATGGTTTTGGGGTAAGATAAAGGGAAATGAATAGTTGAAAGTACATATATATATATATATATATATATATATATATATATATATATATATATATAAGTCCATGAGAGTCTTATCCCCTGTTTGGATAAATGGAAGTGTCAATAATATTGTAGAAACCCACTAGTACTACAAATATATCATATGTTAGTTTATGTAAGTATTCATTATTTTAATTGCCGAGAGATGATTCCAGTCACGTTTATTGTGACAAGAGTTAGATATGTTACCCCATTCAAGGACGAATGTTTCTAAGGGAGAGAGGATGTAACACCCCGTACTTTCAGGTAACGGTTGAACACATAAACGTAGGCAAGTAGACCCGGACCCAGAAAGTTTATGTTGTACTTGCATATACTAATAAGAAAATTAGTATATAAAAGGATGTGATCCAAAAATAATTTTGGATTTAACAAGTACGACGACGGGGATTAATAATAATAATTGTGTATCCCCGAAGAGGTTATAGACTAGTGTCATATTACAGGAATTATGACATTAGGTATGAGAGGATTTTATAAGTCGCCGGGATTTAAGTGAATTGAGATCGGGAATTTAATTATGTGTATAATTAATTAATTATGGAATTAATTAATTATAATTAGGGAGACAATATATAGTGGGGATTTATACGTATAACATTATAACCAGTGTTCCAGTGACTACGCCAAATAACATATCGGTGGCAGCGTCACAGGTCTCCAAAACATTCACCTTTCTCTACAACTAAGCGTTCTTCATCTCTTCAAGCTTCTTTAACTCCTAATCTTCTGTAGAATTCATTCATGGAGAAATAATAGTCACACTTCTAACAGAAAGAGTAACCTCTACTGGTAAGCTCTCTGAAATTCTCGACCAAATTGGAGGTTTTTCCGAAAACCTTTGCTCACCTAGAAAGGGAGAAATTCAAGGTGTTATGGGCTTTAATTCCAGTAGAACCGAAGCCTTAAACAAGCCTAAAAACTCAGAAGCTAAGCAAGAACCTTGAATTCGAAAAGATTCTGGCGCGAATCGATTTTGGGTTCTGCTGTTTCTACTTGTCGGAAACTGATTTGGGCGAAAGGTTTTTCGACGATTCTCGTCGCTATGTCTAACAGAGGTAATCTTTCTTGTTCCTCAAGTTTATACAATTACATAACATGATTCTTGCCATTAGCTCAAAAATGATTATCGAAAATGCTAAGTTTGGGTTGGATGTTGTCGGGACAGCCGTAATTATAAGGTATTGGGGTTGCATGTGAAATTGTTGTACTTTTTGGATATTGTAGCAGTAAGAAGAAGTATTAAGAGGGCTGGGTGTTTCGCTACACGCATAGGTTTCGATATAAATGGAATATGGATTCTACGCGTACAAAGTATTCGCTAGAATGTCTCAATGAAGCGATTTCTAGTATATTGATCCGATTATGATGTAAATCATTTGTATGGTGTAGATAATCCCTTACAAAGCTTACAAGGACCCGCGGAACTTATATAATTTCGACAACAAGGTATGCAAGACTCTTTCTTTCTTTTGGCATAATTCTATGTGCGAAACATAACCATCGTGTTGCTACATAAATTACTCTACTCTTAGTAGTTATGAATGATCAAGTCATTGACTCATATGTTGAAAGAATGTCTAAGTATGTCTCTAAGACCTTAATAAGGCACACCGAAAAAGACGTTGATGTTCCCAATGTTAACCAAAGGTGTAAAGGATATTATGTCACTCCGGATGTTTTATTATTATTCATGCATTTCATTTGCATTGCACTCATATGTTACTCTGGACCACTTATGCTATGCACATTACTATGGTAAATATTATATACATACGTATGGGAATTGGGGAAAGGGAAAAATGCATTATATACGCACATCACCTGCAGCTAGTACAGACTATCACAAAAGGGCCTGAAGAGGCCAACATGATGTGATGATGTGATGCCCTTGTGTGGCGATATAACCTGATGCCCACAGAGGCGGTTATGGAAGGATTCATGTATGGACATTAGTATACCGCATTTGCATCATGCATACATTCATTAATCATTATATGGTATGATGCCCACAGATGCTGTTATGGTAAGGAAAATGCCCGATGAGGCTGATGTATATGGAAATTGCATTGTGCATAGGGCCCTCAGAGGTATTTACTGATATTCAGTTATTTCTGTTTCAGACTATGATATATCTCTGCTATGTTATTTCTTATGCCTGACATACTTAGTACATCAGTCGTACTGACATCCCTTTTGCCGGGGGACGCTGGGTTTTATGCCCGCAGGTTCATATTAAGAGAGTGACGGTTCGCACTAATAGGTTGTTGGTTCAGCTGGTATTTAGAGCACTCTATTCGTTTCGGAGTTGCGATCTGGTCATGGTATGTTTTACTCTTTAGAGTCTTGTAGATAGGTGTCTTGTGGTTAGTTGTCATGTAAGGCCTTATCGGCCTTGGAATATAAATGGATAAGTTGGAGCTTTTGGGCTGGAACTTTATATAATCTATCACAGCTCAGTCCGTGTTTAAATATGATTAAGGGTGGAGTGTAGATGTGGTGCCCAGCGGGTATGGTCCGGGTGCCCGTCGCGGCCCTCCGATTTGGGTCGTGACGAGGAGGCCCGGAACAATGTAATTTGGCAAAAGGAAAATTTGTTTCATCAAAAATTACGTGACAACTTACGATGATTTTATTAGAGGATAAGTCGAAACATTTGTAACCACGATGATTTGACGGATATCCCAAAAAAACTCACGGAGTTGATCGGGGTTGAAGTTTATTAGTGGTAGTAGAAGGAAAGAGAGGATAGCATAAGCACCAAAAATCCGTAAATGAGAATATGAAGGGTCCCTTATGTATAAAATTTTGAGTGGGATTGGTAGGCTACTTATTTGTTCTAAAGTATGTTTAACAGATAGGTTGTCATTTGTAATGCATGATGCCAAAAATATGATGGTAGAGAGGCATGGGCAAGTAAGGTTCTAACAATATTGTTAATGGTTCGAATTTTTCTTTCTGGTTTTCCATTTTCAGATGATGTATGTGGACACAAGAGATGAAACGACAATCATTAGTTTTGCAAAATTCCCAAAAAGGCCCATTATAAAATTCTCTACCATTATCACACTGAATATTTTTAATGTCCCGTTCAATTTGAGTGCGGATGTATGATCTAAAGAATAGAAATGTGGAAAAACTTGTGACTTTTTGGACAAAGGAAACAGCCACAAAAAATTAGAATAATCATCCAACAACAGAAGATAATATCGGTGGCCCGAAGAGCTCAAAATGGGAGATGTCCAAATATCACTATGAATAATATCAAAGGGCATAACAGTATGAGAATTTGAAGCAACAAAAGGTAACTTAACATGTTTTCCAAGAGAACAAGAGCGACAAATATGAGAACTACGAGGTCTAGTACACTCAATAAATTTATTTTGTTTAAGGGAAGAAAAATAGGTGCTCCCGAATGACTTAAACGTTCATGAAATAAAGGAGTTAAAGCTGCAAAAATGGATGGTAATTTGGTTTGTGTGTGGTTGTGGTGATTGGATAAAGCTCTCCCCGACTATCACATCTCATTAGACGCATCCCCATCTGAAAATTCTTCACGAAAAACCCAAAAGGATCAAATTCAACAAAAACCCAATTATCAGTGGTAAATTTTCTAACTAAAATCAAGTTTTTATTAATTTAGGTGTGTAAAGGACATTTTTCGAAATTAACAGTGGGTTTAGGGGAGACAAGTTTGTAGTACCATAACTACGAATTGGAATTGAATGACCATTTCTGACTATTATACCATGATTTTTGCTCAAATTAAAATGCGATGAGAGATTAAGTTGTGAGGACGTCATATGAGACGTTACACCGGTGTCTATGTATCAATTTGTGTTGGGTGGAGTAATTCCAAGAGTGTGCATCGCGACCTCAATATATGTCGGGTCGCCACAGTTCGTGGCACCCGCTCGGCATCGAGGTAGGTTACGACTTACTTGAGTTAGAGAGAATCATATATGTAGTAGAAATTGATGGGGATAGCATGATAGGCCTTCGGGTGCTAAGGTGGTGATAAATTCCACTGATTTGGTATGATAGTTATTTATGTGGGCTCTTCGCCATATGTGTTATTTTATATGATTATTGTTTGGTTGTCTCTCTTTCATCTACTAGCTCACTCGTCTCAGAAAAATAAAGAGTAATATTGAGTAATTGAAATGAGAAAGATAACATAACTTTTTACTTGTTAATTGCATATTGTTGATCTTGATATCATGCAAGCATGCCTTACTTACTACTCTCATATAGTCATGATAGTGAGGTGATTGATTGAGATACTCCAAGGTCTGTGCCGGAGATTGAGAGTCACAGATATACTCCGAGGTTTCTACCGGAGACGATAATGATTGATGCTTCCGAGGTTTTGCTGGATAGCTTGAGTGATACATGGACTTCACGGGTCCCCCATGAGTCATGGCTCTGAGACTTTGTCCTTAGCATGTGTGTACGAAAGTAGAATGAGAGAAGTGACTATTGTATTGTATTGTACTTAACCATTCTTACGTTCTCAAATATCCTGTTGTCAGTTATATCTGTCTTGGGTGATTTTCTGATTTTTTGATATTGGACTTGCTATTAATATGTGTTCTTACTTGTTGTTCTGTGTGCTACTTATTGATTTCTACTACTTATTATGTTATCTAATCTTAGTCAGTCTATGATACTTACCAGTACTAGTGTTGTACTGATACTACTTTTGCTGCACTTTTTATTCAGTGCAGAGTACGATCCAGGCTCCAGTTCTATGCCCCGTGATTGATACGCGAGGGTGACATCTTTGGTCGTTCAGGTGAGCTACTTGGTCATCCGTGACCCTTGAAATGTCCCTCTTATATTTTTACTTATGTATTTGCATTCGACAGACAATATGTAGTGTTCGGGCACTTTAAGACTTGTATTCCAAATTTTATTTAGTGATCTTATACGCTTTTGACTAAATCTTTATAGATGTTGGATTTCCACTTATGATAGCATCTAAGACTTGATAATTCTTTCTTATTTAATTTTCACTTATTTAACTTGTTATTTCAAAATATAGGGATGTGGTTCGCCTACCGGGGGGACATTGTAGGTGCCACCACGACCTACGGTTTGGATTGTGACAATTAGTGCATAGAGAATGGGCCTTTACTGTCATTCTCCTTGAAGAGGCTTACACTTCACACTCACATATGTGATTTCTAAATGTGTAATCCTATAGATACATTATTTGGTCATATCTCTGCCAAACTTAGAAACCATTAAAAATATTTAATGCTTTATTAACTCATTAAAAACCTTAATGATTTATCCTTATTTCTGAACATTGTCTCCATCATGAGGATGAGTTCAGTTATTTGACAATGTTGAACCGTCATTCATAACTTTATTTGATCTCTTTGAACATAGCTCTTGGGATCTCCAGTCTACTAGGTATAGTTACCGTCATAATGACTTATCCTAGGCCTTAAACACATTCCCCTCGATAATATTTCAACTGCCTCTCTAGATAGGTATTTTATAAGTGGATCTGACACATTATTTCTTGACTTTACGTAGTCAATAATGATAACTCCACTAGAGAATAATTGTCTAACAGTATTGTGTCTCTATCATTTCTAACTAGATTTCCCGTTATACATAACACTCTCTACCCTACCTATTGCCTCTTCACTATCACAATGTATACATATAGGTGCCAAAGGTTTGGGCCCAAATGGAATATCTTCCAAAAAATTTGGAGTCATTCAGCTTCATCACCGACATTGTCTAAAGCTATAAATTAAGATTTCATCGTAGAGTGGGCGATGCAAGTCTATTTGGATAATTTCTAAGACACTGCTCCACCACCAATGGTAAAAACATATCCACTTGTGGATTTAACTTCAGATGATCCGGTGATCTAGTTTGCATCACCATATCCCTCATAACTGCGGACATAATTTTGGGTGTGTTTTAAGTACCCCAAAACTCGCTTCATTGCCATCCAGTGAGTTTTATTCGGATTACTTGTATACCGACTCAGCTTACTAATGGCACATACTATATATGGTCGCGTACAATTTATGATATACATCAAACTTCCTAACACTCGTGCATAGTCCAATTGTGAATCACTTTCACCAAAATTCTTTTGAAGTGCAAAACTTACATCAATCGGACTCTTTGCAATATTGATATTCAAATACTTGAACTTGTCAAGTACCCTTTTAATATAATGAGACTATAATAATGCTAGACCTTGCGGAGTTTTATGGATCCTAGTTCCTAAGATTAAATCAACAACTCTTAAGTCTTTCATATCAAATTTGCTAGCCAGCATGCGCTTGGTAGCATTTATGTCGGCAATATCTCTACTCATTATCAACATGTCATCAACATATAAACAAACAATGACTTCATGATTTGGAGTTTTTTTTAATGTAAACACATTTGTCACATTCATTGATCTTAAATCCATTTGCCAATATTGTTTGGTCAAATTTTGCATGTCAATATTTGGGTGCTTGTTATAGTCCATAAAGAGACTTAACAAGTTTACATATTTTTGTTTCTTTACTCGGAACTATGAATCCCTCATGTTGTTCCATGTAAATTTATTCCTCCAACTCTCCATTTAAGAAAGTTGTCTTAACATCCATTTGATAGATTTCAAGACCATAAACGGCCACCAGTGCTACTAACACTCGAATAGATGTTATCCTTGTTACCGATGAGTATGTGTCAAAATAATCAAGACCTTTTTTTGTCTATAACCTTTGACAACAAGTCTTGTCTTATATTTGTCAATAGTGTCGTCAGCTTTCATTTTCCTTTTAAAGATTCATTTCAAACCTAAGGGTTTGTTTTCAGGAGGAAGATCAACCAATTCTCATGTATGGTTCTTCAAGATTGATCCAATCTCACATTAACTGCCTCTTTCCAAAATGGTGAATCAGAAGAAAACATGGATTTTTTAAATGTTTGAGGCTCATTTTCAAGCAAAAATGTCACAAAATCCGATCCAAATGAAGTAAATGTCCTTTGACGTTTGTTGCGCCTTGGATCTTCTTTATTTGGTGTATCTTCCTTTGGTTATTTCCGAGGTCATTTAGATCTTTCACTAGACGACTCACATTCATTTTTATACGGATAAATGTTTTAAAGAATTCATCATTATCTGATCAATTATCGTATTAACATGGATGTCAGAATTTTCGGATGTGTGAATCAAGAATCGACACGCTTTACTGTTGGTAGCATATCCGATGAAAATACAATCCACAATATTTGGTCTTTGACCCTTTTGGATTTAGAAACTTGCACTTTAGCTAAACACCCCCACACTTTGAAATATTTCAAGTTGAATTTTCTTCCTTTTTCATTTCTCATATGGAATAGATTGTATTTTACTATGAGGCACTTTGTTGATTATTCGGTTAGCTGTAAGGATAGCTTTCCCCCACAAGTTCTACGGCAAACTGAAACTTATTAATAAAACATTCATCATTTTCTTTAATGTTCAGTTTTTTCTTTCCGCATTTCCATTGGATCGTGGTGGGTAAGGGGCAGTAGTTTGATGAATAATTCTACATTCTAAACATATTTCTTTGAAAGGAGATATATTCTACACCCCTATCACTTCTTATCATTTTTATCTTTTTATTCAATTGATTTTCAACTTCATCTTTGTATTGCTTAAATGCTTCAATTTCTTCATCCTTACTATTTAGCAAATAAACATAGCAATATCGAGTGCAATCGTCAATAAAAGTGATGAAATACTTTTTCCCGCCGCGAGATGGTATTGACTTCATATCATAAATATCTGTATGAATTAAGTCTAAAGGATTAAAATTCCTTTCAATAGACTTATAAGGATATTTAACAAACTTAGATTCAACACATATTTGACATTTTAATTTATAGCACTTGAATTTAGGCAATATTCATAAGTTAATCAATTTTCGCAATGTTTTGTAATTGACGTGTCCTAAACAAACATGCCACAAATCATTTGACTCCAATAAATAAGACGAAGCTGGAATTTTATTAATATTGTCAACAACCATTACATTAAGTTTGAAAAGGCCCTCAGTGAGGTAACTTTTTCCTACAAACATCTCATTTGCTAATAATAACTTTCTCATAAACAAAAATGCACTTAAACCCATTTTTAACGAGCAGTGCGACAAAAACTAAGTTTTTTCTAATTGTAGGAACATGGAGAACGTTGTTGAAAGTCAACACCTTGCCGAAAGTCATCTTCAAACATATCTTCACATATCCTACCACCTTCCTATTGCAGTATTTCCCATAAAAACTCTTCTTCGGGTCCAGCGGAAGCATAAGTAACAAATACTTCTTTGACAGCACAAACATGTTGAGTGGCTCCCGAATCAATCCATCACTTCTTTGAATTTCCAACTAAATTGCATTCCGTCAGCATAGCACATAAATCATCAATTTCATCATTCTTTTCCACCATGTTTTCCTGATCATTTTTCTTGCCTTTCTTAGAAGCACGACAATCCGGAGCCTTGTGGCCAGCTTTTCTACAATTATAGCAGTTGCCTTTGAATTTTTTCTTGTTCTGCTCCTTCCTTTGTCCAGGCAGCTTCTTTCTTTTCTTATTATTTGAAGCAGCTTCGTCAACGATATTAGCTGTCACGGCCCAAATCGGAGGGACGCGACGGGCACCCGAGCCTCACCCGCCGGGTATCGCTAATCGTATAACCAACTTCTAATCACAATTGAATACGGACTAAGCCAAAAAAGATTATAGAAAATCTTAACCAGCAATCCAATTTTCATATATACATACTCATACCAAGGCCGACAAGGCCGCACAAGATAACTAACCACAGGACACATGTCTACAAGCCTCTAAAGAATACATGACATCACAAGGACGGGACATGACCCTGCCATACCCATATGCAGATGCAAAAATACTATACCACGACCAACGGCAACTCTGAAATAAATAGAGTGCTCCAACATCAGCTGAACCAACAACCTACTAGTGTGAACCGTCACCTTCTTTAACCGAACATGCGGGCATGAAATGCAGCACCCCCCGACAAAAGAGACGTCAGTATGACTGATGTACTGAGTATGTCAGGCATGAACAATAGTATAACAGGGATATAACAATAACTGGAACAGAAACAACTGACCAGCAGTAAATGCCTCTGAGGGTCCTAATACATATGCCTACATGTTATGCACAATGCAATATCTATATTCATTGGCCTCATCGGGCATTTTCCTTACCATAACAGCCTCTGTGGGCATAATCGTCTCATATCGGCCTCTGTGGGCATAATATGCCTAAATGTCATGCATAATGCATGGCCATACAAGGGCATCTTCCTCCCAATCATATATATATATATATATATATATATATATTGGCTCTTAATCATGCATCTTCCTTCATTAAGCCGCACAGGCTAGCCACACAAGCTATATCATTATCATATCCCAGTTGATCAAGTGGTCTACGTTTCCCATTTCCCGTCCCCAATATACGGTCTTGGGTAAAACATGAATGCAATGCAAATGAAAATGCATGAATGATAACACAATATTCCAATCTCAACAGGTGACATAATACTTTTATACCTTCGGCTAACATTGAGAATATCAACACATTTTCTGTATGCCTCAATAAGGACTTGGAAACAATTTTAGACATGCTTTTAGCATAGAAATCAATAATACGAATATTCTTAACTTCTAAGAGTAGAACAATTTATGGAATAATATCACGGTTACGTTTCATTACATGGAACATATCAAAAGAAAGAAATAATATGTCTTAACATATCTCAATACGTGGAGAAACTCTTAACCAAAACAAGAATTTTGGCCGAGCATAACACTAGATCAGTTAAAGGAAATGAGCAATTTATTTTTCAAAGGGAACGAAATAGGGACAGTTTCATTTCCTCCAAGGCAGAGTGAAATGCTATCTCTTTACTAACTTAGGATGAAAGGCTTATGAAAGGGGATATTAAGGTTTGCTGAACGTTCTGTTGGTTTGCAAGAATTCTCAAAGCCAAGAATATAAACTCCCTTAAAAGATTCCTTAGGCTAGCATTTAATACTCATAATGATTTCCCATCGTTATGTCTTCCACTCAACTTAGCCTTGTCATTTAGGTGCATTACTACCATGTTTGCACGTACATAACTCCCCTCACTTTGTCCCCTCTACTTAATTAATTAATCTCATGATTAATCAATCACACACATAATTAATTTCGTGATCTCAATTCACATAAATCTTAATAACTTATAAAACCTTCATATCCTCAATGTCATAATTTTGTAATATGACACTAGTCCATAAGTTCTTTGTGCACGCACCAAATTTATTTCTGCTCCCCGTCGTCACACTTGTTGTGTCCAAAATCATTTCGGGATTTTATCATTTTATATGCTAAACTCTTTATTAGCATACGTAATTATTATCCAAAAATTTTCTAATGCTCGGGTCTACACACGCCTAGCGATTTTACACACGCCTAGCGATTCAAACCGTAACCCGAAAGTACGTGATGTTACATTAGCCCCCATAATGGTTGAGTTTCCACGCGACTTTCTTTCGGCAGCCTTATTATCCTCCTCAGTCTTCAAACGAATCACAAGATCTTCCAGCGTCATTTCTTTGCGTTTGTGTTTCAGATAGTTCTTGAAGTCTCTCCATGAAGGAGGTAACTTCTCAATCACATCAGCCACTTGAAATGCTTCATTAACCACCATACCTTCAGCAATGAGGTCATGGATAAGGACCTGGATCTCTTGAACTTGGGTTCCAACGATTTTGTTGTCTATCATTTTATAGTCTAGAAATTTGGCAACCACAAATTTTTTCAAGCCTGTGTCTTCAGTCTTATACTTCTTTTCAAGTGCAACCCACAATTCTTTTGAAGTCTTTGCAGTATTATAGACATTGTACAAGTCATCCTCTAAAGCACTAAGGATGTAACCCTTGCACAAGAAATTCGCATGTTTCCAAGCCTCAATAACCATGAAGCGCTGATTTTTTGGCATTCCTTCTTCAGGAACAGGAGGATCTTCACTTGTGAACTTTGCATACCAAGAGTGGTTAGCAAAAGAACATTCTTTGTTTCCATTCTTATATGTTAATTCAAGAATTTTTGTGTGGTTTTTATACCGATGTCATTGCATATGAAGCAGTTGGACGGCTTAACGAGGCAATAGCCGTCGCCACAACATTTTTCGTTCCAGTAGAAACATTGTCATTCTTTTCTATTGCCGTTTTTCACTGTCAATAATTGACAAATAATTTAATAAATGACAAAATAAACAGAACATTAAACAGTGAAGGTTTATATGTTCAAACAGTTTCACAAATCTAAATTATGTATTAACGATTAAGCTTTTATCTTCTTCAAATCGTTTCACAATTATGAACTTTAATACTTCGACGAAGGTTTTATATTCTTCAAATCGGAATAGAAAAAACCAAACGGGGTAGAAAACCAGAAAGGTTTTAATCTCCAAAACATAATACAGATTATAATATAAAATATAATTTCCTTAAGATTGTTACTAATTTGTATTCGAAAATATCCTTAAACGGAAACCGGAAATTAGTTCAGAAAATGGAATTTTAAATATGTCAAAATAGTATGTGAAATATGTAGAATTAAATCGAGCCCACTGAATACACATTGTGTCCTTAAGAAAAGTATCCCCCTCAATGTATCCGAGGTTGTGAAATGTATTAGCCCAGGATAGAACGATTTACTCACCGGTGTAGCGATATAGCAAACTCTGGTGACAACAAACTCACTCAACGGTAGTAAATCACACGAGAATTTTATTATGCAAGAAAAAGAAGAAAGCAGAAGATCAGAAAATTCGTAAGAAATTTTTTAGGATCAACAGGTTATATATAGCCATTGAAGCGTTGATTCAGGAAAGGTTGTGTTCTAACAGACGAGCGGGAATAATTAAAACATTCTGAAAAAGAAAAATGGGCCAAAAAGATTAATCAATCAATCATTAAGCTGAAGCCAAGCGACGACAACGGTGCGAGACTTGACTTCTTCTCAACCCTTTAACAACAAAAATGAATATTTTTTTATTTAAGCATAAGAACTTTCCTTTATCACAACCAATGTGGGAGAATGCTTCATTCAAAAAATAACAAAGAATAATTTAAAATTTTATTTTTCCCTCCATATATTTTTCCTCTATTTTCCATTCATCTGGCCCCTTTATGGCTTAAACCCAACAATGACAAAAAAACATTTGTCCCGATAGAGAGTGACGACAACATTACTCCTCATATGCATTTTCTAGTACGGAAACGTTCTCTCTTTTTTCCTTTTATTATTCGAACTTTGACTCTTTTCCTTTTTGTTTTATTTCATTTTTGTTTGTACGCAAGAAGTGTCATGGGATGGGCTACTAACCGTGCCCGTTGTGATGTTTAAGTTCTTTACAGGTATGCATAATTACAGCTCTGACTATTTTTGATCTTTCTAGGGGATATTTGGTACTACTTTTTTATCACAGCAACAATAACGCCATCAATAGAAGCATATCGACGATTGCTAGCTCCTATGATTTCCCTGTGAGTTATGTTTGTTTGTTTGTTGGTTACATTTTTAATGAAAAATTTACACAGAGATAATAGATTTAACTTTAATATCAATGGCATGAAGATCATGTTGTCACTTTGTTAGCAAACCTTGTTCTCCTTGCACGTGATTTATTAACCATGAATATGAATAAGACAACTTGCGTCTGTTAGAACCTTCGACTTTATCCTCGTTATTCTGCTAAGCAATCATTTGAAACGGCACCTGCCTTTGGTGGGTATCGTTTTACCTCACTGGCGAGAACTTTCGATATAAATTCAAATTAATAAAACTATAAAATATGTATCATTGAATTAAAAAAGGGAGGAGTTGATTATTTTAGCCGATATTCCTTCTCCAGCAAAACCTAGAGAAAACATATATATCAGACTGAACTAATTCAAATAGTACTGTACCGAAGTCGATAAAAATGAAATCTTACATATTAGGTCATATTAATCTATTGTCGCACAATAAATAAATAGATAAGAAAAGTTCAGTTATTGATAAATTCCGATTTTAGTTTTTATAATATTTGATTAAATATATATAATTTTTAATTAATCAAAATATGCACTTATATATGATCCATTTGCTTGTGAATATTCACAAATTCATCATAATTATTAGTGTAAAGAATGGATCTTGGACCTAACTCAACCCCAAAAGCTAGCTTGTAGGGTGAGGATTGTCCAAGTCCATATAAGGAGTCCATATTCTCATTCCATATCCGATGTGGGACTCTTAACACTCCCCGCACACCCAGATCTTATTAGCTAGAGCGTGGATAATATAATTTGGGACCCAACATCGACGGATAACGAATTGGAATGGGTCTGGCTCTGATACCATGTAAAGAATGGATATTGGGCTTAACTCAACCTCAAAAGCTAGCTTGTATGGTGAGGATTGTCCAAGTCCATATAAGGAGTTCATGTTCTCATTCCATATCCGATGTGGGACTCTTAACAATTAGTTCATTCTATCACTTAATTATTCATGGGTTATGTTAAGCTTGTACTATTACTTAATATCTTACGGCAATATAATTTTAATAATAAATCAAATATAACATACACAATATATAAATGATCAAATACACACTTCAACTAATTGAAAGTTAAATGTGCGTAGTCTGATATCACAAGGATCAAAATTTACTGAGGTATTAAAAGTGCTATTATCCCATTTAATAAAAGAATCAAGAATAATGGTCCATGCCATGACCTTGTAGTCCTATACATACAATTTATTGAATTTTATAAATAAAATTACAATAAATTGAAATTACTCGTATATTTTATCCCTTTCCCTTTAAGATAATAAGTATACCTCAACCAGAGGTGGGCATCAACCAGCAAAATTGATCTAATACTATTGAAAGGGATTAATCCCTTAATTATTTTCATTAATTAAAAGATTTATATACATGCTATACAATATGTAATTATGAAAAATAAATTAATATTTTCTTAATACACGACTACTACATTTTCCTAATACAAGATTACTATCATAACTATACATGTACAAGAATTCTAATAATTATGGTAAGTACATATACAAATTTACATGGGCCATATACGGCCGATATACAAGACTATCGTGTATAGTCTTTCACACACCCACAGTCATAGCGAGTGGTTGTCATACGCTGAGACTGTCCCTAAAATCTTGAAACAGAACTAAGGAAAGACCCTTAGTAAGGATGTCATCAATTTGGTACCGTGAAGGGGCATGCAAGACACGTTTTTGTCCCCGAGCTACCTTTTCGCGAACAAAGTGAATATTCATCTCGATATGTTTAGTGCGCCGATGTTGGACCGGATTTTCAGAGAGATAGACCGCACTAACATTATCACAGTAGACCAAGTTAGCTTTCTGAATAGGAAAGTGAAGTTCTAATAGGAGATTACGCAGCCAACATAACTCAGACACCACATTGGCTACCCCTCGATACTCGGCCTTCGTACTGGATCGCGATAAAGTAGCCTGGCGTTTAGCCGACCAAGTTATCACAAAAAATCATACAATAATCAGATGGCGAACTTCTGGTATCTGGACATCCATCCCAATCAGCATTTGTATAAGACACGAGAGTAGATACGGATGATGGATATAAGTGCAAACCATAATCAAGAGTGCCCTGAATGTAACACACAATGTGTTTAAAAGCATTCATATGATCGTCCCTCGGATCATGCATAAATAAACATATCTGTTGCACTACATAAGTAATATAGGGTCTCGTGAAAGTAAGATACTGAAAAGCCCCTGGAATACTATGATAGTGGGAGGGATTATCGTAAGGTGTGCTAGAATTAGCACTCAGCTTCAGTTTGGTATGAACCGGAGTAGGAGAGGACTTACAGGATGACATGTCATCCCGTTCAATAATCTCAGTTGCATACTTCCTCTAGGATAGAAATAGACCACCTGCATGATGAGTTACAGTTATACCCAAAAAATAACTCAATGGCACAAGTCTTTCATAGCAAATTCAGAACTGAGAAGAGACATGATAGACTTGCACAGTTTATCAGAAGAGGCAATCAATATAATATCATCCACATATAACAAAATGTATGCCAGAGAAGTACCACGACGATAGATGAACGGAGAATGATCAGACCTGCTGTGAGAAAATTCAATAGTAGACACATAACCCGAATTTTTTTATACCAAGCCCGATGGGCCTGTTTTAGCCCATACACTGGCTTCTTCAGCAAACAGACATGGTTAAGATGATCGGGGTCCTTGAAGCCCAAGGGCTGATGCATGTAAACTGTTTCTTTGAGATCACCGTGTAAGAAAGCATTTTTCATATCCAGCTAATGAATGAGCCAAACTGAGAATAGTGCGAATGGTTGCCGATTTGACCACCGGACTTAATGTCTCTCCACAATCCACGCCAGCCTGTTGAGTTTTGCCATCACCTATAAGACCGGCCTTATGCCTCTAAAAACAACCATCATATTTTTTCTTATGAGTAAAAATTCGCATAGAACGAATAACATTGACACTAGGCAGACGAGGCACCAACTCCCACGACTTATTTACAATAAGAGCATATATTCATCATCCATTGCCAGTTTTCAATTCGGGTCATGAAAGGCAGACACGGGTTACGTGGTAGGGGTGATTTAGTGACATTAAAATTGAGATTAAAATATCATTTTAGTTTAAAAATACCCCGTTGGTTACGAGTGATGGGCCCTTGACCCTGAATAGAAGTGAGCTGAACCTGGGTCGGTGTAGGGATATCACAGGATTGGCATGAGCGATGGGCTGTTGGCTAGCAATCTGACCGGAAGGAGAGGTGGCGAAGATGTAGAAACTAAGCCCGACATGCGATGGGGCTGGCCAGAGATCTTTGGACCGGGAGGGACATTTAATAGGCCTGCTGGCCGAGAAACAGAATCTGGAGACTGATCAATTGGGCCAACATGCAGTGGCCCTGCTGGCCGATTTGCGTTACGGGTTTGTTAGACTAAATGGTGGACCACATACGGTGAGAGCTCATCATCCAAAAAATTATAAGAATTAGACACGAAATTACACAATTTAGCAAACGAAAATTGGGTTTCATAAAAAATAACATGGCGACTAATTATGATTTTATTAGAAGAAAAATCAAAATATTTGTAACTACGATGATTAGATGGATAACTCAAAAACACACAAGCGGTAGACCAGGCTTGAAGTTTGTTAATTGTAGATGATGGGGATAGAGGATAACACAAACACCCTAAGATGGAAATACGAAAGATCTTTATGATAAATATTTTTTAGTGGAGATTGGTATGATAATCCTTTGCTAGGGAGTATGTTAAGAAGGTAAGTAGCCATTTGTAATGCATGATGCCAAAAAGAAGGTGGTAATGAAGCATGTGCTAGTAAAGTCTGAACAATATTATTAATGGTACGAATTTTTCTTTCGACTTTCCCATTTTGTGAGTACGTATGAGGACAAGAAAACTTAAAAGATATGCCATTAGCGTTACAAAATTTCCGAAACGGCCCATTATCAAATTCCCTTTCATTATCACATTGAATATTTTTAATTTCCCGTTCAAATTGGGTACGGATGAATGTTCTAAACGATAAAAATGTGGAAAAAAACTTGAGACATTTTAGACAACGGAAAAGTCCACAAAAAATTAAAATAACCATCCAAAAATAACACATAATAACGATGACCCAAAGAGCTCAAAACGGGAGATGTCCATAAATCACTATGAATAATATCAAATAATGAAAGAGAATAATTCCTTGATTATTTACATTAATGAAAAGCTTTATATACATGATATACAATATGTAATTATGAAAAATAAATCTACATTTTTCTAATATAAGACTACTAGATTTTTATAATGCAAGATTACTATCATAATTATGCATTTACAAAAATTTTAATAATTATGGTAAGTAAATATATAAATTTACATGGGCCGTATTATATAAATTTATATGGGTCATATACTGCCGATATACAAGACTATCGTGTATATCTTTCAACTATGAGTATAGATGGCAATGGATCTTGGACTTGGTCCGGATCCGGTGGATCCATATCCGTTTTATAGGATATGGATCTTCAAAATTTGGACCCGACGGATCCGGGTCCGACCCGGATCCATTTCTGACGGATCGAATCTGGATCTTGTATTTGAGATCCGTATCCGGTCCAGATCTGATCCGTGGATCCATTTTTTATTAAATATATCCATGACCTAGAATGTAAATTTATAAGTATTTTCTTAAATTTTTTTCATAATTTATGTATTGGGTAAATGGTTGAACCAGGAGAAGGCACAAGTCACACAACCATGTAATTTTTCTTTGAAGTTTCATTTCTTTTACTTATATGCTCTCTGCAGTTTTCCATATTTTCATTTCTATAAAAAGAAAAAATTATCACTCTTCTTTAAATTTTCCTTTCTTGAATCTGCTAGCCGTAAGCTTTAAGTATCTTTCTCTCATTTGTTTGATCAGCAAAAAAAACTGGGACTTTTGATATATGACTGACATTGTTTTATGTTGTTTAATGAAGTCAATCAGTAGAACTACAAGTGGAGCATCACTAAAGCCTCCAAAAATTAACTCAAAGTTGCAACCTGTTCAGTATCACTAATGAAGTCAATCGTCTTTATTTTCTTGTGATGCTAAAACTTTGTTCAGTATTATGGAAGAATGGTGTCATGTTTGTGTAGGTTGATAGAATGAATTCAATCAGATTGCGTTTCATTTTTTCATAAAAGTTTCAACATGTGGGAATATTATTCAAGCGAAAAAAATTTACATGTAGATCCAGATCCAGATCCAATCCGTGGACCCGGTGGATCCGATGGATCCGAATTTGGATTTGATTTTTATGGACCCGATGAATCTGGATCTAGGTATGAAAAATGGATTTAAATCTGGATCTAGGTATAAAAATGGATTTAAATCTGGATCTAGGTATAAAAAATGAATTTAAATCTGAATCTTGTGTGATACGGTCCAGATCCGATCTGTTGTCATCCCTAACTATGAGTGAACGTAAAGTACTATAGTAGGTGACATAAAATACTAAGCTATCAGCTAAAGTACTCGTAAAATCAAAGTATACATATTCTACATTTCGTAGTATGGTAGAGGGAAACCGGAAAACGCATAGAATCATTATGTTTAAAGCTTTATTCTTTATCAATGAATACACCTTAGAAACATTAATGATACAAACTAGAAAATCCCATCATTTAAGAGTTTACAAAAGTAAAAAAATGATGTAAAATAGCTGGAATTTAATGCATACAGTTCCTTCTCTCTGATGTTCAAAATGCCATCATGCTCATTGTTGCATGTCAACCCCGTAATGCTTTTTAATCTTTACGAGTAATCCGTATTTTAAATTATTTGTCATTTTTTTTATTTATATGTCCTTAAGAAATATTTATTAAAAGAATATTTAATTTATTTTATTTTTATTTTATGTCTAAGTTATAATTTCTCTCTATTAAATGATTACTCTATTTATGTGTAATCTTCATTAATAATAAATAATAAAATAGAAAAAATATAATTATCTATACTTAAACTTTTAAAATAATAAATAATTTAAGATAATTATTTTTAGTAACGATGATAAATAATTTAATTTGAGGCAGTTGTATTTTTTTTTTACATTTAATGATTTTGTTTTTAATTTTCCAGACTTTGAATTTCCAACCTCGGTACAATGAAAATTCCCACTTGAAAGGAACAATATTAAATGTTAAAAACAGTCCGATTCCCAGTGTACTCTGGTAAACTTAACAGATTAATGAATCCCAATGTACTATCTTTAAAAAGGCCATACTTGTTCAGACATAATCCGTTTTATTTTTCTTTTGGAGATTCTTTCACTCTCTTTTCTTCTTTTTGTTTTGCCACTTTGGATAATAGATTAAAAATCTTATACTATAAAGTACTTAAATAAGGACCATTATAGATGTTGTTTGTATATATACTTTGACCACATGGAAAGATGATTGATTACTAATCATCATTAACCAAAATAATTTTAGAGGCACCTGATGATTAAATTAACATTTTGAAGGAGTTTTCCAATTAAAGATATATATGTGGTCCTTCTAGCATGGCCCAATATCACAAGGTGCTTTCATCTGCTAGTTCAAAGTGGAAAAAAAGAAGAAGAGGAAACAAGAATTACAAAGAGAAAAAAAAGAAGAAGAACAAATAAGTTTAAAGGAATAATTAGGGGAGGTGGGAAAATCGAAAACAAACTTTCTTGGATCCTGCAAGAGACATTGCCTCTATACTACTACCCAAATTCAATTATACAAAAATTTTATGGTTGGCTAAAGATAAAGGTACAAGGAATGATGCAAAAGTGGTGGGGAAAATATAAAAATAAAAGAATGAAATCTAGGAAACCAAAAGTATTTTAAGAGAGCAGAAAAAGTTGAAAAATGTTAAAGCAAAAGAAAACAGAGCAACAGATACATTTATCATTATCAAATAGTGATAAATTGTGTGAGTCGAAGTATGGGAGTATTACAAAAGCTGCAGATGAAACCAAATTGCAAGAATAAGAAGGAATAGTACAAATATTTAACAGATTTTTCACATTTCTTTTCCTTAACTTTTTTTCTCTCTCTTGTCTCTTCACACCAAACAAAACCCACAATAATAATCATGAAACACCCTATGTTTCCAGCACTCCTAAAAAGCATTTCATAACACTCAAAACCTTCCTTCCCTTAAATTTACCTCTCTTTTCACACCCCATTTCCCTTCCCACCATAACCATGAAACACTCCTTTCCTCCATTTCTTACTACTACACTTGTCTTCTTCTTCCTTACAAAAATTTCACTTGTTTTCTCCTCAACTAGTTCAAATCTTCCCCTACAACTCATTTCTCTTTTAACTTTAAAGTCCTCTTTCCATGATCATCACAACGCCTTCAGTGACTGGGATCCCACCCTCGCCTTCTCTAGACCCGGTTCACACATTTGGTGCTCGTGGTCCGGTATCAATTGTGACAAAAAGACCAACCAAATCACCTCTCTTGATCTGTCAAAGCGCAATCTATCCGGTACAATTCCAGAAGATATCAGAAACTTAGTGCACCTTCACCACCTTAATTTAAGTGGAAATGCCTTAGAGGGTCCTCTCCGAACAGTCCTTTTCGAATTCCGTTTCCTCAAGACTCTTGATATTAGTCGCAATTCCTTTAACTCAACGTTTCCCCCTGGCGTATCGAGACTCAAGTCTTTAACGCACCTAAATGCTTATAGTAACGATTTTATAGGCCCTTTGCCTGAAGAAGTTGTTAAGCTTCCCACTCTTGAGTACCTTAACCTTGGTGGCAGCTATTTCACGGGTGTAATTCCGAAAAGCTATGGTGGCTTTGCAAAGCTGAATTTTTTGCACTTGGCTGGAAATAAATTGGCTGGTCCAGTTTTGGCTGAGTTGGGTTTCTTGAAGCAACTTGAACATTTAGAGATTGGTTACCAGAATTTCACTGGTGTTGTACCTGCTGAATTTTCTTCTTTGTCAAATTTAAACTATCTTGATATCTCCTTAGCGAACCTTTCTGGTTATCTCCCTGTTGGGCTAGGCAACTTGACAAAGCTTGAAACTTTGCTTCTTTTCAAGAACCGCTTGTTAGGTACAATTCCTCCATCATTCGGAAAACTAACATCGCTGAAATCGTTGGATTTATCCGACAACCATCTCACCGGAACAATCCCTGAAGGGATTTCAGGTTTCAAGGAGCTTACCATCTTGAATTTGATGAACAATAACTTAACAGGTGAAATCCCACAAGGCATTGGTGAGCTTCCTAATCTTGAAATGTTGGCTCTATGGAATAACTCACTCACTGGGATTTTACCACAAAGGTTAGGCTCAAATGCAAAGCTACAAAAACTTGATGTATCTTCAAATCATCTCACAGGTCCAATTCCGCCAAATCTTTGTCTCAGCAACAACTTAGTTAAACTTATCCTGTTTTCGAACCAGTTTATCGGTGAGCTCCCTTCTTCCTTAGCAAATTGCACTGCATTGTCGCGGTTCAGAATTCAAAACAACAGACTCAACGGCTCCATACCATTAGGCTTCGGTTTTTTGCCTAATTTAACCTACTTGGACATGAGCAAAAACAATTTATCCGGTCCAATTCCGAAAGATTTTGGGAATGCCGTGAAATTGGAGTATTTGAACATATCAGAGAATTCATTCAACAGTGAATTGCCTGATAGTATCTGGAGTTCCCCAACTCTACAGATCTTTTCAGCAAGTTACAGTGACCTTATTGGGAATATCCCAAACTTCAAAGGGTGTCGAGTGTTGTATAAAATCGAGCTGGAAGGAAACAATCTCACGGGAAGCATTCCATGGGATATTAAGCATTGTGGGAAGCTCATTTGCATGGATTTTCGACAAAATTCGCTTACTGGAATCATCCCTTGGGAAATATCTGCAATTCCTTCCATAACAGAGGTTGATTTGTCTCACAATTTCCTAACTGGAACAATTCCTTCAAATTTTGCCAATTCCAGTACCATAGAGAACTTCAACGTGTCCTACAATCAACTCACTGGTCCAGTACCTTCTTCAGGCTCAATTTTCTCAAGCCTACATTCTTCCTCCTTCATTGGAAACGAAGGCCTTTGTGGTACTGTCATTCAAAAGCCTTGTGGGACCGACGGGCTCGCGGCTGGAGCTGTGGAAGTAAAGCCGCAGCCCAAAAAGACAGCTGGCGCAATCGTCTGGATTATGGCGGCAGCATTTGGTATTGGATTATTCGTTCTCATCGCAGGCAGCAGATGTTTTCACGCCAATTATAGTCAGCAATTTTCAGGAGACAGAGAAGTCGGTCCGTGGAAATTAACGGCGTTTCAGAGATTGAACTTCACGGCAGATGATGTACTGGAGTGTTTGACAATGACGGACAAGATCCTTGGAATGGGTTCAACAGGGACAGTGTACAAAGCCGAGATGCCAGGTGGCGAGACCATAGCGGTGAAAAAGCTATGGGGAAAACACAAGGAGACAATCAGGAAACGTCGAGGCGTTTTAGCTGAAGTTGATGTGTTAGGCAATGTGAGGCACAGGAACATCGTACGGTTGTTGGGCTGTTGCAGCAACAACGAGTGCACGATGTTGCTGTACGAGTACATGCCTAACGGGAGCCTAGATGATTTATTGCATGGTAAGAATAAGGATGCTAATTTGGTAGCTGATTGGCTTACGAGGTACAAAATTGCACTTGGTGTTGCTCAAGGAATTTGTTATATTCATCATGATTGTGATCCGGTCATTGTTCATCGTGATCTTAAGCCTAGTAATATTCTTCTGGACGGTGAAATGGAGGCTCGTGTTGCTGATTTTGGAGTTGCCAAGTTGATTCAGTGTGATGAATCTATGTCGATTATTGCTGGATCTTATGGCTACATCGCTCCTGGTAAGTTTTACTCCCCTCCGTCCAAAAAAGATTGGACTAGTTTTACTTGATACAAAATTTAAAAAATATAGAAAAACTTTTAAAATGTGTGGTACAAAATAAATTTTAAATATTTGTTTGATTTTAAATGATCTTAAAAAGATAAAAAAAAATTTAAATATAAAAATGTGTCAATCTTTTTAGACACATTAATAAAAAAAATTAAATCAATCTTTTGAGACGAAGTGAGTATTCAACTTTTTAATGTTGTTCTTTAATTAAATTATTACTGGCAGTAATATATGCTTATTTCTTGAAGTAATTTTTTGATTATTTTGAAGTGGCTTATGTTTATCCAAAAATGTTTTTGTCAGATCGGTTTAATTCGTTCTGTAGGGTGACGAAAAAGGTGTCACTTTCAGTCATGTCATTAACATGATGCATTTTTTTAATGAAAGCGTGATATATCTTGTTGTTTTTTGTCCACTATCGTGGTTAAATCTTCTTTGCCCACACAGTTGTCAAATGTCTCAACTGCTTTCGTACTAGTGGAATCTTCTTTTAACCATAACCAGATCTTATAGGTACTAATTCATTTTTTGAATTTGAGCGCCATAATATGATATCTCTAAGTTGAAACTTTTATTATGAATTTAGGATAATATTCCTGTCTAATCTAGTCTAGTAAAAGAGGTAAGGGATCGTTTGTTCCGCGGACTAAATTATTTTAGAATTATAATTCTGAGATTAATTTATTCCATATGAAAGGTGAGTTAAAATAATTTCAAGGTTAATTGGATTAGGTGAAATATTTCACCACTAAATTTGAACTTCATTTTATACCATGTTTAATAGAGGGTATAAATTTATCCTGAAATAAATTTATATCTTCTATCAAATAAAGTATAAAATTAATTCCAAAGTTAATGTTTGATTCCACCTTATCCCCCATACCAAACGATGATAAATTTATATTTTCTATCTACAAGGTATAAAATTATTGATGGAATATCCCATCTTATTCCGTGTACCAAACGAGCACCAAGGGTCCTCAAGTTTTACCTTCCTCATACTTCTTTAGGACTGTTGGTGCAAATTTAACTTAATAATATTAGAAAACTGTCTTTAAATATTTTGATTTAATTCAAGTGAAAAGCTTATTAAAGCTAAAGGGCGGCGGTACCACCGCTCCGTGTCATCTCTGTTATTGCAGTTTCTCTCCATGACTCTGTGGTGCTTAGCCCACTAGTTTGCGTGAATTGCTCCCTAGCCTTTAAGCATTTGATTTAACTTTTTGTTATTCTTTGGACCCACCAAGATTTTGTCAAGCTAGTTTAGTACTAGTACAACATTCCTCGACTTTAATGCTCAAAGTCGACCATTTTGGGCACTAGCAGACAAAGTGTTATGATAGCAAATTATGTTCTTATCTTTCATTTATTGTAGATTTGATACCATATAGTGGCATAGTTATTGTACTGTTTTAAAATTAAAAAACACATTTAATTATTACTCTACTAAACATGTTTATGTGTTTGTTGATGCAGAATATGCATACACCTCGCAAGTCGATGAGAAGAGTGACATCTATAGTTACGGGGTGGTGTTAATGGAAATTTTATCAGGGAAAAGATCAGTGGAACCAGAATTTGGCGATGGAAATAGCATTGTAGATTGGATTAGGTCCAAGCTCAAGACTAAAAATGGCATAAACGATGTGTTGGATAAAAATGCTGGCGCTTCATGCCTTTCGGTTAGGGAAGAAATGATGTTGTTGCTGAGGGTCGCAGTGCTTTGTACTAGCAGGAACCCGGCGGACAGGCCATCAATGAGGGACGTTATGTCTATGTTGCAAGAGGCTAAACCTAAGAGGAAGTTGCCTGGAATTGTGGGTGCGGGTGACAATGCAATTGCTGCTATTCCTTTGGCTCAAAAGGCCAATGTGGAGTGTTGATATAATAGGAGATTTGGGGCTTTTTTGATTTTCAACTTATTTTTCTCTTGGAATTGTGGGGGATTGGTATAGGAGAAGTTAATAGTTATCTTTCTTAAACTTTTGCAAATAGGGAATTCCCTAGTGTTAGTGTTCTCATTCCAATGTTCTTAGACATTAGATTGAAACTATGAAATGGGTATCTTTGCTAACAAATCTTCGATGAGTTGCCTGTGGGAATTTTGACAGTCTCTCTTTTCTCTAGGTACTATTCCCTTTATTATTGGGATCGAAATAACAGTGCGTGATGCGGAGACTAACAATTTACATACCTTGAATAATGATAAATCAGACGACAAATAAAATATACTAAAAGGACATAATATTATAATAGGGTTTGGTCAACTGTCTTATATATTGAAAACTAATATAAACATTATAAAAATAGTAAAGAGAAAAATCTTTCCGTAAATAAAACTCTCAAACTCTAAAATAATACATTGTGGATGCTACTGTATTGTGTTGTATGTAAGGCTGGCCAACGGGGCGGGTCGGCTCGGTCCCAACCCGACCCCGCCCCGGTCCCGTCCCTACCCCGCTAAAAACAAAATCGTTAACGGGACTCGAATCGGGACGGGACCTCGGCTAGTCCCGCCGGGGCCCGGCCCGCTACAGTACTGCCAGCCACGACCAGTCCCCGGTCCCGCCCCATGTCTTGCCCGATAACCCCCCCCCCCCCCCTTCACAAAATAACTGTTGCACAACGATCATTTTATATTTTAATTTTTAACCCCTAAGTTTTTATATTTACACTTTAACTCAATTTTTCAACTATAAATATCTCATTTTCTCTTCATCTTTCTCACAAATCTTCCTACAATCTACTAATCTCTCAATCTATCTCTCTACAAGTATATATTGTGTACTAAATATTCAATTTTATTTATTCATTTGAAAGTGAAGTTGACAACTAGCTTGAGGATCATCAATCGAGCAAAGTTTTAATTTTCAACCTCTCGATTACACGTCGATGTTACGTTGGCGTTTGGTACATTCGTTCATTCATTAAATTATTATTGTTTCTTTATTTTAATTAGCGCACTTAATTTTATTATCTTTAACTATTTATTAGCATAATTAAAATAGAAGGACTTAGATGTATGTTTAAGGGTAAGGGTAATGCTTCCTCTAGTAGGGGTAACAAGAAAAGGGGTACTTCTTCTAGTCATCCTATTCCTAGACAGGATGATTTTGTTGATACTTCACATTTTCCTGAAATACCTTTAGATTTAGACGAGGAGATATTTTCTGAAACTCAACAAGACTTTAATTTAGAAGATAATCTAGATGACACACCACTTGATCTAGATGACACACCGACTAATCTAAATGACACATCCACTAGTGCACCTCCAACTGGAAAGTCTCATATTCTCCCTAGTATGAAACGAGGCCCACCACAATAAAAATTAAAATCAGATGCATGAAATTTTTTTGATAGGGACGTAGAGCATCAAGTAGTTAGATGTCAAATTTGTAAAAATGTTTTTAAATTTAAAATGGGAAAAGGTCAGGGTGGTACGGGAGGTTTATTGAGACACGTAAAAAACTTTCACCCATCTAGGTGGAATCAACACCTGGCTGAAAAATCGGGTGCTCTAGTGCCCTCTCAGTCGGGCTCCGGACAAGGTTCACATACTATCCCGGATCAAGTACAGGGTCAAATTAACCCCATGACGGGGGAATTGTAGGCCCTAAATACGATAAAAATAGAGATAGGAAGCAATAGCAAAATTAGTTGTTGTGGAGGGTTTGCCTTTTTCATTTCCTTCCTCTCCCGATTTTATTCATTATATTAGAGATATGTATAATCCTGTTTTTAATGGTTTTTCTAAATCAATTGTTAAGAGAGATGTATTTAAATTTGCACATGAATATCAATAGTATTTACGTTATTCCTTATATCATTTTCCTTGTAAAGTATCTATCACGTCTGATATAGGCCGTAGTACCAACGACCTTGATTATTTAACGGTAACCTGTCATTGGATAGATTATAAATGGTCTATGCAAAAATGTATTTTAGTGTATAGATATATAGATGATAGGCACACTGGTACTTTTATTGCAGAAAATATTCATCAAGTTTGTGATTATTACGGAATAACTGATAAAATTATGACTATTACAGTAGATAACGCTTCTTCTAATAATTATGCTATTACAATTTTAAAAAATCTTTAACTCCATCTTTTTCAAATCATTTTCATATAAAATGTGCATGCCATATATATAACTTAGTTGTAAAGGATGGTCTAACACTTTTTGCAGACATTCTTAATAAAATACAATTTGCTATAAACTTTATTTTTAAAAGTAATAGAATACAACGAAAAAAAGATTATAAAAAAATTTATCACGATTGCGGACTACCTTATAGAAAAATCCTGAAGAAGTAGCTACTAGGTGGAATTCTTTATACGAGCAACTACTTGTTGCTTATGACTATAGAAGACCTATAACTTTATTTTTTAACGCTCATAATCGAAATTCAACTGATATGGTTGTAGATAGCGATTGAGAAAAAATTTCAGAACTTATTGTAATTCTAGAGAAATTTTTTCAAGCAACAAAAGAATTTTCCGGTATATATTATCCTACTATTTCAACTATGTTGTTTTATATAGCTCTAATATTTTTACTGCTTAGTGAATATATGGAAAAATCAGCTTATAAGGCAGCTATTAAAAAATGTTTATCAAAATAAAAAAATATTTTATTCTTATTCCCACTATTTATATTATTGGTGTTGTATTAAATTCGACTATTAAAATAGACGGTTGTAAAACACTTATCGAAACTATTTATGATTGTGTAGCAGTACTTCCACCTCCAATTCCAAAAAATCCAAATGACCCACCACCTGTTGAACAAACTAAAGAAGAAGTGTTGTGTAGCATACAAGATGAATGCAAAAAATATATATAGGTATTACCAACAAGAAAGTGCTAGCAACCAACCGGCTTCCATACCATATTCTTCTTCTTCAACACAACCTCAAAAAAGACATATTATTTCCGCAACTAGTATTGAAAGCCTTAGAAATAGAATGTTTAGTGGTGACACTACTAACCAAGTTAGCGAGTTTGATATTTTTGTTATTCAGGATGTTGTACCGTACCAAACAGTTCTCAATGAAGAAGGAGGTGAAGACTTGCTGAAATATTGGATGGAGAATGAGAAGACATTTCTGACACTGTCAAAGATAGCCCGAGATGTGTTGAACATTCAAGCGTAATCAACAGCGTCTGAAAGCGCTTTTTCTGCTGGCAGATTTCAAATAGGAGAGCACATACACTCATTAGCGGGAGACAGCTTGGAGATTGCAGTATTATTCAGAGATTGAATGCAGTATTATTCAGAGATTAGATACGAGCGGAGCGGAGAAAGTGCGGTCAACTGGAGATCAACGAAGAAGAAGAGAAAAACTACAACGAAATCTTATCCGACGGAGGTGGAAGCGACGTCGAGCAATTTGACCAACAAATACCAATTCCAACCGAAGAACCACAAGAAATTATAAAGAAACTAGAAAAGGTGTTTTAAATATGTAATTTTTTTAATTGCAATTTTACTATGTTATTTGCAATTTTCAAGTTTCAACACCACAAAGTTGCAATTTTGACAATTGTATTACAAAAAAAATTATATTTCTATTAAATAATATAAGAGGCACAAAAACAGTCTTGGGATGTTTTTTATTACACTATCTTGTTCAATTACTCATTATTGAGCTATTTATATATGTTATTTTTTAAAATTAAGTGCAAAAAAAAAAAAAACCGACCCCGTCCCGCCTCGACCCAATAAATACCTGGCCCCTTTTCCGATGGGACCGGGATGGGACACCGGCAGAACCCGTCAGTCCCGCCCCGGTACCGGTCCCATCCTACCCCGTCCCGTCCCACCTGGACCCGCCCAGCCCCGAACCCGTCTCGTTGGCCAGCCATAGTTTTATGAGAGAAATTCTTCAATTTATAGATGTCCAAAAACTTTTCATCTAAGAAAGAGGTTAGCCAAATATAGAAGAGATCTTTTCTACCAAGGAGACCTTTTCCACCAAGAAAGGTAATTCTAATTATGGTAGAAAATCGGGGCAAAATTCTAACAAATCTCTCCTTTTGGCTTGGATTTTCCTAACTAAACTTAACTCACCTTCTTCACATATATAATGTTCATCACTACTGCTTGTCATGGTTAAAAGTAAGTATGGGATGAAAATTTGATCCTTGTGCGTTAAAAGTGTGCACATGTTGAAAGTGGAGCATGCGTTAAAAGTTTAACATGAGTTGAAATTGGCTCAAGCGTTAAAAGTAAGAAATGGTTAAAAATTGGAGCTCATGCATTAAAAATTAATCATGAGTTGGAAATTGGAGCTCATGCGTTAAAGTAAGCGTGAGTTGAAAATTATTTTTGTTTTAAAAATATGCATTAGCAGGATTGCTGAAAATATGGTTAAAAGTCCGTCTCTACATGTAGCACTTCGTACTTATTTGATAAAAAAATTTGTTATCGTCTATAGGCTGCAGCTTGGTCTGAATCTACGTTGAACCTGTATTCAACCTCGTTGAACCATTGCCTCGATACCACTTGTTGGGATCAAAATAACATGGCGTCATGCGGAAGCTAACAATTTACAAACCTTGAACAACGATAAATCAGACGACAAATAAATTATACTAAAAGGACATAATATTATAATAGGGTTTGGTCAACTGACGTGTATATTAAAAACTAATATAAACATTACAAAAATTGTAGAGAGAAAAATCTCTCCGTAAATAAAACTCTTAATACTAAAATACTACATTGTGGATGCTACTGTGTTGTGTTGTATGAAAGGGATTCTTCAATTTATAGATGTCCAAAACATTTTTCTCCAAAAAAGAGGTTATCTAAATATGGAAGAGATTTTTTCTACCAAGGAGACGTTTTCCACCAAAAAATGTAATTCTAATTATGGTAGAAAATCAGGGCAAAATCCTAACATTCATTTCAAAATTAATAAATTTTTGGGGGTGTGGCACACCCCTTAAGAAAATTAATTAAAGGGTAATTTGTCAAAGTTATTCTTTAGCAAACTTCTCTTAAAGTAGGAGATATTGATTTTGGAAAAAAAATAATTAATACATCTTTGGATTTAAAAAAATTTATTCATTTTGAATTAAAAAAAAAGTGTCAAAAATCCATTTATTTTGAAATGGAGAAAGTAATGCATTGCAAACGAAGAAATTTAAGTATAACTGTTGGGTATTTTTGCTCTATGGTACTTTATAAAGCAGTACGGGAAGTATACAACTATTACAAGTATTCGAAAGGATAAACAGAGATTCAATAATTCAACATGGAATCTGAAATTACAATAGTTACACAAGTAAAAACTGGAAATTCCAGTTTTATAGAAGACGGAAAAATGTAAATTGTTTTTGCTGAGTCGAGTGTAGCACTCTGTCCTTAAGACAATATTGCCCCGTATGTATCCTTTATACGTCCTGGACAATTTGTCTCCCAAGATAAAACAGCAATGGAACCCTTGAGCAAAGGAAACTCAAGAGCTACCGTGAAGAATATTGAGTAACGAAATGATGCCTTGGAAGATGTAGGAAGAGACTGTTTTGGTTGTGTATTTTCGTGCACTGTTTTGCTGCATCTCTTTATGTATTTTCGTGCATATGTCTTAGTGCTCAACAATGGTGTAATGTGGTGTTTATATAGGAGAGGGAGGGGCTGTTTACTGCCTGAAAACTGCCTCCATAATAGCCAAATAATGGCCATTATGGAGGTAGTAAAGTCACCAACATAAATGGGAGAAAGACCAACTGTTTTGGCCATTATAGGAGGAGTAATTCAGCCAAAATAAATGGCTGAATTGAGTGCTTGGCATTTCTGTTTTTGACCGTCGAAATTCTGATTGCCCAAAAAGATAATATCAGAAGACCCACAGCCCACAGCCCACAGCCCGTGACCCGTGACCCGTGAACCCGAGAACCCGAAACTCGAAACACGGAACACGGAACCGGAACGGGACGGGCGGGCGGCGGCGGCGCGCGTGTGGTCTTTCCTTGAACCGAAGCACATCTAGGTCCTCCCTCCTTTAAACACATGGGATACCCCTTGGGGTCCCAAACCCCAAACCAATTTCGAGTCTTATATACACAACAATTCTTTCTTCCTCTACCGATGAGGGAGAATTGAACACACAATACCACACTTTCCATGCTTCAAACACCTTACTTCGTGAACCAATATCTCTTTCATTTCTCAATGAAATTTGACGATTCTTGGCCCTACGGTTATCTACGTACTTAGTAGATCATGCATGTGTGAAGAACCGGATTCTCCAACATACGTAATACTAGTGTTTAAGCCGTTAAAGTTGGTCGGTCGCAACTCCCGCCAAAGGCAAATTTCCAACAATTCCATCTTGAAAGAGATTTTGGCGCACTCACATGGTGTCTTTTTCATTTCCTAAAATATTTCAGCGGACCGATGTTGCATAAGGAGAGGTAGCCTCAGCTTTGAACCTTCCATAGTTGAATACCATCGGACTTACTTACTGCGCGGTGAACGTGATGTCTTGAACCGTCAGTGTTTAGTGTAAGCCAAGACAATGATACCAACACAACAAATTCCCTTACTCTCTTCTTCGTAATGTTTTGTCCGTTTTGGCCATGGACAACGTCTTGGATTCTTAAGTGCGTTCATTTTGAGGCGGCCCGTCCTCGCACTTAAATAGGTGGTCTCCTACAAGGTATGCTGCTATACCCCACTTCACAAGTGTTAGGAACCATTAAAAGTTTCCCAAAAACCTAACCTCAACTGTTGAGGAGCATAACAGGTTTTGAAAACTTAACCTTTACCCACACTGCAGATAGCACTTAAAGTCTATCGCGGGAACGGCTTTGGATTTGGTGTTTCTTTTCAGAAATCACTATCCGAAGTGCTCATGCTTCCACTGAAGCGATCAACTGAACCTTTACAACTTAGTTTTCCCATTGAACCAAATTCCGGGATCTCGGTTAAGTAAGGTTGGGTTTCCATTTGTATTGGTCCGTATATTTTGGGTTTTAAGCCCATTCCCTAGACAGGCAGAACACTTGATCTCCGGGTAGTCCCTTAGTTAGTAAACAAGGAAGTGACACCGTGATGATCAATCGCCATACTGATCTTATGTCTCCCGACAAATCCTGACAAATATGTCCAGACGCCGTCATCCGTGTCCTTCCTAAAGCCGACTGGCTAGCCACAGTGTATAACTGCTGAAGGCACGGGTTTCTCCCAATAAGGGACGTCCTCTAAGGAGTCGTGAAGTTACTCAACTTCTTTCATGCCTTGTATAAAGCGATAAACTCCGATTTCATCATGAATCGGCCGATGCAAGTTTGCTTAGAGGATTTTCCAAGAACCACCATACACATTTACTTGTGGCTTTGGTGTTCTTCAGAACTGATGTCCAGTTTGCATCACTGTGTTCTCTCAGAACCGCTGGACATCCAGAATACTATAATCCGAAGATAAGCGAATAATTCAGATATCGTCATATCCGACTTAACACTTTCTATTGATCATGTATTAAGATCATCAGTGAAACTTAGTTCAACTGATCTGTTTGTAGGACGATACCAGGTCGGTTGTAGTGTGTACAATACATTGAACTGTGCGTATCACTCCTTGTCTATGGGTGCATCATGATTCCAATCAGTTCTTTGATTCATATCCATTGATGGCTTCAACGAGACTGTCAACTATCGACCAGTCCGTTAGATGTCTTTAGAAATCCAATTCCTAAGATGTCATCTGTGATATCCATATCTTTCATATCGAGACTTTGTTTCAATATGACTTTTACTTTCAGACTGTTGATTCTCCAACTGTTGGCTTTCTAACTTCAGATTCAATGTTTCTGTGCTCAGATTCATTGTTTCTGTTTTATCTGAAACTTTTAGGACCAAAATGTAAACATTTCAGGGACCAAGATGAAAGTTCAGGAAGAAGCCCAACAGTCCAAAAACCAACTCGATTCTCTTCTTCCAACTCTCCGGTTGGGAAGGTCATTTTAACATTCATGTCACGCAAGACCGCAATGGCCCATGATGTTAAGCTACTCCAGGGAGCACATGTACAAGTAGCCGAGGCTTTGAACTCGCCAGAGATCCATCTACTTTGTACTCACTTTTGAGTATCCTTTTTCACAACCCAAAGGTTCTTTTCAGGAGGAAGATCAACCATTACGCAAGTATGGGAATATATTTCTCTCTTTAGCTTCTTTCCAAAGCGGCTTTTGGAGATAACAATTATTTGTTTATTTGTCCATGGTTCGTTCTTAACCATACAAGCTAGAAGGACTGGAACAAGTCCTTGGCCTCTCTTTGCTCCGTCTTGGTTCAACATCTAGAATCCCTGAGTTCTCCAGATCTGGAAGATTAAGTTCCTGGATAGCCAAAGAACTTTCGAGTCCTCGTAGATACGGAACGCCTAGTTCCTGACAGCCAAATTCCCTCGCGAGTTCTTGTTAACCTTGAGCAATTACTCCTTTTTCCTCTTCAAGGAAAGTTATCTTATAAGAATTCAGCATTCTTTGACGCCAAGAGGCGATAAGTACTACTGTTATTTACAGATCCAGTGGATATGTAATCTACAGTCTTAGGTCGAACTTGACCTGTTTCGGTAGTCCAACTTCTACCAAGCCACCCCACATCACAACTTTTGTATGTGAGATCCTTTTCATGTCTCACACGGAGAGTTATCCTTATCCTTATGCGGAGTTCCGTTGAGGATCGCATTAGCGGTAAGGATCGCCTTGCCCCACATAATTTAGGTGTACGGGTTTGCGCTTGGCTAACACCGTTAGGCTGAGGTGAGTAATGAACAGTCGTTTAATGAACGCTGCTTCACATTCTCCCCCTCTATCGCTATGAATTTCGCAATCCATATGCTTAGTTGATTTTCAACTTCTGCTTTGTAGCGCTTATCCGCTTCAACAACTTCATCTTTGCTTTTTAACAAACAAAGGATTTCATACGTTGTACCATCATCAATGAAGATCACAACGTACTTGTCTCCCCCCTCTATTTTGTATAAACTTCAAATCACCCAAGTAGGTGTGACTAAGTTCTAGAGGAGCGGTGCTTCTTTCGCTATTCCCTTGACGGAATTTGGAAAGGTGATTTTGCCTCTTCGCCTACCTCACATTTATTTTGAGGGTTTATGTCGAAAGGAGGCAACAATCTCAACATCGTTAGCTTTTGAATGACTTATTATTTAACGTGTCTTAATCTATGATGGCATAGATGCACGGATTACAAATATATCATTCATTTGGCTATAGACATATTGTACCATTCTTAGTTATTACAGACCTGTTGGACTAGTCTCAAACCAACTTGACCAACAACGTCCCTTAAACCAAGTTAGGAACATGTATCACCTCTTTTAGAGTGATCTCATTCCCTGAAGTCCTATTGAGGACAACCTCTCCAGCCCCTTTGATTTTAGAGGTGGCGTTGCTTCACATGAACAACCTCTTGCCCGTGGTTAGGGCGTAACCGGATCATATGTGATCTCGATACTCTGGCCCACTTCAGTTGCTTTGGCAGACTGAGTGTCCAATTTCTTTACTGCCTTTCTTTAGGCCTTCAGATCATTAAGACCTGGAAACTCTGGCCCACCTTGCTAGGTGTCCATTACTTTTCCTATGAATTCTGGCCCCACTCCAGTCGCCCGGAGGCTTTATATGACTGAGTGTCCAATATCATCATATCAAAGGAATTTTGGCCCACTCCAGTCGCCCGGAGGCTTTATATGACTGAGTGTCCAATATCATCCTATGAAGGATCTTCTGCCAAATAGTATGACAGGCTCAACGTCCTTAACTTTTAGACTTCTTCCGTTATGATTGGTGCCCAGATAATTCTTGGCGCTTACTTAAGAGTTGTAACAGTTTTCGCACAGTTAGTGGATCTTTCTCCATCGTATGTGCGAACATACTTTACACGCTTTTAATAATTTACACTTAAAAGAACGGATCTTTTTAAGTCGTTTACAAACTCCAATCTTTAAACGGAAAATAAGATGAAGTTAAACTTCTGATTTGTTAAAGCGTAAGGAATATAAATTATTTTCATATTCCTCCTTACTTTAATCCATTTTTAATCAGACATCATTTAATCTTTATTCTTGACAAGTAAGAAAAATACTCATCATCTAATCTTTATTCTTGACAAGTAAGAAAAATACTTATCCCAATTTCGGATTCTGACTCACTTCAGTCACTTCATCAGACTGAGTGTCCAGTTCCTTCTTACCATTATTCGGATCTTTTGTCTGGGATAGATACAGGCCTTCTGCTGCAAGATAGAAGTACATCTTCAGTCTTCTCCTCTTGTCCCAGTTGACATCCTCAGGCTCTCGAGAGCGCTTGTTCCCACCAGTCTTGGTAGCGGTGACAGTATGAATACGTTCATCATCATCACTCTCTTCTACCAGAAAACCATTTCCATATCCTGATTTGGTCACACAACTTTTGACCGACATCTTTCGAACACTAATAGTAATACTATACAAATATTGTCTTAAGTTGTTGGGTATTTTTGCTCTATGGTACTTTATAAAGCAGTACGGGAAGTATATAACTATTACAAGTATTCGAAAGGATAAACAGAGATTCAATAATTCAACATGGAATCTGAAATTACAATAGTTACACAAGTAAAGCGGAAATTCGGTTTTATAGAAGACGGAAAAATGTAAATTGTTTTTGCTGAGTCGAGTGTAGCACTCTGTCCTTAAGACAATATTGCCCCGTATGTATCCTTTATACGTCCTGGACAATTTGTCTCCCAAGATAAAACAGCAATGGAACCCTTGAGCAAAGGAAACTCAAGAGCTACCGTGAAGAATATTGAGTAACGAAATGATGCCTTGGAAGATGTAGGAAGAGACTGTTTTGGTTGTGTATTTTCGTGCACTGTTTTGCTGCATCTCTTTATGTATTTTCGTGCATATGTCTTAGTGCTCAACAATGGTGTAATGGGGTGTTTATATAGGAGAGGGAGGGGCTGTTTATCGCTCGAATCGCCTCCATAATAGCCAAATAATGGCCATTATGGAGGTAGTAAAGTCACCAACATAAATGGGAGAAAGACCAACTGTTTTGGCCATTATAGGAGGAGTAATTCAGCCAAAATAAATGGCTGAATTGAGTGCTTGGCATTTCTGTTTTTGACCGTCGAAATTCTGATTTTCTGGAAACTTCAGGGACCAAACTGTACATCTTGAAACTTCAGGGACCAAATCGCACATCTGAAAGAATTCTGGTCCAAACTGTATATCTGAAACTTCTGGGATCAAACTGTACTTCTGGCAAAGTTTTCTGGCCCAAAAAGATAATATCAGAAGACCCACAGCCCACAGCCCGTGGCCCGTGACCCGTGACCCGTGACCCGAGAACACGGAACGGGCGGGCGGCGGCGGCGCGCGTGTGGTCTTTCCTTGAACCGAAGCACATCTAGGTCCTCCCTCCTTTAAACACATGGGATACCCCTTGGGGTCCCAAACCCCAAACCAATTTCGAGTCTTATATACACAACAATTCTTTCTTCCTCTACCGATGAGGGAGAATTGAACACACAATACCACACTTTCCATGCTTCAAACACCTTACTTCGTGAACCAATATCTCTTTCATTTCTCAATGAAATTTGACGATTCTTGGCCCTACGGTTATCTACGTACTTAGTAGATCATGCATGTGTGAAGAACCGGATTCTCCAACATACGTTACACTAGTGTTTAAGCCGTTAAAGTTGGTCGGTCGCAACTCCCGCCAAAGGCAAATTTCCAACAATAACTAAGTATAACTTGGTTTTAAAAATTGTGAATCCCATCTCAGCTAAGTAATGTTAAAGAACAAGCTACTCCACTTCTCGACGTGCATAAACCTCTAAAGAAAAATAATATGTACAGAATGTTGTACGTAGAAGATTGTGTTTTGTTTTCCTTGCTTACTCGACGCGTATGCCCTCCCATTTTAGAGGTGAAACTCGAACGATCATTTTCTTCCTACAATAAATACTTTTTTGTATTGGTGATCTATTCCTGGACTAAATTATTAAACTATTCTTTATGACGAATAGGTCACTAAATTCTATCTGGAAGTCATGAAAGTCACTAAACTTCTTTTTATAACAAAATGTCAGTCAATTTTTGCTTAACTATCACAGATAGACATCAAGAGGAAATAAATGAGACAGTTTCTTTGATGTTTTGGAAAGTTAAGTTATTCTTTTGTCTAAAAAAAATTATTAAGTCATTTTCTATGTTACATAGACAAAATTGAGTGATTATTTTGTTACAAATAAATGTAAAGTTATTTATGTGTTACTTATACTGTTGTGGTTCTTTTGTAACACAAAAATAGTATAGTAATTTTGGTGTATTAAAATAGAATTTTGAGTAGCTATATGTGAATTACCCCATTACTTTTATTTGATGGAAATAATACTATCTCAAGTGACATTAGTACTTGTGCAGTTATCCACATTTTATTTGCTACGAGTAAACAAACATTCCATTCCGCGCGCAGGTTTGTTTCCAAACTTGCGTTCCTCTCAAGAGTTGTGTCTTCCATTTGCCATAAGGTCCCCAAAATTTGTAGGCCTAAACAGGTTCAGTTAAAGACAGAATACTTCGATTCTATTGTCCTTTGTAGAATGAAGCAAGCATTTCTGAGTGGGCTTCAGCCCAGTCTAAATTTGAGTGCTCCAAGGTGATCCAACATCATGCGACATGCTAGCCTGTTTAGCCTTGGTTTTACTACACTAACTACCCGCCCAACCCAAACTATTTACGAGAGCCTACCCCCTCTCAAACTATTTTCACTTTCTGCCTAGCCCAACCAAAATATTTACCCGTGTGTGCCCCCTGTTTGAATTGAGCAAAGCAACACATAGATGACGTCATAACAAAGCAACATATGGATGGCTAGGGGTGGCAGATGGGTCGTTTGGGCTGAAGTTGGACAGGTCAAGATGATCTAAACGATGGGTCATAACCCGACTTGACCCATTACTTTTACAAATTTCAAACTTACCTTCTATGATGTTATTTTATTTTGGATGATATTTGATTTTTCCATATCTTTATTTTTAAAATAAGAATACTATTTTTAAGAATTTTTTTATTTTTTATAAAAGCAAAATAAATATATAAAATAATAGGTGGGAGGGAAGGGGTAGCGGGGGTGAGAGGGGGGGGGGCTGGATAGTGGGGTAAGAAAAATTTCTCATTTTTTTATAAAAAACATTATAAGTAAAATAAATATATAAAGTAAAAACTTCGGGTGGGGGTGGAGATGGGGTAAGAAATTTTTTCTCATTTTTATAAAAAAGTTTATAAAAATAAAATAAATATATAAAATAGAAAATTTGGGGGTGGGGTGTGTTACACCCAGTATTTTCGCACTCGTATGCATCGTAAATAAAGTAACATAAAGTCCAATGAGGTTAAAATCCAATATTATGATGAAAATAAGCTTAAACAAGTGTTATGAAAGCTTCGTAAGATTTCGGGGTCAAACGAATCAAAGAAACTAAGTTCGTCGAAACTCGGGGAAAGACAAACGGAATTTCAGACCTGATTTCCCCCCCAAATTATCAGGGGTATATCTCCTAGTATATAAGTTGTTATGGGGTGCATAATAGGTCTACATTCAAGTTCAGTGAGTCTACTTTCCAACGCAATAAACCGTCCATCAAACGGAGCTCTGTATAAAAAGTTATGCGTGTTTTAACAACACACTGCAAAGCAGCCGCCGGGTCCCACTCGAGGCGGTGGCCGACCTTTGGCCCTTTAAATTAAGATGTAGACTTCGTTTCAACCAATTTGTTCACCAAGCTCTGTCCACAACTCTCCAACATCCTTATCTACATGTCTCCAAGGTTTTAAAGCCAAATTGAAGAGAAATCAATCCAATCTTTCATCAAAGTTTTGGAAACCACAAGAACAACAAGTCTATGGTATTGTGGTGTGATTTGGGGTTATGATGAGCTGAACCAGCCGTGGGGTTTGAGTCATATGTACTGATTAAGGTAAGTTTAACATCCCCATGTTGGTGAGGTTGTTGAAGCAAAACACTACAAGATAGCATTGAAATAGCATAAGCTATGACTATTGTTTTGTTGGACTATTTTGAGATTATAAATATGGGTTCTAATGGCTGGAAATTATGGAATATCATCTGGTTATATTGTGATTATTGTTTTTAAGATTATTCATGTATTAATTAAGTGAAATGGAGTGGAAAACATATAGAAACTACGAATAGAAAGTAGAGTTTAAAGGGTAAACTTGTGGATTATTTTGGAAGGCATGTTGTAGATGTTTTAAACTAGGAATCATATGGTACACATAAGTATGTGATCGGAAGGTTGTGAACTGATTTATGGAATAAGAGTTGGATTCAAATTATGTTTGTTATTCATAAAAAAATGAGCTTGCCACTCAAAGTGGTTATTGAAGAAATCAGAAAGCTTATTGTGAATTGTATTGATGTTGTTTGAATTGTCAGAATTTTTCTTATATTGTTTAGGGGATGGATGGATGGGATTGGTTATTGATATTGTTAATATCGTTGTTTGGTGCTGTTTTGAATTTGGGGAAGTGAGGAAATGTAGGGGAAATGTTGCTTGATTTTCTGCAAGAGAGTTACTAGCTTAGGAATATGTTTTCCTTCTGTGGCATTAACTATAGTTCAAATTAGGGCTGGCCAGTGGGCCGGGACAGCCCGACCCCGACCCGACCCCGTCCCGAGCCCGCCCCGGTCCCGCCAAAAAATAAAAATAAATAAATAACGGGGGCGGGACTCGAACTCGGGACGGGACGATGTCTCGTCCCGCGAGACCCGAGCCCGCCCCAAGCCCGCCCCAAGCCCGGGAGACCCGACCCCGCCCCGACCCCGCCCCGAGCCCGAGCCCGACCCCGCCCTTTTCCCCCCTTTGCAAAAATGGCCATTGCACCAACGACCATTTTAGATTATGGCCGTTGGCCAACGACCATTTTAGGCCCCCCCTCCCCCAACCCCCTACCCCTTAATATTTATTTTTAACCCATAAGTTATTATATTTACACTTTAACCCAATTTTCCAACTATAAATAACTCATTTTCTCTTCATCTTTCTCACAAATCTTCCTACAATCACTCTAATTTCTCAATATATCTCTCTACAAGTCTACATTGTTTGCTAAATATTCAATTTTATTTATTCATTTGGGAATTGGTAGTGAAGTTGGCAACTAGCTTGAGGATCTTCCATCGAGCAAAGTTTCAATTTTCAACCTCTCGATTACACGTCGACATTACGTCGGCGTTTGGTACATCCTGTGAAGACTTGCTGAAATACTGGAGGGGGAATGAAAAGACCTTTCCGACACTTTCATTGATGGCTCGAGATGTTTTGAACATTCAAGCGTCGTCAACTGCGTCTGAAAGCGCTTTTTCTGCAGGCAGATATCAAATAGGAGACCACCGACACTCATTAGCCGGAGACAGCTTGGAAATTGTAGTATTATTCAGAGATTGGATACGAGCGGAGCGGAGAAGGTGCGGTCAATCGGAGATCAACGAAGAAGATGATGAAAACTACAACGAAATCTTAACCGAAGGTAGTGGAAGCGACGTGGATCAATTTGACCAACAAATACCAATTCCAACCGAAGAACCACATGAAATCATAAAGCAATTAGAACAGGTTTTTTTGAGAATGTAATTTTTTTAATTGTAATTTTATTATGTAATTTGCAACTTTTGGACAACACCACAAAGTTGCAATTTAGATTTTAGACAATTGTATTTGTATTACAAAAAAATCATATGTCTATTAAATAATATAAGAGGCACAAAAACAGCCTTGGGATGTTTTTATTACACTATCTTGTTTTATTTATTGAGTTTTTTTTATACATATGTTATTTTTAAAAAAAAAATGAAAACCCGCCGTATCCCGCCCCGTCCCGAGCCCGCCAGACCCGACCGCGCCCCTTCTCCCATCCCGCCCCGACCCCGACCCCGACCCCGCCAGACCCGGCCCGCCAGACCCGAGCCAGGCCCACTGGCCACCTATAGTTCAAATACCTTGATGTAGGTTGAAGTACTACATGAAATACGTGGTGTTGTTAGCAACAACGTATGCTAAGGCAAATTATTTCTTTCTTTTGGCATGTTCTAAGTACGAAACGTAAACGTAATAATGTCTCATAAATGATTCTACTCTTAGTAGTGAAGAATGTTCATGTTATTCATTCCTATTGTCAAAGCATGTCTAAATACGTTCCTAAATCCCTATTGAGGTATATGAGAAAGATGTTAGTATTCATAATGTTAATCGGAGGTGAAGCGACATTACATCACTCTGACAAACTTATAGTGTCATATTATCATATCATTCATGCATTATATTCATGTACATACCTTGACCTTAAATGAGTTATATACTCTACTATATGTATGTATTATATATGTATGGGGCATGGAAAAAGGGATACGACGTTATATACGCACACCACCTGCAGCTGGTACATATATACATGATGGTGATTATGCCCACAGAGGCTGATATGATATGATGGGATGCCCACATAGGCTTGATGGCATTATATACGCATATGTATATGTATGACCGCATTGTGCATGACATTTAGGCATATTATGGCCCTCAGAGGCATTCTACACGGACGTGATACTTATGCATATTATGGCCCTCAGAGGCATTCTGCACAGACATGGTACTTAGGCATACTATGGCCCTCAGAGGCATTCTCTACTGGTTGATTGTTTTTTGTCTCATGTTACTTTCATGTATCTATTATGTTATTCTTCATGTCTGACATACTCGATACATCAGTCGTACTGACGTCCCTTTTATCGGGGGACACTGCGTTTCATGTCCGCAAGCTCAGGTAAAGAAGGTGACGGTTCGCACTAGTAGGTTGCTAGTTCAACTGATATTGGAGCACTCTATTTGTTCAAGAGTTGTAGTCTGGTCGTGGTATGATATTTTAGATATGCATAGGGGTATTGCTTTGCCCTGTCCCGACTTTATGATGTTACGTACTCTTTAGAGGCTTGTAGACAGTTATCTTGTGTATAGTAGTCATGTATGGCCTTGTCGGCCTTAGTATGTATATATGCATAGGTTGAGTTCTTCCGTTTGCAAGAGTTTACACCGTACCTTTCCAGTTTATTGTTCCCATGTGTCAGGAGGATATTTGGTGACGGTCCTCGTGGCCATGATTAATTATGGTTAGATGCTAATTACATAATTATGGTACTCGACAAGTAAGGTTCAGGTGTCCGTCATGACCCTCCGGTTTGGGTCATGGCGAGTGAAGAAGCGGGGGGGTAGTGGGGGGAAGGGGTTGGGTCATGGGGTACGAAAAATTTCTCATTTTTAATAAAATTCTATATTAAGTAAAATAAATATATAAAATAATAACTTCGGGGGTGGTGGGGGAAGGGGGGGGGGTTGGGGGGGGGGTAAGAAAAAAATCATATTTTAAATAATTTTTTTATAAAAGTAAAAAAATATGAAATAGAAATTTGAGGATGGGGGTCTGGCATGGGGTGGTGGAAGGGGGTAGGGGAGGAGGTAAGAAAAATAATTTTTATAAAAGTAAAAAAATGAAATAGATATTTGAGGATGGGGTAGGGTAGGGCATGGGGGTGGAGGGGGGAGGTAAGAAAAAAATTTCATATTTTTCATAATATTTTTTATAAAAGTAACAAAAAATATGAAATAAAAATTTGAGGATAGGCTAGGGGTGAAGGGAGGTGGAGGGGGTTAGGGAGGTAGGGAGGAGGTAAGAAAAAATTTCATATTTTTTAGTGGAGGGAGTAGGTGTGGGTAGGGCGGGGAGGTAAGAAAATATTTCATATTTTTATAAATTGTTTATAAAAGTAAAAAAAAAAATATGAAATAGAAGTTTGAGAATGGGGTAGGACAAGTGGGGGTGGGGGTAGAGGCGGGAGGTGGCGTAGGGGGTGGGGTGGGGTAGGAAAGGTAGGGGCAGAGATATGAGGGTGGGGGTTGGTGTAGGGAAGGGGTAGGGCGGATGGATAGTGTGGTGGGTGGTTAGGGTGCGTTGGTCTATTTTTATTGTTCCGAAATAATAAAAGATTTTTTAAATAATTATTTATAAACAAAAAAATTAATTTAGAGTGAAGCTCTAATCGTTAAGATTAAACATTTTCGTGGGTCAAGTTTGGGCATCATCATAGGTTCATTTGAGCTGCTGATTTATGATGTGTCAACTTAGGCTAGCCCAAACCAACTCATCATAAAAAATCGCTCTTGTCAAAAACCATGAAATCTTGAGCGGATTGGGTGGATCATTTGGATTTGGGCTAATTTTGACACCTCTATGGATGACGTCAACCAAAGCAGTGGTAAGCTAAAATTCCTTTCTTTTTATTTTTTGTCTTTTCTAGTTTTTGTGTATTTTGTTATTTAGTGTTTTACTTTTTAAATTATAAAATATATTGTAGTAGTTAATTATGTCAATAAAAATATGTCAAAAAATAAATATTTAAATTACAATAAGAAGTGAATAAGAAAAATGTTAAAGTCACTAACTTATTTTATTAAAACCTAAATTAATAGAACATATATTCTTATTATATTCTTTTACAAATAAAAAAATTGATATCTAAAACATGAATATGATTTTTTTTCTTTTTTTTCACAAGAAAAACTTGCTAAAATGATATAAAAACTAAAACATCAAAATTAGGCTTAAACATCAAAACAGAAGTTTGGTCTTATTTTATCTTTTTCTAGTTTTTTTTAATTTGTTTTTTATACAAAAATTTAAGAAAAACAATAGAATAAAAATTTAAAGAAAATTTAAATAAAAATGTAAAAATTAACTAGATATATACCATGTATGTATCGTAGAGAAAAGAATTGTAATTTTCTTGAAAGAATGGACCATTTCTCTAGACGACTTGTTTATAATATATATCATCTCAGTATATTTTTATACTATGATGGTATCATGGAGGACTGTTGAAGAGTGTTTCAAGGACTGCAACAGTCCTGCATGATACCATCCCAATATATTTTTATACCATGATGGTATCATAGAGGATTGTTGAAAAGCGTTTCATTGAAGGACTGCAGCAGTCCTACATGATACTATCTCAGTATTTTTTTATACCATGATGGTATCATGCAGGACTGTTGAAGAATGTTTCATTGAAAGACTGCAACAATCCTGCATGATATCATCGCAGTATAGTTTATACCATGATGGTATCATGAAGGACTGATGACTTTTATTCAAGGACTTTAGCAGTCCTTCATGATATCATCATGATATATACCATAAAAGGGCAGTCTGATGCACTAAGCTCCCGCTATGCGTGGGGTTCGGAAAAGAGCAGGACCACAAAGGTCTGATATACCATCTTAGTATATTTTTATAGTACATTTTTATACCATGATGGTATTATGGAGGACTGTTGAAGAATGTGCATTGAAGGACTGCAGCAGTCCTGCATGATACCATCGCAGTATATTTTTATACCATGACGGTATCATGGAGGACTGAGAACTGTTTCATTAAAGGACTTCAGCAGTCCTTCATAATACCATCATGGTATAAAATTAAATAAAGGTAAAATTAAATATGAAATCAAGTTATGGTGAAAAAGAAAATAGAATATAGTATGAGAAAAATAAATGAACAAAAATAGGCGAAAAAAAAATAAAAGAATGAAAAGAAGATAAAATGAAATTAGAAAGGAGAAAAAAATAAATGAAAACCACCTGAAATAAAAAAAATAGCAAAAATGTGAATGAAATTAGATTATGGAGATAAAAAAGAAAATAAAAAGAATGAAATAAAACTAAAAAGGAACAAGTATTTAAAAATAAAAAATAAAAAATAAAAATAAAAAGAAAGAAGTTAAAATTAAATGTGGAATCAAGTTATGGTGAAAAAAATATAATATAAAAATGAACAAAAAATAGAAAAAAATGAGAAAAAGAAAAGAATGAAAGAAACAAAAGAAGATAAGAAGTAAAGAAAAGAAGAAAAAGTAAGAATTACATGTGTTAAACTAGATTATGAAGCTAAAAAAATGAGTATAAAGAAACAAAAAAAAGAAAAAAATGAAAAAGAAAGAAGTTAGAATTATATATGAAATCAGATTTTGGTGAAAAAGAAAATAAAATACAATATGAAAAAAATGAACAAAAAATAAGAAAAAAAAGAAAATAATAAAAGAAAGAAAAGATGATAAAAAGTAGAAAATAAAAAAGAAAAGAAGAAAGAGGAGACAATTACTTTTTGTTCATAGGTTGGAGGATATGACGCACAATTAATTTTAGGGGATATGAATAATAAGAGAAATATTTACGCGTAATTACTTTATTTTAAGAGATATAAGTGGTGTTTTCCCAAGATTTAATGGGCTTGTATGTAACTCAACTTAACAAATACTATAATTAAAGAAAAGAGAACTTTACATAACTAAACAATGTTAGAAAAGACATCACATTTTTTACCATAAAATTTGATATATCAAAAATAGCCATAAAACACTTACTTTCCATATCTGGAAAATGGTACCTCTCCCCCTTTTTACTCACAATCCCGAAATTAATGCAGGGAAATAGCTGGAAAATCCTTTACTTTTTCTAATATCTTTCTTTCTTTCTTATTTTCTACTTATCTTGGAAAATTCTTTTTCTATTTTTTTAAAATTCAAATTCTGATATTACACATATTATTTTAATATACTACAGATATTGTTGATGTTGCTTATATGGTATATATATATAAATCAAGTGTAATGCATTTATATTATGTATATTTTATTATATTATATTTATATAATTCATTATTTGATATAATATATATTTACTAATTGAAAAAAAAATTGATCGAGTAAGATGACAAAATTAAAAAAGAAATTGGTAACAAATTATTTTATTACCAGGGAGAAAATATTTACAAAGTCAAATCGAACCCTTCAGAGTTGGACATATGCCCCAACTTGTAGTATCACTATCACAACCATACTAGAAACATCCATGAATCAACATTCGACAAACTACACTATGGATAAAAGTTCATCTTTTGAAGTATTTTAACTAGTCTAGGCCTCATTCCACATTTGCAATGAGTGCTCTTATCATTGTATCTGCTGCTCTCCTTTTGCTCTGAAAGATCCTGTAATTTCTCTCCTGTCGTATGTAGTAAATGCATCCTGCTTGTGCCATCTTCTGCCTTTTCACTAGCCCCACCGGCATACTTTGGTGCCCATAGCAGCTTCTGCTTTCAGTCCAACACTGATCTGTTGATATTTTGCCACTTCAACACCCTTTGACATATACCTGCTGCATAAGGACATGAGAAAAACAGGTGTGCCGGGTATTCTGGGTGGGATTCACATAGCACATGTGGGTTACAACAATTACAGAAAACGAAAAGTAAGTAAATATTACAAATTGCTAGAAAGAATAAACTAAAGATTACAACAATTGGAATCAAGAACGTTACAAACTCCTTGTGATTTGCGGAGTCGAGTGATGACACTCTGTCTTTAAGACAAGATTGCCCCGTATATATCTTTTTTCGTTATCGGGCAATATTCTCCCAAGATACAACAACTTAACAAACGAGTAAAGAAAACTCAAGTGTTACTCTTGAAGAACTTTGAGTATAATAAACTTGCTAGAGAAGAAGAAGAAGAAGAAGATTTCAGAAAATTCGGTAAGTGTTTCTTAGTGTGTTCAACAATTAAGCCAAAAGCCTCAATTTATAGTGTAAAGAGATGATCCCTCAACTAGCCAACTAATGACCTTCAATAACCATGTAATGACACTTATTGAGGGGTTACATTCAGCCAAATAATGGCTGAATTCATGTGCCAAATAATGGAGATTCAATGCTCCAAAACTAGCCTAAAAGTTAGAACTTTCCATCTTTCCGTCGCAGCATTCTGCCTCCGAAGCGCCGCGGCTCCAGTCATGACCACCCAATTAGCGCCGCGGCGCTGCTTGGGAGGCACCGCAGCCCTTCGCGGCGCTGCTTGGGAGGCACCGCGGCCCTTCGCGGCTCCGCGACGACTTCCGACTCGTTTCATTTTACACTTCTTCCATCGTTTACCAAAGTGGAATACTTGTCATTTGGCCAATAACCGTCCATCATTCTATGTCTCAAACGTTTCACTTACGTACCAATATCTCTTTCACTAATGAAATTTGCGATACTTGGCACTACGTGTGCACGTGTGTGGAAACGACGTTTCCAACATGCGGGGCTCCAATTGTTCGAGTCATAAATAATGGGATAAACTTAATTCCACATTAGTAAATTTCCAACAATCCGCTCTTGAAAGAGATTTTGGCGCACTCACATGGTGCCTTTTCCAGCAATCTTTTAGCTGACGATGTTGCATCAGGAGAGGTAGCTTCAGCTTTGCACCTTCTGTAGTTGAATACCATCGGACTTACTTATTGCGCGGTGAACGTGATGTCTTGAACCGTCAATGTTTAGTGTAAGCCAAGTCAACGGCACCAACACAACAACTTCTCTTACTCTGTTCTTCGTAATGCTTTATCCGTTGTGGCCGTGGACACTTCTTGGATTCTTAAGTGCATTCATTTGAGGTGGCATGTCCTCGCACTTAAATAGGTGGTCTCCTACAAGGTATCCTGCTATACCCCACTTTACAAGTGTTAGGAACCATTAAAAGTTTCCCCAAACCTAACCTCAACCGTTGAGGATCATTAAAGGTTTTAGAAACTTAACATTTACCCACACTGCAGATAGAACTTAACGTCTATCGCGGGAACGACTTTGGATTTGGTGTTTCTTTACAGAAATCACTATCCGAAGTGCTCATGCTTCCACCGAAGCGCTCAACTGAACCTTTACAGCTTAGTTTTCCCATTGAACCTAATTCCTGGGATCTTCAGTCAGTAAGGTTGGGTTACCACCGTATTGGTTCTTTATAGCTTGGGTTTTAAGCCCATTCCCTAAACAGGCAGAACATCTAATCTTTGGGTAAGCCATTTGTCAGTGGGTCCGCTATGTTATCCTTTGATTTTATGTAATCAATGGATATTATACCCGTGGTGATCAGCTGCCTAACGGTCTTATGTCTCCGTCGAATATGATGAGACTTGCCGTTGTGCATAGAATTTCGTGCCCTTTCTAGAGCCAACTGACTGTCGCAGTGGATCATTTCAAAAGGTAAGGGTTTGTCCTAACAAGGGACATCCTCTAAAAAGTCGTGAAGCCACTCATCTTCTTCTCCTGCTTTGTCTAAAGCGATAAACTCTGATTCCATCGTGGATCGGGCGATACAAGTTTGCTTAGAGGATTTCCAAGGCATAGTCCCACCACCAATTGTAAATATATACCCACTGGTGGACTTGGGGTTCTCTATATCAGATATCCAGTTTGTATCACTGTACCCCTCTAGTACAACTGGATATCTCGAATAATGCAACCCGTAAGTTAGCGTGTATTTCAGGTATCGTAATACCCGATTCAACGCCTTTCAATGATCATTACTCGGATTACGAGTAAACCTAGCCAACTTGTTGACTGCATAAGAAATATCAGGTCGGGTGCAATTTGTTATGTACATCAAACTCCCAATCCCATATGCATATTGCTCCTAGCATACGGGTGCACCACGATTTTTATCAAGCTTTTGATTTCTATCCATTGGTGACTTCATAGGCGAACTGTCAAACATCTCAAACTTTCTCAAAACATCCTCGATGTAGTGAGACTGAGATAAGACCAGTCCATCAGACGTCTTAGAGATTTTTATCCCTAAGATGACATCTGCGATACCTATATCATTCATGTCGAAGCATTGTTTCAACATGTTCTTAGTCTCTAGTATCAAGCTAGGACTGCTCATTGTGATCAATATGTCATCTACATATAGGTATATCATGACGAACGAGTCAGAGTTACCTTTCGTGTAGACACATTTGTCACACTCGTTAATGGAGAAACCTTTCGATAGTAGAGTACTATCAATTTTTTCATGCCATTGCTTCGGGGCCTGTTTAAGTCCGTATAGAGATTTGACAAGTCGACAGACTTTCTTCTCTTGTCATGAAACCACGTACCCCTCGGGTTATTCCATATAAATTTCTTCTTTCAAATCACCATTTAGGAATGTTGTCTTGACATCCATTTGATGTATCTCAAGATCACGCACCGATGCGATCGCAATGAATACTCGTATGGACGTCATCCTAGACATCGGGGAGTACGTGTCAAAATAGTCAAGGCCTTCATTTCACCGATAGACCTTGACTACCAACCTGACCATGTACTTATCTATAGACCCATCTGCTTTATACTTCCGTTTGAGTATCCATTTACAACTCAAAGGTTTATTTTCCGAAGGAAGATCAACCAACTCCCAAGTATGGTTATGTAGGATGAAGTCTATTTTACTCTCAATAGATTCTTTCCAGAGCGATGCTTCTGGAGTTGACAATGCTTCAGCAATTGTCCTTGGTTCGTCATCAACCATATAAGCTACAAAGTCAGGACTGAAGGATTTATCCTTCCTGGCCCTTTTACTTCGCCTTGGTTCCATCTTTAGAGTCTCCAAGTTTTGAGAATCTGGAACACTAGATTCCGGATATTCAGCCACTTCGAAGTCCACTAGATCTGAACCATCTAGATTCGGGCAGTCAACGACTCCTGGTTCCTGAGAGCTTTGTTCATAACTTCGTTTGCGAGAGGTTAAGTCTTTTTCCTTTCTAGGAAAAGTATCCTCAAATACTTGAGCATTCCTTGATTCCATGATTGTACCCCCGTGGATATCTGGAATATCTGACTTATGCACTAAGAAGCGATAAGGACTACTGTTATTTGCATATCTGATGAAAATGCAATCTACAGTCTTATGCCCAATCTTGACCTGCTTTGGCTTGGGTACTTCGACATTTGCCAAACAACCCCACACCTTTAAATATTTATAGGTGGGTTTCTTTCCCTTCCATGATTCATATGGAGTCTTGTCCTTACCCTTGTGTGGGACTCTATTAAGAATCGTATTAGCGGTAAGGACGGCTTCTCCCCACATACTTTGGGGAAGACCAGAATTGATGAGCTAGACATTCATCATTTCCTTCAATGTGCGGTTCTTGCGTACCGCAACACCGTTCGACTGAGGTGAGTATGGAGCCGTCGTTTGATGAATAATGCCCGATTCGACACAGTATTCCTCAAACAGCGGTACGTATTCTCCTCCTCTATCACTACGAATGGATTTAATCCGCATGCTTAGTTGGTTTTCAACTTCTGCTTTGTAACGTCGGAACGCTTCAAGGGCTTCATCTTTACTTTTCAACAAGTAAATGTAACAATACCTTATGCTATCATCAATGAAAGTCACAAAATACTTGTTCCCTCCCCTAGTTTATACAAACTTTAAATCACATATATTTGTATGAATAAGTTCTAAAGGAGCGGTATTCCTTTTGACGGATCAAAAATGAAGCTTTGTGAGTTTTGCCTCTACGCACACCTCACACTTATGTTGAGGGTTTACGTCGATAAACGGCAACAACTCCAACTTAACCAACCTTTGGATGAACTTGTAGTTAACATGTCCTACTCTATGATGCCATAAATTAGAGGACTCAAGCAAGTAAGAAGAATCTTCAATATTATTGCTTGTATGTAGTACAGACATGGCGTTAACTTTGAAGAGGCCTTCACATACGAAGCCTCTTCCCACAAAAGTTCCATTCTTGGTGATTACAAACTTATTGGACTCAAATACTAGCATAAAACCAGCATTAACCAATAAATGACCTGAAATTAAATTTCTCCTAATCTCAGGGACATGCATCACCTCTTTCAGAGTGAGCTCCTTTCCAGAAGTCATCTTCAGGATTACCTTTCCTACCCCCAACACGTCATAGGAGGCGTTGTTACCCATGAACATCTTCTTGTTTGTAACTGGTGTATAAGTGGAGAAGGTATCTCGATTGGAACATACGTGTCTGGTAGCACTCGTGTCCATCCACCATTGCATGTGATTCTCAACAAGGTTTGCTTCAAGCACCACCGCCGAGAACTCCTCAATCATGTCGTCAAGAAGCGTGTCTTTGACGACGTTAGCCTGTGCCTTGCCTTTCGCCTTGGCCTTCTCTTGTTTCTCAGTCTTGAGCGTGCGGTAGTCCTTGATCATGCGACCATGTTTCCCACAATGGTGACCGTTTCCTTTGAACTTCTTCGATGCTTGGGTCTTGCCGTCTTTCTGGAACTTGCGCTTCTTTCTTGAGTTCCCTTTGGCTTCAGCCAGATTTACCTTTGCCTCAGCGGGTTGTTTGCCTCTAGGCAAGGACTTCTTATTATCTTTCTGAATCTAGAGTTTGATAATAAGTTCCTCAAAGGTCATTTCTTTTGTCTTGAGTTTTAAGTAACTCATTCCACGAGGGAGGTAACTTTTCAATCAATGATGCAACCAAAAACTACTCATTTGGTTTCATACCTTCCAAATCCAGGTGATGTAGAATCATTTGGAATTCTTGGACTTGAGACATCACAGTTTTGCTATCCACCATTTGAGATTTCAGGAATTTCTCAACGATAAATTTCTTAGTACCAACATCTTGTGCGTTGTACTTCTTTTGCAGCTTTTCTCATAACTCTTTGGCAGTGCCTATGGTACAATACACCGTGTAGAGTGGGTCTGACAGATAGTTCAAACTATAGTTCTTACACATGAAATCACTATGACTCCATGCATCAAGAACCATCTCCATGCCATTAATGACATGGATACCTTGGCCCTCTCCAGCCGTTTCATTGGGCTAAGGGTCCACTTCATCTCCAGCTTGTGGAGGATCTTCTGTTAGGAAATGAGTCATTCCCATAACAGTCAGATAAAATAACATCTTCTGCTGCCATCTCTTGAAGTTGGAGCCCATGAATTTTTCTGGGCGTTCATGATGGAACCCGGAGGGTGGAGGAATTGTAACGTTCCCTTGAGCAGCAGGAAAGGCGTTGATGAGCCTTGAGCAGTGGTGAAGGCATTAGGTGTGCGTTGAACAACAGTGGGGAAGGCAGAGGGGTTGCCTTGAGTAGAAACAACAGAATCAGAAGCGAGTTGTTCTCTTCCAATCATCTTTCTAAGCATTTACAACAATCTTGTCTTAAAATTGTGGGTTACAACAATTGCAGGAAATGGGAAGTAAGTAAATATTACAAATTGCTAGAAAGGATAAACTAAAGATTACAACAAACTGGAATCAAGAACGTTACAAACTCCTTGTGATTTGCTGAGTCGAGTATTGACACTCTGTCTTTAAGACAAGATTGCCCAGTATATATCCTTTTTCGTTATCGGGCAATAGTATCCCAAGATATAACAACAACTTAACAAATGAGTAAAGGAAACTGAAGTGTTACTCTTGAAGAACTTTGAGTATAGTAAACTTGCTAGAGAGGAAGAAGAAGATTTTAGAAAATTTTGTAAGTGTTTCTTAGTGTGTTCAACAATTGAGCCAAATGCCTCAATTTATAGTATAAAGAGATGACCCCTTAACTATTCAACTAATGACCTTCAATAGCCATGTAATGGAACTTATTGAGGGGTTACATTCAGCCAAATAATGGATGAATTCATGTGCCAAATAATGGATGAATTCATGTGCCAAATAATGGCTGAATTCATGTGCCAAATAATGGAGATTCAATGCTCCAAAACCAGCTCAAAAGTCAGAACTTTCCATCTTCCCGTCGCAGCATTCTGCCTCCGAAGCGCCTCGGCTCCGACGGGGCTGCGCCGCGGCTCCGCGGCGACTTCCGACTCATTTCATTTTACACTTCTTCCTTCGTTTACCAAAGTGGAATACTTGTCATTTGGCTAATAATCGTCTATCATTCTATGTCTCAAACGTTTCACTTACGTACCAATATCTCTTTCACTAATGAAATTTGCGATACTTAGCACTACGCGTGCATGTGTGTGAAAACGACGTTTCTGACATGCGGGGCCCCAATTGTTCGAGTCATAAATAATGAGATAAATTTAATTCCATAATAGTAAATTTCCAACAGCACATAAGTCGGGCTACGGTTGATTGCCCATTTTACCAATCTATCTTTTGTTGCCAACCTTCCATGTATTGCTAGATAGAAAGATCAATATTCATCTAGGACACCCTTGATTATTTCATATCAACTTTTAAATTTAATTTTTATATTCTTTTCCTTATTCGTTTGATTTTTCTTTTATAATTATATTTACACTAACTAATCTCTAATTAATTATTAAAACCCTTCAATAATTATACCTTCTTCATCACTAAACTATCCCACCACCCTATTTCACCGGAACCATCATATATGCCACTACCATCGCCACCAAATCACCACTATCATTTCACTGGATTTTTTTTCGACGATGAACTCCATATTTTTGACAACTTTGCCAGATCTTTGCGGTGCCCCTCACCCCTTTTCTCGCTATCACATAAGCAACAATAATTAGCGGAGAGCTTGGATGCGGACACATCAATGGCGGACGAAGACTATGATATGGACGGAGGGTTAGTGTCGCCGCCCTTTATTCCTTTTGTCTTATTAAACTTTGATGTGTAATTTCATTTATATGTAGCACAAATTTGATTGCCTACTCAATATTAGCTTATTTAGGGTTTAGGCGGCGGAAAAGAGGGGGTGAGGTGGTGTGAAGGTGGAGGAGAAGGGGGGGGGGGTGAAATAAAGAACAAGTAGTAAAAAATCAGGTTTTTATTAAAATTAAAAAAATATTACTTTAATTTTGTCTTCGCCCACCTATTATTTAATTATATTTTTTTGTGTCACATCAACTCCTAGGTTAATATTAAATTCACTTTTTAGATAGTTAGGAGGATAATATGTCGTCATAATAGTTTGAGTGATATATCAAGACTTCGGGTATAGTTCAGAGGTCAATCTATATCTTTTGCCTTTATGTATTCCCCTTGTATATCTATATATCACCACATACATAAATGTATAATGTATCACCCTAAGGATCTTGAATATCTAATCTGAAGGTGTTTGGAGATGATTGGGGCAGATTTGAGATAATTTTCAAATTGAAAATTTGAGATCGAAGAAGACTCCATCATTGTACCCCCTGAAACTACAACTTAGTCCGAAACTCACTCAAATCCCTCGGATTTGAAATTGAACCACTCCGTTAATTCTCAAACGACTAAAAGAAATTGGACAAAATATGAAAACCATTTTAAAATGTAAATGCTCAAAAAATGTGTTGGGTCGTTACATATAGTGACTTTATTATATTATGAAGGGACTTATTACTAAAATAAATAAGTAAAGGGACTCATCTATATTTTTTTAAATAGTATCTTTACGATAATTTATTTTCACACCTGAAAGTCCTCCTTATGTTATAATATTCTCTAGCAACATGACGAGTGCAAAGAAGTAGCACATATATGCTCTCTTGCTTGATTGCTTTTACAATTAGGTTTTGTTAGAACTGGTTATTTTGTCTCAAAATATGAAAAGAGATCTTAATTTTGAAGAAATTGTACATAACAATTAGTTACAATTTAAATAGAACAAGGGACATCAACCAGAGGCGAATCTAGGATTTTAAAAGAATGGGTGTACTATCAGGGGCGGATCTAAAGGGGTGGAGGGTGTTCACCCAAACCCTTCGGCAAAAAATTACACGATATATATAAGGTAATATCTTTATTCTTTATGCACATATATAAAGGTTGAATCTCTTAAGAACAATATTAGAAGTTGGCTTAGTGGTTTGGAGGTTCAAAATCTACCTTAAGGTTCTAAGTTCAAAGCCCAAACACTATATTATGCATTAAAAGAGGAGAAATGAAGAAATGCTAAAAGAAAGGAAAAGAACGCACAAAAGGGATTCGATCCCTTGACCTTTAGACCTTCAACCCAACACCTAATCAGTGCTCCACTCCCTGTGGTTTGACTATGTGTTCCTTCAGCTAATATTAAATATATTTATAAGTATTATACACATAATATACCGAGTTTAGTCGAGTGACCATCCCTGTGGTTTGACTATGTGTTCCTTCAGCTAATATTAAATATATTTATAAGTATTATACACATAATATACCGAGTTTAGTCGAGTGACCATGGGTTAACGTGATCTATATTTTACACATAAATTCGTCCATGACATTAACACTCTTAGTACCTTAAATATCGATAAAGTTTAATTTTGTCCAGGATTTTTTTTATCAAACACAATTAATCTTTAATTAATTGATAGGTGCACTTTTGACCCCTTCAAGTGTGAATCTTCACAAAGTCACCAAATTATTAAATCTAAATCATTCACTTATCGATGTATTATGTTAAATTTATACTGTTATTCCATACTTGAGAGTGGTCTAAAATACTCTAAATAATAACACATATTTCTTATATAAATGGACAAAAATTACATATTTTAATTAATTAAAGATTAATAAAAAAAGACTCAAAAATGCCTCTGAACTATCAGTAAAGGTCGAAGTATACCCTTCGTTCATCTATTTTGCCAAAAATATCCTTTTATTTAAATTTTTGGCTCACATATGCCTTTTGACTAACGAACAATACTGAATTAAAAAAATATTTAAATTTCACGTGACATTTTTTCACGGACCAAAATTAAAATATCTGACTCATTAAAAAGATCCACTCATATGTACACGTTTTTTGGATTAACATGCCCAAACACAAACCCAACCTGAAACAAAAAAGTTAACTAAAAAAAAGAGACCCAACTTACTGTTGGAAATTTGCCTTTGGCGGGAGTTGACCCAACTTACTGTTGGAAATTTGCCTTTGGCGGGAGTTGCGACCGACCAACTTTAACAGCTCAAACACTAGTGTTACGCATGTTGGAGAATCCGGTTCTTCACACGTGCATGATCTACTAAGTACGTAGATAACCGTAGGGCCAAGAATCGTCAAATTTCATTGAGAAATGAAAGAGATATTAGTTCACGAAGTGATGTGTTTGAAGCATGAAAAAGTGTGGTATTGTGATCAATTCTCCCTCATCGGTGGAGGAAGAATGAATTGTTTTGTTTATAAGTCTCAAAGTTGGTTTGGGGTTTAGGACCCCAAGGAGTATCCCATGTGTTTAAAGGAGGGAGGACCTAGATGTGCTTCGGTTCAAGGAAAGGCCACACGCGCGCCGCCGCCGCCAGCCCGTTCGGTCCCGGGTTCACGGGTTCACGGGTTCACGGGTCGTGGGCTGTTCTTCTTCTGATATTATCTTCTTGGACCAGAGAACTTTGCCATATGTACAGTTTGATCCCTGAAGTCTCATATGTACAGTTTGGACCCTGAAGTTTCCAGAAAGTCAGAATTTGGCAGAAAGATCAGAAACGTCAACAGCACTCAATTCAACAATTTATTTTGGCTGAATTACTTCTCCTAAATGGCCAATCCGTTGCACATCTTCACCATTTATTTTGGTGGTATTATTACTTGGCCAGTAATGACACTTATGGAGGCAGTTTAACAGCCCCTCCTTCACCTATATAAAGTTGTACCATTGTTGAGTTACTCAAAAAAAAAAAGCAGACAGAAAAACAGAAACGAAATTCACCTTCCTACAATCTTCCAAGCATCATTTCATTACTCAAAATTCTTTATGGTAACACTTGAGTTTCCTTTGCTCAATTGTTCATTTGCTGTTTTATCTTGGGAGACAATTGTCCAGGACGTAGAAAGGATACATACGGGGCAATATTTTCTTAAAGACAGAGTGCAAACACTCGACTCAGCATACACCAAAAACAGTTCCAGTTTTCTTGTTCAAGATCATTGTAATTTCAGTTTCTTATTAAATTGTAATTTCAATTCTTGTATTACTTAGCAGTTACTTGTAATTTCCGTTTCCTGCATCCTTTGTAACAAACACTTACATCAAACTCCATGGAAGTTGCACAAAACATACTACTAGCTTGAAATCTCTTAAACTCACAATCAATAATAATTTTAGCTTCACATCATATTCAATTAGTGTATGTCCACCATCAATTTGCATATTAACACAAAGTAGAGAATCATCAATCTCACTAAAAGATATTCTAACATTCATACTCAAGTCACTAGCAAGCTCATTTCAAGTAATCAGAGAGTTAGAATAAACCTTTTTAACACTTAAAAAATTATTTTTACCTTGATTTTCTAAATTAAACTCACATGCTCACTTGAAGAAGTACTCCCAACTTTATTTGCTTCTTTCAAATCTTGAATTTTATTCCTTGTTGAGTCATCCCTTTTATGTTTTTCTTCAAGAATACTTATAAAAGAAGTGAAAACACTAGAAGAACAAGAATTCAAAAGGTTAGAGTTAGAATAAGAAAACACCCCACTAACATTCTCTTGTTCTCTCACTTGTTTCACTCTTCTTCTATTCTTTTTGATAATCCACTCTCATTTTTTTGTGCTTATAGCCACTCCCTCACTTCATTTAAAATATCATCTTCGTTTTCCTCTCTTGAGTTGCCACTATTCACTTACTCATTCCTTTCTTTTCTCTCATATTTATTTTATTAGGAGTGCAATTGTCTCCAAGGATCTCCTTTGAGTCATTGGAATGACTCTTCACTTCAAGTTTCAACTTGGCATCACTAGAAGTCTCATAGACTCTACTTTAATTGTTTGAATGACTTTGTACTTTAAGTTTCAAATTAGTAGTCTTCACTTTCACTTTATTGACTACCTCATTTGTTATTGAAGATTGCTTAACCGCCATAGGAGTTAAGATATGTTTTCGCTTCATCCAATCTACAACAACAAACTTTCTCAAATTTCTATCAAATCAAAATTTATTATGTTTGAACCAAGAAGCTCCTAAACACACGAATAAGTCGATAAAGGGTATGCATCACACCAAATCCCCCCTTGATAGTTTCCATGATAAACAACGATCTTCACCTATTTCTAATCAACCTTCCATCAAATTTATATAGTAAATTTTTTGTATGACAAGGTATCTCCAACCACGCAATCAAAGACGGATTGATGAAGTTGGTGTAATACAATTTATCTACACCTAAGGTGCAATCAAATGTGCAATCACTCTCACACCTCAAACGACTTTAAATTTAGTCAAACTTCTTTTAAGTTCATGCTCTCTTTTTCTTGTGGAAGCACTACTATAATTATCATTGAATAATCACAATAACTTCTATTAGAAGTAGAATTATAAGATGAGCTTGCTCTTTCTCCATAATTATCCAGACCTCCATTGTTCCTTGCTCATGTGTAAGATACAATTAAGACAAAAAAAATGATTAGTAAAAATAATGGACCTCACAAGTCACTCCCGCATGTGTATCGCTCATGTTGATGTTATTTCACTCGTGATTACACTCAAAGGTCATTGGCTTTTAGGACCCACTCAAATGATCTCTCCACTCAGATATTTACCGTATAAGGATATCCCTTAACCTGTTCACAGTTCTACAATCTCAAAGTAAGTTTTCATGTATTGATTCACAATGAAATGTATGTCATACAAACAACAACAACAACAACAACATACCCAGTGTAGTCCCACAACGTGGGGTCTGGGGAGGGTAGAGTGTACACAGACCTTACCTCTATCTTGGTAGGTAGAACGGCTATTTTCGAGAGACCCTCGGCTCAGGACAAGCACAACAGAAAAAAAGTCAGACCCGATCAAAAATTTAAAGCAGTAAGAAAATATTGCTAGCAAACGCGAATATGTCGTGATAGCGCATCCTGAAAATAAGCAGTAACTACACAGATAAACTAGATAAATCAAATACATTCAAGAACGCATATCAAAAGACTATAGAGTGATACTACGCCTATGACAATAATAACACTACACCTTCCAATTTGTTAGCATAAGTAGGTCTACGCTCGACTACCTACTACCCTAATATGTGACTTCCACAACTCCCTATCTAAGGTCATGTCCTCAGTAAGTATCGCCTACTCCATATCTCATCTAATCACCTCGCCCAAATATTTCTTCGGCCTATCTCTACCCTTCCTGAACATGTCCATAACCAAACTCTCGCACCTCCACACTGGGGCATTTGTGTCTCTCCTCCGCACATGTTCAAACCATCTCAACCTCGCTTCTCACATATTATCCTCCACCGAGGCTACTTCCACTCTGCTCCGGATATCTTTATTTATAATCATATCCTTCCTTGTATGCCCACGCATCCATCTCAGCATACTTATCTCCGCCACTCTCATCCTTTGGGTGTGCGGCGCCTTGACTGGCCAATACTACGCCCCATATAACATAGTCGGTCTAACCACCACCCTATAAAACTTGCCTTTTAGCTTTGGTGGCATATTTTTATCACACAAGACTCTACATGCAAGCCTCCATTTCATCAACCATGCCCCAATATGATGTGTGACATCGTCATCAATCTCTCCATTCCATTGGATAATAGATCCAAGGTACTTGAAGCTTACTTGCTTCGAAATGACCTGGGTCCCAAGCCTCACATCCACGCCTGTCTCACAGTCGTTCTCATTGCTGAACTTGCACTCCAAGTATTATGTCTTGGTCCTACTCAACCTAAGCCCTTTAGACTCTAGGGTATGTCTCCAAACCTCCAGCTTAGCGTTCACCCTACTGCGAGTCTCATCAATCAGGACTATGTCATCTGCGAATAACATACATCATGGCACCTTCCCTTGGATTTGTTACGTCAGTCCATCCATTACCAAGGCAAATAAGAATGGGTTAAGAGATGCTCCCTAGTGCAGCCCCATCGTCACAGAAAAGTTCTCTGAGTCTCCTCCTACTGTTCGTACCCTGGTATTGGCTCCATCATACATATCCTTGATCACCTTAGTGTACGCCACATGTACATCTTTAGCCTCCAAACATCTCCAGAGAACCGCTCTAGAGACTTTATCGTATGCCTTCTCGAGGTCGATGGAAACCATATGCAAGTATCTCTTCCTCTCCATATACAGCTCCACCAACCTCCTAATAAGATGGATGACTTCTGTAGTCGAACACCCAGGCATGAATCCAAACTGATTCTCAGAAATAGACATGCCTCTTCTCACCCTCAACTCCACGACTATTTTCCAAACTTCCATAGTGTGGCTTAGCAGCTTGATACCCATATAGTTGTTTCAACTTTGGATATCACATTTGTTCTTGTACAAAGGAACCATTGTACTCCACCTCCATTCTTCGGGCATTCTCGACGTCTTAAAAATGACGTTCAACAGCTTAGTCAACCACTCCAAGCCTACTCTGCCTGTGCTCTTCCAAAATTCAACTGGATCTCATCCGGCCCAGTCGCTCGTCCCCCGCACATCCTGCGAACATCGCCCTTGACCTCCTTAATCTTAATGCTTCTACAATACCTGAAATCCCGGTACCTACCCAATTTCTCCAGCTCTCCCAACACAATGTCTCTATCTCCTTCTTCGTTCAAGAGTTTATGGAAGTAAGACTGCCACCTCTGCCTAATATGCGCGTCCTCTACCAGTACTTTGCCATTCTCATCCTTGATGTACCTCAAATGATCAAAGTCGCAGGCCCTCCCCTCTCTCACCTTGGAAAGTTTGTACAACTTCTTTTTCCTCTAATTCAACGTATAGGCATTCGAAAGCCGCCGGTTTCGTCGTCGTGACCGCTAGCTTTGTCTTCTTCCTCGCCATCTTATATAGTTCTCTATTCGTCCACTTCTCCACCTCATCTTTTCTTTTTACCAATTTCGCATACGCCACTTTTTTCGCATCCACCTTCTCTTGAACTTCACCATTCCACCATCAGTCATTTCGATGCCCACCACGACTACCCCGCGAGACCCTTAACACTTCTCTAGCCACCTCCCGAATGCAACTGACCATTTTATCCCACATACTGGTCGCGTCCCCGCTACTCCCCAAGCCCCCTTGGCCGTCAACCTCTCCCTCATCTCATTTGCACTAGCCATGGTCAAACTCCCCCATTTGATTCTTAACCTGTCATCCACAACCCTTCTCTTCTTTTTCATCTAATCTCCAAATCCATCACCAAAAGCTTATGTTGGGTTGTAAGACACTCTTTTGGAATAACCTTATAGTCTTTACAAAGACCGTTGTCAATCTTCCTAAGGAACAAAAAGTCTATCTGACTTTTAGCCACCGAACTACGGAAAGTCACTAAGTGTTCCTCTAAGGATAAAAATGCATTAACCGACTAGAAACGAAACAAACACACAATAAAATTAAAAGAGAATATGGTACGAAAAAAATAGAAACAAAATTAACTAGATCACACAAGTAAAAACTAATACTATATGTAATCTAGCTAAGGAATAAAAAAATAGCATGAAAGTTTTTGATAAGGAAGAGAAATGCAACTGTACAGTTGCAAGAACCCAAGCTTCTTTCAGACAAAGTTTAACACGCAGCTGCTCGAATTCAAACTTCAACAAAGTAACACCAAATAATTTTAATAATTAAGGATTCTAAGATTCTCATTTGATCCCACCAATTAATGAACCCTAGAAGGTATTTCAATAAAAACAAAATAAAATGAAGTTAAGAATAAGAATAAGGGAAATAGCTCACAAGGACTTTGCAGTAAGCTTTTCAACAAGTTGGATGCTTGAGCACATACATGGGACAATCTGCAAGTTGATATGCAAATTGACAAAAATGGTACCTATGCCATGTAGACTATAAAAAACAACTATTTCTTCATGTTAAACAGAGCCCAACACGTCAAGTTGTTGCCAAAATCTTTAGTATTAAGGAAAGTATATTGTGTGTATATTGTAGTATATTTGTTACCTAGATTAGGTTATACACTTACCATAATTAGGATATACACTTACCATATTGTATAGTTAGAATTATGGTAGGAGAAGGTTTGTAACTTGTATATATATATCTATTCAATCAATGAAAATAATGAAGGGGATTATTTCTTTCATGGTATCAAGAGACTAGGTCTAAACAAAAGTTTTCTTCTCTCAAACTTTTGCCTCCTCTTTGGCCGAGAACCCCCCCCCCCTCCCTCGGGTTTTTCTCTCCAAATATCTCGTCTTCCGCTCTCAAAAACCTCTCTTAAAATTATCCTCCTTCTTTGTTCTTTCAAAAATGTCTAAGAACAATTTTCACCCTGCCCTCACGGTTTCCAATATCAAGCTCAGTGTCCCTATTGTCCTTGAGATGGAAAACGTTCAATATGCAATGTGGGCGGAGTTGTTTAAAATTCACGCTATCTCTTATCAAGTTCTTCATCACATAATTCCTCCCGCTAGACCCCTTCCTGCGGAGGATCCTGAGGTATGGATTACACTTGATGCTACCGTTCTTCGGTGGATATACGCCACTATTTCAGTGGACCTTCTACACACGATTATGGAGCCCGATACCACGGCTATGGCTGCATGGAATAGATTGCGTGACATATTCCAAGACAACCAACATTCCCGTATCGTCACACTCGAAAGGTGAATTCTCTCTAGTTCGAATGGACGATTTCAACGCTTCGCATATTGCAAGAAACTAAAGGAATTGGCGGATCAACTCCGTAACGTTGGCGCACCAAGAACAAATAATCGTCTAGTTCTACGATTGGTTGCGGTCTTTCGGAGGCTTCTAATGGTGTTGGCACTCTCCTCCGCCAAAGCAACCCTCTTCCCGACTTCCATCAAGCCCGCTCCATGCTTACGTTGGAAGAAGCCGGTTTGGCTAAAGGCGCACCGAGCAAGTCCGATTGTCATGATGACGCCCTCTCCTAATCCGTCGCTTTTGTTAATAATTCGGGCCAAAACCATAATACCGGTGGCAAGAAGAATAATCGCAAGAATAATAAACCGCGGGGCAAACGCGGTGGTAATGGTGGAGGTTCCGGTAGTCAGGAAAACGTCGGTGGGTCCCATCCAATGACGATGGCCCACCACCCCCATGGGCCCAAAGAATGGGGCCCATGGCAAAGGAGCGATGGCGATGGACCGTGGGCGGCCCATACCGGCAAAGAGAAATTCCGGCCGCCAGCTGGTCGCCAACAATCCAGGCCCAATGCCCACAGATGGCGCCCATCGCCGGCCCAACAACGGCGATGGTAGCGAGCTACGGGCCAGGTCCAAAGACGACCAGGAGTTCTTGGGCCCCGCCCTCCGCAAGCCCATCATGCAAGAGCCCCACTGCACCGATATCGAGGCCGCGATGCACACGTTGGGTTGACTCACCTGCACTCCAAATTGGTACATGGACACCGGCCACTACTCACATGACTTCCGAATCAGGTACTCTCTCATCTTATTCCAATTTGAGCACCCCTCGGGGGATAATTGTTGGTAATGGCAGTTCTATTCCAATTCTAGGGTATGGTCAGAAAACGTTGTCTCCCCCTAATCCACCACTCCTCTTGAAAAATACTTTACATGCTCCTAAATTGATTAAAAATTTAGTGTCTGTCCGAAAGTTCACAAATGACAATTCTGTTTCTGTTGAGTTTGATCCTTTCGGTTTCTCTGTGAAGGATTTCAAGACGGGGAGTCATCTCATGAGGTGTGATAGTAGGGGGGATCTGTATCCTATCATGCCCGGTTTCAGTCCATCGAGTCCAGCCTTGCCGTCAACTTTTGCAGCCATCTCTCCTTCCATGTGGCATGCTCGTCTGGGTCATCCGGGATCTTCTATTTTATCAGCTTTAGATAAAAATAGCTTTATTTCTTGTAAGGGTACGAGTCGTACTCCAATTTGTCAGTCTTGTTCATTAGGAAAAATTGTTAAGTTGCCATTTGTAGACTCCAATTCTCATACGTCTATGCCATTTGACATTATTCATAGCGACTTATGGACATCTCCTGTTCTTAGTTCAATGGGTCATCGATATTATGTTCTCTTTTTAGATGATTATTCTAGATTTTTGTGGACGTTTCCAATTGCGAATAAATCACAAGTGTTTTCCGTCTTCATCAAATTTAGAGCGTTCATACGTACTCAATTCGAAAGAGAAATAAAAAATATTCAGTGTGATAATGGGAAAGAGTATGACAATAGGGAGTTTCGGGAATTTTGTGCTACTAATGGGATAAATTTTCGTTTTTCATGTCCTCATACATCTTCACAAAATGGGAAAGCCGAACGCAAAATTCGTTCCATAAATAACATTGTCCGAACTCTCCTAATACATGCCTCCATACCTCCATATTTTTGGCATCATGCTCTACAAATGGCCACATATCTTCTTAACATAATTCCTTCTAAAGGTCTGACATATTCTTCCCCCCTCAAAATCCTATATAATAAGAACCCTTCTTATTCTCACCTTCGGATTTTTTGGTGCTTGTGTTATCCGTTATTCCCATCCACCACAATTAACAAACTTCAGGCTCGGTCTACCCCGTGTGTGTTTTTGGGTTATCCGTCGAATCATCGTGGTTATAAGTGTTTTGATTTATCCTCCAAGAAAATCATAATCAATCGCCATGTCATTTTTGATGAAACTCAATTCCCATTTACGAAAGTTCATACTCCCGAACCTAAGTCGTATAATTTTTTGGATGGCCAAATATCCGTATATTATTCGAATTTTTCGGACAACTCCTGCACCCAGACTCCCTGGCCCATCGCCTACCGCCCCACAAAGAACGCTACTCCTCATCGCTTCCAGCCATCGAATGCTCCAGTTTATTGGGCCAATCCAGCCCAATTCAAATCGTCCGTAAACAGTAACCCACCAGAGCCGATTTGGGCCAAGAGCCCATCACCGTCACGCTACCCATCCCGAGCCCAGAAAATTCCCAAAATTCCCTCAATTCTTCCTCAAGTCATAGACCGGTCACTCGTAATCAGCGGGGTATTTTTACACCTAAAAGACATTTTAATTTACATTCGGATGTCTCTAAATCCCCCTTGCCCCGCAATCCTGTGTCCACATTAAATGACCCTAATTGGAAAATTGCTATGACTGATGAATATAATGCTCTTATTGATAATAAGACGTGGGAGTTGGTGCCCCGTCCATATGGTATTAATGTTATCAGGTCTATGTGGATTTTTGCTCACAAGGAGAATTCCGATGGGTCCTTTGCTCGACATAAGGCGCGACTTGTTGGTGATGGTAAGACTCAGCAGGTTGGAATTGATTGTGGTGAGACGTTTAGTCCGGTGGTCAAACCGGCTACCATTCGCACTGTGTTTAGCTTGGCTCTTTCAAAGACTTGGCCAATCCATCAGTTGGATGTCAAGAATGCTTTTCTACATGGTGACCTCAAGGAAACAGTCTATATGCATCAGCCGTTGGGTTTCAGGGATCCCAACCGCCCTCATCATGTCTGTTTGTTGAAGAAATCATTATATGGGCTTAAGCAGTCTCCACGTGCCTGGTATACACGATTTGTCGATTTTGTTTCGACTATTGGGTTCACACACGCAGTCGACAATTCTTTGTTCATCTACCGCCGTGGTTCGTCATTGGCCTATATTACGTTATATGTGGATGATATCATTTTGATCGCCTCCTCCGATGCTTTGCGTCGATCTATCATGGCCAGGCTCGATTACGAATTTGCTATGAAGGACTTAGGGCCGTTGAGTTATTTTTTGGGGATTGCCGTCAAACGTCATTCAGGTGGTTTGTTTCTGTCTCAACGGAAGTATGCGGCTGAGATCATCGAGAGGGCTGGGATGTCATCCTGTAAGTCCACTTCCACGCCAGTTGATGCAAACCCAAAGCTAAGCGCCGCAGCAGGTGCACCATACGAGGACCCGACCCGCTATCGCAGTCTTGCAGGGGCCCTCCAGTATCTTACCTTTACCAGACCGGATATTACATATGCGGTTCAGCAGGTGTGTTTATTCATGCATGATCCCAGAGTTGAGCACATGAATGCAATCAAACGCATCATTCGGTATATTCAGGGGACACTAGACTATGGGTTGCACTTGTATCCTTCCTCTACATCCACACTTGTCTCTTACACGGATGCTGATTGGGGTGGTTGTCCCGACACCAGACGGTCGACTTCTGGCTACTGTATGTTCCTTGGCAACAACTTGGTCTCATGGTCGGCAAAGCGTCAGGCAACTCTATCACGCTCAAGTGCAGAGGCAGAATATCGAGGGGTAGCGAATGTGGTCTCAGAATCATGTTGGCTACGTAATTTGCTTTTGGAGCTTCATTGTCCCATTCAGAAGGCAACCTTGGTATATTGCGATAACATTAGTGCCATCTACCTTTCAGGTAACCCAGTTCAACACCAGCGCACCAAACATATCGAAATGGACATTCACTTTGTCCGTGAAAAGGTTGCAAAGGGTCAAGTTCGCGTATGTCATGTCCCGTCTCGTTATCAAATTGCAGACATTTTTACAAAGGGTCTACCGGCGGTTCTCTTTGAAGATTTTAGGGACAGTCTCAGCGTTCGAAGACCGCCCGCTATGACTGCGGGGGTGTGTTAAACAGAGCCCAACACGTCAAGTTGTTGCCAAAATCTTTAGTATTAAGGAAAGTATATTGTGTGTATATTGTAGTATATTTGTTACCTAGATTATGTTATACACTTACCATAATTAGGATATACACTTACCATATTGTATAGTTAAAATTATGGTAGGAGAAGGTTTGTAACTTATATATATATCTATTCAATCAATGAAAATAATGAAGGGGATTATTTCTTTCACTTCACTTACAAATCATCTTCTCAAGGACAATTTGGTGTACCCTTTGTCCATTTCACTTTTTCTTTAAATGTTTTTTTCCTTTTCTAGAATTGAAGAAAGTTACTAAGAAGGTGCTAACTGGCTGAACCATTCGGCAAAGAAATCTATAGCTTTTTCCTTGGGTTCTTTTCTTCTTTCATTTTTTTTTTGGTTCAAGTTTCTAGGGAGAAAAACATATATAGCCGCCCATTAAGATTGTGTACACCCGTGTAGCCTTAAATTTGTGCTCACAATAAATAGTCCTAAACTTACTTCACAGTCTCACAGATCTACACAGTAAACCCCAGGAATTCTTTCTAACAATAAAAAAAGTTCAGAATTAGGATTGAAATGATAAAATATACACAATCCAGCGTTCCCATCTTTTTTCACTCCGGAAAGTTTTCCAGAATGTATATATATATATGCCAAGAGTTCACATTATAGAATGTTATACACCGAATATATAATGTACATTCATGTATTTTTAGTGTATAATCAATGATGCTACACTAAGTATAATTATACACTCAATATCATTGAATACACACTAAGTATACAATGCATAGACACTTATTATACATTCTTCTCCACCGGAGAGGCAGTCGGCAGCACCATCACCCATACCCCCATAATCACCATCTCCACCTACCAAATTAATTTTTCCCGGATCTACATGTCTAAAACGAGAATTTTTTTCCGGCGACTAATGATATTTTGATGTCGTCCTTTTATGAAAAAAAAAAGATGGAGTTTTGCTGATTGCGAAGATCTTTCCGGTGATGGTGTTTACGTAACGGTGGCGTAAGTTGATGAGGAAGGAGGTAGAGCCGTAGAGGTGTGGTGCTATTGTTGTTTTCTTGCCGGAAGCAAGGCTCTTTTCCGGTGCAGAAGGATATAAGAAGTTGAAGCTACGTTGATAGAGAAGAAAAGAAGTATCGGCTAAAAATTGCAAAAAAATTCAACTTGAATGTGCATTTCGGAATTGCTTACAAAAAATAGGACTTTTTAAGAAAAAAATGGACTTAATGGGCTGCTAATCAAGTTAATTACTCAAGTTTCTACCCCAATAAATTTGTGTAGCTCTTTTTACTTCAAAAAGAAAGTTCCGAAGTTAGTTCTTAACTCCTGATTTTAATTAAGTAGAAAAAATTATTTTGTATATTTCTTTCTATTTTCTTATTTATTGGAAAAGATTCATTCTTATGATTGTAACTGCTCTACTTTGAAGTGAATTTTCTTGTGTTGAGAAAATGGCAACTTGATATGTCATTATGATTGTAGTAGTTGAAAGATAGAATAATTTTCCTTGAAATTTTTTTTCATTATTCACAATATATATAGCTGTACAAGGTTGATTCCTAATATGGTACGAATCCTAACTTACCTTACAAAGGTTGATTCCTAATACAATTAGAATCCTAAGTTACCTTAAATATACATTTATCATAATTACAAAATATACGACGAATATTCTGAGAATATTCGCTAATACTCCCCCTCAGACGGAGCGGGAGGAGGCCGAATGCTAAATTTGGATCTAAGTCGGTGAAGAGTCGTCGCGGTAGTCCCTTTGTGAAAATATCGCATACCGATACGAGGAAGGCACATGTAAAATTTTGACCTGACCACGAGCAACCTTCTCTCGCACAAAGTGGATATCCATCTCAATATGCTTAGTTCGCTGATGTTGGACTGGATTATGAGACATATAGATAGCAGATATGTTGTCACAATAAACTATAGACGTCTTGCGTAATGGACACTGGAGCTCCAAAAGAAGATTTCGGAGCCAACAGATCTCAGCGACGACATTAGCAACTCCGCGATATTCTGCTTCAGCACTCGAACGGGACAGCGTGGCCTGCCGCTTGGCGGACCATGAGATAAGATTATCCCCAAGAAATACACAGTACCCAGAGGTGGAGCGACGTGTGTCGGGGCATCCTGCCCAATCTGCATCCGTGTAGGCTAGCAATTTGGTTGGGGCAGAGGGGTATAGATGTAATCCAAAGTCAAGTGTGCCCTTAACATATCTGATAATACGTTTGAGGGCGGCAAAATGGGACTCTCGGGGGTCGTGCATGAGCAGACACACACTGGCCGAACGACATATGCAATATCGTGCCTAGTGAATGTAAGATCTTGAAGAGCACCTGCTAGACTCGATATAGAGTGGGATCGAACTGGCGCACCGTCATTGGCACTAAGCTTGGATTTTGAGTCCACCTGAGTTGGCATAATTTTACAATTTGCCATCTTGGCCCTCAGACACTATCTCTTCGCATACTTTCGCCGACACAGAACATATTGGCGGTAGATCTAGTCACCGATATACCCAAAAATAACTTAGCTTCCCAAGTCACCATAGCAAATTCAGCTTTGAGTAGAGCAATGATTTCATTCTTCAACCCGTCGATGAGGCAAGAATAACAATATCGTCGACATATAATAGCAAATATGCAGTGCTGCTACCTCGGTGAAAAGTGAAGAGAGAGGTATCACACCTGCTACATACAAAACTAATTTGCAGAAGATACCTGGCGAACCGATCATACCAAGCGCGGGGGGCCTGTTTCAATCCATACAATGACTTCCTGAGACGACACACAAACTGTGGAGCTGCCGGATGAACAAAACCAGGAGGCTGATGCATGTACACAGTCTCTTTCAAATCCCCATGAAGAAACGCATTCTTGACATCAAGCTGATGAATCGGCCAATGCAAGCCCATAGCAATACTGAGAACAGTCCGAATAGTGACCGGTTTAACAACCGGACTGAATGTCTCACCACAATCAATACACTCCTGCTGATTAGTGCCATTTGCAACTAGTCTTGCCTTATACCTCTCTAAGTCACCACTGTCTCTGAACTTGTGACGAAATAGCCACATACACCGGATAACATTCACATCAGCTGGTCTAGGTACCAAATCCCAAGTGTTCTGCTTGGTTAAAGCGTTAAACTCTTCGCACATGGCCGCATTCCAATTGGGGTCCAGTTTAGCTAGTTTTGGATTCTTTAGAATGGGTGATAAGATTTATGTGGAGAGATTGAAGTGAACCTTGGGTTTGAAGATCCCGTGTTGTGCACGAGTCTCCATGCGGTGAGGGGGCTGCAGTGGGAGGTCGGGGCCAGTTCTTTGGGTGGTAAGCGGTGGCTGCGGGGCCCAGTTGGCGGCGGTGTTCTCCGCGAAGCGAGAGACTCGACAGTTCTTTGGATTTGGGGAGGCGGTGTGAGTGGTGCATTAGACTCAACAGGTGCGGCATGGGTGGTGTGGGAGCTGGATCGGGTGGTAGCATTCGCGGGAGGGTCGATGACATCGATGGAAGCGGCGATGGCGTCGGGCGATGGGCTTCTGGTACAGATTTTGGATGACCAGGAGACAAACTCGATTCATCGAGAAAGATGTAATCGGTGGTCTGAAATTTCAGGAGATTTGAAAAAGGAAAGGTTGTCTCATTAAAGGTAACGTGGCGGAGACGATGATTTTGCGAGTAGCAATGTCATAGCACAAGTAGCCAGATGATTGGGAGATAGACCAAGGAAGACACATGGAAGAGTGCGAGGGCAAGTTTGTAGGGTGCGATGAAGGCTATGTTGGGGTAGCATAAGCATCCAAAAATACGTAGGTGATCATATGATGGTCGCTACGGTATAAGATTTCGTAGGGGTTTTGTTTTGGAGTGTGCTAGTTGGTAAAATATTTAGAAGGGATTCTACCATTTTGATAAAGATAGACCCTAAAAGGCGGTGGTAGGCATGCATGAAACAGAAGTGTGCGGACCATGTTATTGATGGTACGTATAATTCTTTCAGCCTTTCCGTTTTGGGAAGAAGTATAGGGACAAGAAAAATGGAAAACCATGCCTTGTTTAGAACAGAAATTGTGAAATGCCGAGTTATTAAATTCACGTCCATTATCACATTGGAATGATTTAATAGGTTTTTCAAATTGTGTCTTAATGAATTTTTGAAACTCGAGGAATTTTGCAAAAACTTCAGATTTGAATTTCAGTGGGTAAATCCAGACAAAATGTGAAAAATCATCCAAGAATACTAGATAGAATTTATGACCCAAAGAGCTAGCAATCGGAGATGTCCATAAATCAGCATGAACAATATCAAAAGGAGAAAAAGTAACACTGTTTGATGACATAAAGGGAAGACGAGTATGTTTGCCTAGTGGACAAGAAAAACAGTGTTGGCAATTTTCCCATTTTTATATTGAATACGCTTAGAAGTTCTAAGAAAAGTAAAAACTGGGTCTCCGGGGTGTCCGAGTCGGTTGTGCCAAGTTGAGGGAGAGATCGCCGCAAGGGATAGAGGTGCTTGCGGTCTGACAGCGGAAGATTGAGTGAATGGGTAGAGGTCTCCCACACTATTGCAGCGTGTAAGAATTTTCCCCGTATTGAGTTCCTTCACAGAAAAACCAAAATTGTCAAATTCGGATGCATACGTAATTATTGCTAGTGAATTTTCTAACGTGAAATTAAGTTTTTAATGATGTTAGGTGTGTATAGGACGTGGTTTAGGGAGAAAGGTGGATGTGGATGTTTGGTGTGTGTGTTACCGTAACCTTCAATTGGAATGCGATTACCATTGCCGACAGTAGACACTTTAGCCGACGTAGTTGAGATAGGTTACCTGACGACCGGGTGAGGTGAGATGTGGCTCCGGTGTCCATGTACCAATTGTCGCCTGGCCGTTGAAGGTTCACGGTGGTGTATGCCTGGCCCAAATCGATCGGGGCAGTGGCTGGCTGCTGCAGTCTTCTTCTTCTTTGGGCAATGATAAGCAGCTGCGATTCTTCTTTGCGATTCTTCTTCTGCTAGGCTATATGTCAGTGGGCTCGCCGCCGCTTCTGGTGGGCTGCACAGTGGCTGGCGAGGGCCCAACAGGCCACTCGACCAAGGCTGCTGGGCCGGGCCCCTGCGGTCGAATGCGGGCATGCGGCGAGGCCCGATTCTGCTGGTTGGGCCTTTCTTCTTCTTGGTTAGACCCTTCTTCGTCCGATGGTGTTGTTGTCCAGTCCACTGGTTGCGTTGGCCCTTTCCGCGACCCTTGCCTTTATTGTTGCGACCTCTGCCGCCACGACCTCCGCCGCTCTGTTGTTGTTCTTCTTCTTTGTTGGAGCTGGTTCTTCTTTGCCGCAGGTGTGGCCATCCCGTCAACGGCTAACGCCTTTTGATTATGTTCCTCTTGTTTAGCACGTCTAGTTTCTTCCAACAATAGTTGTGAACGTGCCTTGTTGAAACTTGGGAGAGGGTCGGCTTGTTGAATCATTGTTGCGAGTGTGTGATATTCACCTTCGGTAAACCCGCAACAAGTTGAAGCACCATCTTGGTTTCAAAGCGAAGTCCCGACGTTGGATAGTTGATCGGTTATGAGTTTCAGTTGCTTACAATATTCGGACATGTTGTTAAAATTCTCGAGGCGGGTATTGTTGAATTGCTCTTCCAAATACACAGCCCGAGTATTTTTATTATCCTGAAAGATTTCTTCTAGCCGGACCCAAAGTTCACGTGCCGTAGCACCTGTTTTCATGATAGTGCATAACAGATCTTTGGAGATGGTGCCGTAGATCCATTGTTTGACGATGACGTCAAGACGACGCCATATTGAGTCTGTAACATCGGTGGAACGAGGAACAAATTCGTCAATGTGATCGAGCACGTTGTATGCACATGCATGAATGTAGAATAGTTCCATCCACATGGAATATTGACAGTCTTCTTGGTCAAGAATTATAGGGATAAAATTCTTGATGTTGTTAACGGCGAATGCCGGATGAAAAGAAGTTACTGAACGTTGAGATGGGTTGAAACGGAATTTGTGGGGGAAGACATGGTTGCCGCCTGTCGAGGGAAGGGAATTTTCTGGTTTGGCCGAAATATGGAGGAAGAAACCAGAATTTTTTTTTTTTGTGAAAGCAGAAAAAAAAAATCGGATTTCGGCCGGGAATGAGGATTTAGGTTTTAGGCTCTTGATACCATGAAAGATAGAATAATTTCCCTTGGGAATTTCTTTCATTATTCACAATATATATAGCTGTACAAGGTTGATTCCTAATATGGTACGAATCCTAACTTACCTTACAAAGGTTGATTCCTAATACAATTAGAATCCTAAGTTACCTTAAATATATATTTATCATAATTACAAAATATACGACGAATATTCTGAGAATATTCGCTAATAGTAGTTGTTCCGCTTCAGCAGTAGATGCTATTGTCATTTGGACATTTGTTTATTTTATATTATGACTTAACTTTTACTACTTTTGTAATCGAAAGAGCAAAAGAAGTAACACAATTAGTTGTAATATAAGTAGGCGCTTGTCGAAATCTCATCTACTTGTTGCATGTTACAACTTATTTTGACAATTAAATTTGTATAGTGACAAGAGTACAATTATTTGATCAGTTTAAGTGATAAATAATATGTAAATGTTAATCGCAAAAGATATTTGCAAGATTTATGAGAAACATAAATTTGAAGATAAATAATTCTATCTTATAATTAAAATATCAAATGAAGTCAGGATCTCAACACTAATCATTGTGACGCTCCATTTATCTTCTTAGTTTCTTAATTCGTAATTTAAACAAGATTTATTTATAAGATTATATTAACTAATCCATGTGGACCGAGATCATTCTATTTTACAAAATTTGACGAGATACGAGCAAAGAATTTATATACGCTATCCATTTATAGAGATTCAAGGATAGCTAAGAAATAGACCGGAGATATGAAAGAAAAAAAAAACAATCCTAAAATTAAAGTAAATTAGAGATCAACATATATGGATTTACAATCCACTAATTTGAACAAACAACAACAAGATTAATTTCAAGGGAGAGAGGAATTGAATTCATACATGAATAATCTCACCAAGAGAAATTCAAGAGAGGCTAGATGTAAAAATAAGGGGATAAAAATTATAAACTCACCAAGAATATTCATCCACACCAGGCTGCAAATTCTTAGATCTAAATGGTGAGAACAGTGAACCAAAACAACTAAACAGTGACTAACACAAAATGAAATAATGGATTTCAAATAGTCACGTGCTACTATTTTTGATTTTTTTTTTTAATTTTCAGAAGATAAGGAAGCAAGGATTAGAATTTTTCTATTTTTTTTTATTTTCAGAAGATAAAGAAGCAGTAAGTATAATCCTATTTTTAAACTCTGATACCAATTGATGTAAAATGAGATACAAGATAATATAGCTAAGAAATCGAAGGGAGATATAGAAGAAATAAAGAACAACCTTATAATTGAAGTAAATTATAGACCAACAAATATAAGTTTGCAATCATCAAATTTGAACAGACAACTGCAAGATTAACTTCAAGGGAGAGGGGAGTTAAACTCATACATGTATTATCTCACCAAGATATATTCAAAAGGAATTTAATATAGAGATAAAGGGATAAAACCCACAAAACTCAAGGGTGTTCATCCATCAATATTGCCTAAGAAAATAATCTTCATCATATTCTATTATACTATTAAGACTAACTAAAATAAGAAAAGATGTAAATTTAATTACATGAACACTATACTATGATCAAAAGGACCCTAAAATATAATGTTAAGTTTTTATTGTATTGATTCTTAATTTTAATACTCTTTTGAAACACTCTAAGCTCTTGATGTCAAGTAGAAATCCTTTCATGCCATGACTACTTTCTGGATTTACGTCAGACATCAATATATATTGGGATATTGCATGTATATGTGATTTGATAAACTTTTTCAAATATGTAAATGTGTTTGGCATTTGATTTGCTATTTTTCATAGGTGAATAATCTTTCAGACATCTTTCTCACAAATAAAAGCATGTGGATCAAGATGGGACAATGATGGATCATTTCACAAATTTTTGAAAAACATTTCTCATCAATAGACAATCTGCAAATCGAGTTGTGAACAAATCTCCCGTTAGTGATTGAAGGTAGCGAATAATTAAGGGTGATTTAAAGCCAATATATATTCTCAACCTTTTTTGGGGGGTCATTTTTGTAGGATTTTATTGGGTTGTTGTACGCAGCGGATATTGAAAACTTGTTTCAAACCCAACAAACGTAGAACTGTTTGACTATAGGATAATTTTAGACTGTAAACATAAGACTTGAATGGTACTTACATGTTTTCAATATCTGGAATCTTTATCAACTGTGGGTGCGCACGCGAATGCCCTTTCGATTGCAAGCTTCAATGTATTCCTCCTTTGAAAAGCTAGGAAATCCGGCAGAGTTCGAGAGAGTGTTTTGATTCTGAGTCTCTAAGACTTAAAATAATGATATGAAAATCAAGTGTCATGAATAATGAAGTGTAGGTCTGTATTTATAGGTGAAATATTAGATCAAACCGGATTAGAGTTTGACCTTGGGCCTGGCCCAAAATTCGAGACAGATTAGGTCATGGTGCCGCGGCCCTATGCTGTGGGCGTCGCAGCGCTGACGTGGCCCTACACTGTCTCATTTTATTTTCCGTACATTCTTAATTAAATCCAAAATCCAATTTTGACTTAATTAAAACAATCATTATTCATTTAAATATCTCGATTCTAAATCGAATATTTAATACTCTCTCAATACATCCTTAGATCGAAAAGACAATCGACATAGTGTGACCCTACAGGCCTTCACATATCGACATTAATCAAATTAAGGTCTACGCGGAACTCCTAGACGACACCACAAGACGAACTCAATATGTAAATTACGTTTACACGAATCCAGTAAACTTAACCTCTATGTGGTAAGATAAAATCGTTTCATTCACGACACACCCGATCAAGCTTAGGATTTGTCAAGTGTCTATCCAAATGGCTTAATCATTGTATCTCATCTATATTAGTTGACAACTAGACCATATTCTAAGTATGTCTATTGCGTTGGCCAACGACTTAGTCAACCTAATATCACTGAGAAGCTGAGTGTTCTCTCGAATATACATTCGAGGAATGAATCCTAATCTTGGCTCAATTTACCACCTTTAATCCACATCGTAATGTACCCAATACAAGCCGTATCTCAACCTATAAGGCATTTGAGCTTAGGACAGGATCAAAGTATATTACTTTGTAGACAAGGTGTGCATTGACCTCAAGTCTAAGGACTTCTATCTCCCACACGCTGATCATACATTAGACAAGTATAACAAACAGTATATCAGCAGGGTATACCAATACTTCCAAAGTATCCATGTGTCCATCACGAGTAGCCATTATTCGTAGCAGGTGAGACATACTACATCCTCTAAGGATGTGATGCAGACCACATGTCGACTTATCACATATCATCGATATCCCATTCTTTATGATCATTAGTCGAGGCTATTTTAAGAGTTACGTTATAATATTAATATCTCACATTATTAATAACAACGTAACCTCTAGGGATGCATATTATAGAATATTATAAACAATCAACTAATAATTCAATAATTGCAAATTCTAAAATATTAATCTCCATTAATAATAATATGAACGTGTATAAAGTACAGTTGTCCTAATACAGATTGTCTCTAGGACATACATATACTTTCAATTTTAGTACGATACGATGGTGCTACATGCACATATACAATTAAGGCCAAAACCATCACCAGCCACATATGGTCGTCCATATTTGTCACTTGAACTCCTCAAGTACCGTTTGTTTCATCTAGACACTTCAGGTGGTCCTTCGTTGTGCAATTTAAACTATTTTTGCACAATTAACCAAATATATAAAATGTGTGTAACACACTCGCCGATGACGTGGAAAAATAACAAATTAAATTAGAACACATGGCGTTTGATCAAATAATAGTATAAAAATAAATTTTAAGAAAAAAATAATATTTCAAAAAAGAAAAGAAAATATGTTCTTGGTGTTTTTCACCATCTTCATATGTGTTCTTGTTCCAACCACGATTTTAACCCAAAATTTCAGGAGAAACTCCTCCAAATTTGTTATAACTTCAGCTAAAGATTCTCCACAAAGATCCGAAGACAATTCCAACATTGATTTCTCAAATTATCAAATAAAATAACTCATTTTAAACCTTCAAGCTTTCTAAAGACCATATTAATGATGTTTGGACTCAATCAATTCAAAATAATCCAAAATGACAAAACGGAATTGCTAGATCTGAAGCCCAGATAACAAAAAGAAAAAAAAAGAACAAAATCAAATTGAAAATAATGGAGTTCCGTCGAAAAATTATTTGAAAAAAAAAGAATGAAGAAGAAGAAATAAAAAAGAAAAAAATCTATTTTTTGAACTTTTCACCCGCCTTATTTCTGTGAAAAGCACGCAAGTTGCAAAGTCAGCAAAAGTGTCTAAATGACATAGCGGAGTCCTACCTGAAGTGTCTTGATGGAACAAGCGTTACTTGAGGTGTTCAAGTGACAAATTTGGATGACCACATATGGCTAGCGATGGATTTGGCCAATTTTTAATTTTTATACAGCATATATTAGGTTCTTGACCCAAAAATAATTACAACAAAAAAAATTATGATAATTTATTGTTCTAAGACGAACAAGTATTTTTGCAAGCAAAATAGCATGACCCCAAATAGAAGTGAGCAATCTGATTTTCATAAGTAATGGTGTTGTTATCAACTGTAGATATTTAATTAATGCCTCTACAAAGTCATTTTAAGTGTTAACATAAACTAGAAAATGTTTAACTTTTATCCCAATTAGGGATGGCAGGTGGGTATAATTTTGCATATTCCGCACCGCACCCGTCTCAGTCGGGGCGGGTATGGGTATAACTTTGGCGGGTAGTAGGCGGGTATGGGTATTGAAAATGTACCCGTCACGGGTAGGCGGGTAGGTGGTGGATTTGCAGTCATACACGCCTACCCGCCCGCCTTATACCCGCCCCAAGCTCAAAATATTAGCAGCCCATAAGTCTTGCCTTCAGCCCATAAGTCATGACAAGTCTCTCATTCTCCAACAAAACTCAAAACCCTACGCCTCTTCAGTCTTTCACGCCTTCACGCCTCCCTCTCTCTCGTTCCCCTTCACGTCGTCTCTCATCCCTCTCTCATTCTCGACGTCTCTGCCTTTTTCTTTATGAAAAAATCACAAACTTTTTTCACGAACCACCTCGACGTCTCTGCCTTTTTCTTTAAAGGAGATGCTGATCGGGAAATATTATTGTCTTTGCTTTGTGCTTTGGGGTTGTGGTGAGGTCAATTTTTGTGCATTTGTTAAGTTTTACCTATTGGGTTTGTGGAGTTCAATTGAAAAAGTTGAAAAACTTTAGCTTATATAGCTGAAATAATATTTGGGTTTTGTCTACTTTTTTAATAAATAGCTATTTCAGTGGATAATTTTTGGGTTTTGTTGGAAATTTTGTTTTCTTGATTCTTTGTTGTGCAAGGGGGAAGAAGTGAAAAAAATGGAGAATTCTGATGGTGAAAAATCCGGAATTTTCCTCCCTCTCTCCCAAAGAAAATGAGACCGTGACAGTATTGATTCTTGACTCAAAATTTTGGGATAATTTTTGGAATTTGAATTTTTGGGATCATGTTGATCGCTATTTGATCACAAATGAATTTATTACAAAATATGGCAAGCGGGTACAGGCGGGTATTGATGGGTGACGGATGTCCACTTGGGTGGTGGAGCGGGTGTGGATTTAGGAATATACCCGCCTAGGCGGGTATGGATGTGCAAAATTGTACCTGCCACGGGTGGCGGGTATAAAATTTTCTGGCGGGTACGGGTGCGGGGGAGAGGGTACTCGCACCCGCCCCGCCCAATTGCCATCCCTAATCCCAATTCACAATCAATAATCATTAAATATTTGAGATGAAATCTCTACAACATTATAAAGACAAATAGACTTGACTACACTATCAAAAAACTATGCTAGTAATCGAATTATTTATACCAATAATTTCACAAACGCCAGGTTGCAACAGTAGGCACACATGCGGCCATATAGAAGAAATATTTTTAGGACCATAAAATATTTAAACTACCCACTAGGTGGGTGAATAGGTCCATAAATATCTTCATGTATACGCTTCAAGAACGCAGAGGAGTCAATCCCAACCTTTGTTGACGATGGTCGAACAATTAACTTGCATTGATAACAAATAGTATAAGAAAATTCATTAGTTTAAAGAATCTTCAGGCTCTTTAATGGATGCCCATTTGAATTTTTATAATTTTCTCATCATTATAGATTCAGAATGTAAAGTCGTTCATGTCAAAGTACAAAAGTATTGTAATTAGTAAACTTCTATTTTACTATAGAATTTGCCTTAATTGCACTAATTATTGTCCAATATAAGCGAGAAGACAAAGCAAAAAAAATTTCTATAACATATTTCTGGACAGAGATATTCTTGATGTCACTAAGATATTTAAGATTCATTTCATCCAGTTTCTTAATATGACATCCATGGCTGATATTTTTAAAACCCGATAAGTCACTTCGGAACTTAGAAGAGAACATGACATTGTTTATAATGAGTTTTTGTTTCCTTAGTCAAAATTATGGTGGCTCTTTCGGAGCCTTCAATCAGATTAGTACTATCATAAATTATAGTAACATTTGTCTCATTCACAAGTAAATGAGAAAAATATTTTTTATCTTTGAATATCATGTGTGTTGTAGTAGAATTAATCAAACAAATATCTTCATAATTGGATTTTAATCCAAACTTACTTTGAGAAATATCCATATAGAAGTCTTCAAAATAATTTCTTAAGACGGTAGAATCTCATACTTATAACGTGTTAAAACTAATAAAGTTAGAAGAAAAATATTGTATAGAAAGGAAGATAAAAGAGATAAACATTATTATTTCTCTTGAAGAATGAAAATACAACGAATGAGAACTTCTCTATTTATAAGGGAGGGGGGAGGGGGGGGGGGGATTAACTTGATCACAAAATAACTAACCCTAACTTTTCTCTAAGAAAATAAATAGACATTCACAATAATATAAAATATATTTATAACATTTTTTTAATAAGTTTTTCTTCAACATTTTAAATCAAACGGCACATAATTCTTTTCTTCTTTGAAAATTCGCAGAAGTGGGAGTGCCTCGAACAAATGAGCAAACATCCAGTTTCAGACCGCTAATTAAAATTTAATCACTGTTTCAAAATTATTAAATAATTATTCTTATTTTAATGCTGAAACAAAATTTTGACATGAGTACTCCTATATGGAAGAACGGTAAAAAAAAAGGATAAAGACATAATTGGTCATCCAAGTGAAACTATTGACATTGGATGGGCCAAAAAACTTATAACGATTCAAAAAGTTATTTTGCCTATTTTGTCTGAAAATTCTTAAATTATCCTTCCCGAGTGTTTGCTTGTTTGTGACTTGCGGGGATGGGTGGCACGGTTCCCGAGGCAATCGGGTAGATTTCAGACCCATTTTAATAGGTTTGAGAAATCTCAAGTTAAGAAAATAGAAGAGTTTGACCCATAATTGACTTTTGGGTAAACACATCCCATTCGTAGTTTCGTCAATACCGTTATTTCTGGAATAACATTTATGACTTAGTCGAGCCATAAGGTTCAGTTTCCGAGGTAGTCGGGTGAGTTTTGGAGGTTAGGTTGTAAAATTATGGAATTAGAACTTAAGAGTTGACTTTAGTTAAATCCAAGCCTTAGAGATCTTTTTCAGAAAATCTGAGTGCGCAAGCGGATCTGGAATGTGTTTTCTAATAAGAATGCATGTTTGGTTTGTGTTCGGGAGATCCCGGCAGTGTTTCGGGTGGTTGACGGAGAGTTGGTGAATTTGTGGGCATTGCTGGTGTCTGGTGTTCTCCCCAGCGTCCTTCTTTCCGCCTCAGCCGAGGTTTGGCTCGCCGAAGCGAGGTTCTTCCATGAGCCTAGAGTCCGTCTTAACAGACAAGTTCCTCGCTGGAGCGCCTCTGCTGCGTTTCCCTTTGCCCCAGCAGATATCCAGGTTTTAAGTGGATTTGTCTCAGCGGATAGGTTTTCCACCGCAGTGTGTCCGCTCCAGCTGAATCGATTCCGCCGGAGCGAAAACACTATTCAAATTTAAGAGAGTTAATGACCTAGAATCCTTTTCATTCCCCAAAATATTTCATCTTAGTCCTACAGCTTGGAGAGAAGATTTCTTGAAGATTCAAGGGAGTTTCATCCTTAATGTAATCTTTTTCCCTTTTTATTAATGTGCTTTAGTTAATCTTCATCCTAAGCATGACTCCTAGATGAAGGAAATAAGAGAAATGCCTTGTTGAGAATAAGAGAGTTGTAATTGGAGATTGGGGATTGATTATTGGATTATTGATATTGATATTGTAAACTAGTGATGTATTAGACTAGTAGATGATAATTACTTGACCAATTGCATGATTAAAACCCTTTTGGGAATTGGGGGAAATTCTAGAGTTAGAAATTCGGGCTTTTGTCCATTTCATGAAATTGAGGATCCAATTGGACTTTGTTGTTAAATTAACTTGAGAATATGACTATCTAACATGTATTGATACTATTTGAGTAGGAAAGTTCATATTTTGATAATGTTGGCCCAGGGTTCTTTTTGTAATTTAGCTTGTGGATTATGGGTACCTTTAGATCGTAATCTCATATAATTGATATGATCGATCAGAGTGGGCTCGTGAGCAGGCTCGGCGAAAGGGGAAAGCTATTGCGTGAGTTCTTCGGCTTTGATTCGGTCAAGTTGAGACTTTCTAGACTCTAGTATAGTATTTATGTGTTGGTATGTTGTTAATTAATTAATGGAAGTAATGAAGAATTGGGGGTCCCGTATTAGTGAGGTGATGAGCACTAATATGAATACCGGTGAATTTAATTTGGGTAAATAATGAATTAGTTTGATATACTTGATGGAGATTATGTGTTTTGTCCTTCGGGTTGTGAGTGTGGTGCATAAATTCGCTTAGGTTGGTATGTTTGATGATTAATTGGGCTTGTAGCCGTGTTTGATATTATATCCTTGATTGAACTTGTCATGCATTCATCACTCTACATCTCGTCTAAATTATTGAAAAAGAACTGATAAATACTTATTGTATTGATTATGCTGATTACTGTACACATATCCATATCATTCATACATATTATAATTGGCATTGAATTGTTGAAATATTGCTGAGAGAGGCTGGGAAAGATGGTTGTTGTATATGGTACATGATACGAGAGTGATGACTGATGATGACATTTCAGCCAGGGGGCTGGTATCCGACGGGATTCGTTGGGTATATGGACCTCATGAATCCCTCATGCGTCACGTGATAGCTACTGCAGCAACGTGTGTATACTGGCTACATATGGTCATTGCATACATACATCTCATTTTCATTGTATTCATTCATATTCTGATATGTATTTGGTGCTATGTGTGCTCAATGCTGATCTTTGATATACTTAGACTCTTTTGATTCAATGGAAGAAATACTGTTATATTACACTTATAACACTGTGAGACTTGAGTGAAGTATCTTGATGGGTCTAGACGCCCTATATGGGGTTTAGGTAGAACCTTGTTACAAACCTGAGAACGTGAGAGTGCTTGTACAATATCTAACTGTAGACTTATTACTAGGTTGGTTAATTGGTTACTTATTATGTTTAACTAACTAATTAGTAGAGATGTATAGGAAAGTACCAACCTTCATCACCGTTATAACTAGGGTCGGTCGACGATGATGTTAAGTACACGTATTTCTCATACTCACTCTACGCTTGATGTACTCTATGTCCAGGTACTGAGTCGGAGAACGGAATGGCGGATAGAGAATAACTGTTGGTGATTGCTTGGAGAGTTCAGGGTGAGCCGCCGATGCATTCCCGGCACTGGGACCCTCTTATCTTTTTTTTATTCTTCTGTCATTATTATTTTCAGACAGTGTTGTTATTTCTGTCCATACTTGTACTCATATATAGAGCTTTGTACTCATGACTACCAGGTCTATTTGAGATTTTCTTCGGACTATGTATTTATTTTGAGACTTGTTAAATTACTTCTCCTTTACTTTCTTACTTTCACATTTATATCCGCATTCTTAGCAGAACTGTATGTTTGGTTCACCTACCCGTTGGGGTACGTGCCCTCACGACATAATGAGCTTTTTGGATCGTGACAAAACTTAATAGACATTTTTAGCCTCTTAAACTAATTTCATTTTCCTCCCGAAAAGTCATTTTCCGCCCCGAAAGCTATGACAACCCTTTCGCTAACGTAGCCAAGTCCAAAGGAACCTAGAACAAACCACCATCGACTAGATCTATTTCCTGGCCCCCAAATATAACAAAACTTTTCAAAAAAAAAATCAATTTGAGCTTTCCCTCTCATCAACCCAAACGTGAACAAAAAACACAAACATACACACACACTTCCTCCATTTTCAATGAATTTCTCTGCCGATATCGAAAAGCTTGAAAAAATCTCCGTCAATGAAGCAATTTCTAAACCTGTTGGTGCTCATGTTAATCATCGGAGGACAAAATCTTCGAACTCTTACGACCAGATCTGTGTCGCCTCGATTTTACTATTTCATCGGAGAACATGCTTTAGCCGAAGTTCATGTAAACATCGTAAAATCATTAGATCTATATTCGTTTGGCATTGATCTGGCCGGATAAATGATACAATTTAAAATCAAAACTCTATTAATAAACTTTTCCAGCGGTCTTTGATTTTTCTCTGATAATCCTTGTATGTGTATAAATAATGTATAATAAATGTATAATATATTTATCATTAGTGTGTATACACTATACATCGATTATACATAAATTATACAACAATGATAAATTATCTATCCACATTATGTAAGGATACATATTTTATACACATACAATTGGAGATAAAGTCGTACGAAAATAGTGAATAACTATTACAAGTGCTTCGAAAGGATAAACAATAAAGATTACAACAACAAGTTGTCAATCTTTTAATCTTAGAATAGAACTTCAAATCTGGATCTTGTATTCAGAACTACAAGAATATGAACTGCTACACTTGTGGCTTGTAGAACCACTGAGAATTCGAACGGTTAGAGTCTTTTGAGTTTCAAGTTCACACATGTATATAGGCTTTACGGAAGTGTGGGCAATAGTCTCCCAAGATAAAACAACAAACTATCAAATGTGCAAAGCCTACACAAATAACCCCAGCGAAGAACACGAATAAAGAAGATTGCTAAGAGAAGGATTGCTATCAGGAAAATCCGATCTCTTTGTGGTGTTGTTAACTTGTGTATAAGTCTATAGAATTGAGTCAAATGCCTCAATTTATAGGTGAGCAAGATGACTCTTCATATGCCCATGTAATGGCCCTTAAATGCCAAGTAATGACCATTGAATCCCCATGATGACCAGCCAAGTAATGGCACAAGTAATGGTCATTTAAATGTCATATAATGGCCCTTTAATTCACCAATTAATGCAGCCAAATAATGGTTGATTTATGGAGGAAAATCTGCCATTTTAATACTCCAAAACCTCTCCATAATCAGCCAAACTTTTGGAATTCCGTCCGGGTGGTGCCGCAGCCCTTTCCGGTGCCTCACCATCTTACACTTTGCACAATCCTTCATTCGTTTACCGATATGGAACACTTGTTATTTAGCCAATAACCGTCCATTATTCTATGTCTCAAAGATTTACTTACGTACCAATATCTCTTTCACTAATGAAATTTATGATACTTGTCACTACGAGTGCACGTGTGTGGAAATGACGTTTCTGACGTGCGGGGCCCCAATTGTTCGAGTCATAAATAATGGGATAAACTTAATTCTACATTAGTAAATTTCCAACAATCCCCTCTTGAAAGAGATTTTGGCGCCCACACAAAGTGCCTACTTTCAGTGAAAAGATATTGCATCAGGAGAGGTAGCTTCCGCTTTGAACCTTCCCTAGTTGAATACCATCAGACTTACTTACTGCTCGGTGAATGTGATGTCTTGAACTGTCAGTGTTTAATGTAAGCCAAGACAACAGTACCAACACAATACCTCCCCTTTATTCGTTTCTTCTTACTATTCTGTCCGTTGTGGCCGTGGACACTCTTGGATTCTTAAGTGCTTTCATTTGAGGCGGCCTATCCTCGCACTTAAATAGGTGATCTCCTATAATCTATCATGTTATACCCCGCTTCACAAGCGTTAGGAATCAGTAAAATTTTTCCAAACCTTAACCTCAACTATTGAGGATCATCAAAGGTTTTGAAACTTAACCTTTACCCACCATGCAGGTAGCACTTAACGTCTATCGTGGGAACGACTTTGGATTTACGTTTCTTTATAGAAATCATAATTCGAAGTGCTCTTGCTTCCATCGAAACACTCAACTGAACCTTTTACAGCTTAGTTTTCCCATTGAACCAAATTCTTGGGATCTCCAGTCAATATGGTTGGGTTACCACCGTAGAGGTTCGTATTGTTTGGGTTTTAAGCCCATCCAGAACTCTTGATCTTCGGGTAGTCCCTTAGTTAAAGGGTCCGCTATATCTTTTGATTAGTAATCAAGGAAATGACACCCGTGATGATCAACTGCCCAACGGTCTTATGTCTCTGACTAATATGTCCAAACGCCGTCATCTGTGCCCTCCCTGAAGCCGATGGCTAGTCATACTGTATAACTGACGAAGGCACGGGTTTCTACCAATAAGGGACATCCTCTAAGATGTCGTGAAATTACTCAACTTCTTTTCATGCTTTGTCCAAAGCGATAAACTTCGATTCCATCATGAATCGGCCAATGCAAGTTTGCTTAGAGGATTTTCAAAGGTACACCATACATATCCACTTGTGACTTTGGTGTTCTTCAAGTTCGATGTCCAGTTTACATCACTGTGTTCTCCCAGAACCGCTGGACATCCAGAGTACCATAATCCGTAGATAAGCGAATATTTCAAATATCGTCATATCCGATTTAACACCTTCTATGGATCATTTCCAGAATCACGAGTGAACCTTAGTTCAACTTATCTACTTTGTAAACCGATACCAGGTCGGTAGTACTGTGTAAAATACATTGAACTACATGTGACCTGCGCATATCGCTCCTGGTATACGGATGCACCATGATTCCAATCAATTCTATGATTCGTATCCATTGGTGACTTCAACGAGACTATCATATACCTCACAAATAAGTTTGGAATTAGACCAGTCCGTTAGATGTCTTAGAAATCTCAATTCCTAAGATGTCATCTGTGATGTCCATATCTTTCATATTAAAACTTTGTTTCAATATGACTTCCACTTTTAGACCGTTGGCTTTCCAACTATTAGCTTTCTAACTTAAGAGTAAATATTTCTGTTGTCATATTCATTATTTCTGTTTCATCTGAAACTTTCAGGACCAAAATGTAAATATTTCAGGGACCAAAAAGAAAGTTATGAAAGAAGCCCAACAGTTGAACAAACCAACTCTGATCCTCCCATTTTAACTCTCTGGTTAGGAAGGTTGTCTCAACATCCATGTCACGCAAGACTACAATGGCCCTGGATGTTAATCTATTCACAGGGGAGCACATGTCCAAGTAGCCGAGGCCTTATACTCGTCAGTAGATCCATATACTTTGTACTCAATTTGAGTATACACTTTTACAACCCAAAGGTTCTTTTCCCGGAGGAAGGTCAACCATTACACAAGTATGGTTCTATCCGATGGAATCTGTAGCTTCTTTCCAAAGCAGCGCTTCTGGAGATGACAATTATTTGTTAATTGTCCATGGTTCATTTCCAAACATACAAGCTAGAAGGATTGGAACAAATTTTTGTCCCCTCTTTGCTCTGTCTCAGTTCAACATCTAGAATCCCTAAATTCTGTAGATCTGGAATATTAAGTTTTGGACAGTCAGCAACTTCCGAGTTCTGTAGATCTGGAACGTCTGATTTCGGATAACCAGGCACTCGCGGGTTCTTGTTAACCTTGAGCAATTATTTCTTTTCCTCTCAAGGAAAGATGTCTTCAAAGAATTCAGCATTCTTTGACACCAATAGGCGATAAGCACTACTGTTATTTGTAAATCCAGTGGATATGCAATATACAGTCTTAGGTCCAACTTGACTTGTTTCAGTATTCTAACTTCTACCAAGACACCCCACATCATAACATTTGTAGGTGGGATCATTTCCATGTTTCACATGGAGGGTTATCCTTATCCTTATGCGGAGTTCTGTTGAGAATTGCATTAGCGGTAAGGATCGCCTTGCCCCACATATTTTGGGCGTACGACTTTCCGCTTGGCTAACACTATTAGACTGAGGTGAGTAAGGAGATGTCATTTGATAAACGATGCTTCACATTCTCCCCCTCTATCACTACGAATTCCACAATCCGTAGGCTTAGTTGCTTGTCAACAAACAAAGGATGCAATACGTTGTACCATCATCAATGAAGGTCACAAAGTACTTGTATCCCCCCCTCTATTTTGTACAAATTTCAAATCACCCATGTAGGTGTGACGAAGTTCTAGAGTAGCGGTGATTCTTTCGTTATTCCTTTGATGGAATGGAAAGGAGATTTTGCCTCTTCGCCCACCTCACATTCATTTTGAGGGTTTATGTTGACAGAAAGCAAAAATCTCTACTTAGTTAGCTTTTGAATGACTTTTTAACGTGTCTTAATCTATGATGGCATAGATGCACGAATTACAAATATATCATTCATTTGGCTACAGACATACTGTACCATTTTAGTTATTACAGACCTGTTAGACTAGTCTCAAACCAGTTTGACCAACAACGTCCCTGAAATCAAGTTTGGCACATGTATCACCTCATTTTAGAGTGATCTCATTCCCCCGAAGTCTTTTTTAAGGACAACTGTTACACCTCGTAATTTTAAGACTATAATTAGAGGACGTAATTAAGGAGGTAAGATTCGAATCTTGGATATAGAGTATATTTATATATGCTAATCCGGAAATTAGTATACAAGAGGATGTGATTCCGGAAAGATGTTGGTCACAATAAGGGTGACGTTGGATACTTATAGCAATAATTGTATATTCCCGTTATGGAATAGTATTGTATTATAAAATTATGACATTGAGGATACGAGGCTTATGAAATTCTCGGGAATTAAAAGAAGTGGGTTTGAGATTTATTAATTGAAGAACTTGGGGGCCAAAGTGTAAAAGGAAATCAGATTTTTTTTTATAATAAACCTACACTTACCTCTTCATCTTCTTCTACACTTAAACAAAAAAATAACTCTCCTCTCATTCTCTCCTCTACACTAATCCGAAAATCACCCTCCACCCATAACCAAAATTAAGGTTGTTATCTTCTCTTCCTAGACTACATTCTTCACCAAAAATTAGAAGCAAAACAACACCAAAAACAGTAAAAACAAAGTGGCAAAACAGCCACTGCCTGGCCGAAAATTTCCCAGAAAATTGTGATTTTTGGGATGAAATTTTGGAAGAAAAATGTGTAGGGATGATGGCTTAACATTGTAGAACACTTGCATGTCAATTGGAGTTGAAGAAGTGAACAAAAAGGAGGAGAAAAATTACAAAACAGTGGGGATTTCCGGAAAAACAGTGGCAGAAAATTGCGGACTGTTTTGACGAATTTGAGGTATAAAAATTCTTCTTTCTATGATATAATTGGAATGCATGTTGTTATAATTAAGGTAATGAATTTGTGTTAAGGAAGAATTGGAATTTAAGCATTGCATGTGACCATTTTGGGCTAGTTGCCAATTTGGGACAGATTTTGGTGTTGTTGGATTCGTTGGTTATTGTTGTTATTATTATCACTAATTGCATGATGAAATTGAAAGGAAACGTGGAGATTTAGTTGGAATTAGTTATATGGAAGTATTAAAATCCGAAATTAGATTATAGGAATTAAGATAAGAGTTATGGAATTATGACATGTTGTGGCCAAGAACTTGCATGAAATTGTTGGACATGTTGTGATGTATATGGGCTGTTTTAAGGTGGATTAAGAGGCTAAATTTACATGAGAAGTGGGTGTGTAAATTCCCTTTATTGTTGTCTTGGTTGTGCCCTTAATTGGTGCTTGTTTATTGATGTTATTAGCCTCGTTTGGAAGTTGTGGAAACATGTATAAACAGGGAAGTGCTTTGCCAATTTTTATAAAATAAGAAGTCGTTATTCGATATAAAGTATGCTAGCGATCATAGAATTGACGAACGTATTACCATTATTATAGGCTGAAGTTCTAAATCGAGACGTACTTTAATATAGAGTTGATTAGTTCGTCTAAGAGGTATGTGAAACTCTTACTTCTTTCTTTTTGGCATAATTTAATGAAAGTATGGCGGACGTACTTAATTCTTATACAGTTTAATTCCTAATGAGGATTGTTATGAGAAGTGCCTATGATTTTTCAGCAAAGAGTTTATTATGACATTATTACAATGATTTTTTTTTAGAGTCAGATGATAATTTTTACTTGCATATGGTTACTCACGATATCTACTCATGCTAAGTGTTACTACTTCACCTCACCGAGTCCCGGGCCGGGTTACGACTCGTGCACAACCTTGCATTGTTCACCGAGACCCTCACTAGAGGGCCGGGTTACGTAGGATGGATCCATAGATGAGAGATGATTTTACCGAGTCCCAGCATGGGCCGGGTTATGATATGATTCCACCGAGTCCCGCATTAGTGGGCCGGGTTACGTTACAGGTATATATATGTTTATGGACATGCCTTCATGTTTTCTTGACTTGACTCTCATTTTTATAAGGCACAACTGACTTTTATGGTTTATGGCACAATTGGATTTGAATCCTTATTTTTATCTTGATCTTACATTTACTGTTGGCTAATTATGATCTCTTTTACAACTTCATATTTTACATACTCAAGACATTATTTCAATCGACCCCCTTTCCTCGAAGCTGCGTTTCATGCCCGCATGTACATGTTTTCATTTGGTGAACCTCGTGCCTAGGTTCCTACTCAAGAGTTGGAAAGCTCCTTTGATCCAGGGCTTTGTCATTTTGGTACCGAATCTCTTTTAGACTTATGTTCGTATTTAGGGGCACGACAGGGCCCTGTCCCGTCATATGTCGTTATTCTTCTTATAGAGGTCTGTAGACAGTGGTGGGTTGTACGTATGTAAGGGTTATGACTCTGTTTTGGTCGGTCATGTTATTGTATTCCGTGCTGGGGTGTTCCCATGTATATACGTTACTATCTGGTGGCAGCCTTGTCGGCTTGCTTGTTATGTTATATTGGCTAGTTGTGACTCATCAGGAGACAGGTACAATCTTGGGTAAAGGCAGCCTCGTCGGCTTGCCTACCCTGGCATATGTTGCTATTGTGGCGTTATGCTGCTAGATTTCAGACTCATTAAGTGTTAGTTGGATTATGTGTGACAGGTTAGTATAATGACGTCATTAGGGTGGTTAGTCGCGGCCCGTCGGGTCGGGTCGTGACAACAACCTCTCCAACCCCTTCTACTTTAGAGGTGGCGTTGCTTCACATGAACAAAATCTTGCCCGTGGTTAGGGCGTAACCGGATCATATGTGATCTGGATACTCTGGCCCACTCCAGTTGCTTTTGCAGACTGAGTGACCAATTTCTTTTGGCCATCAGATCATTTAAGACCTGGAAACTCTGGCCCACTCTAGTCGCTCGTAGGCTTTGTACGACTAAGTGTCCAAAACCTTTTCTGCCTTTCATTTTGGCCTTCAGATCATTTAAGATCTGAAAACTCTGGCCCACTCCAGTCGCCTGTAGGCGTTGTACGACTGAGTGTCCAAAATCATCCTATTAAATGAAGGATCTTCTGTCAGATAGTATGACAGGTTCAACGTCTTAAGATAAGTCATTATCTTTTAGTCTTCTTCCCTTGAGATTGGTGCCCAGACAATTCCTAGCGCTTGTTTAAGAGTGGTAACAGTTTTTGCACAGTCAGTGGATATCTCTCCTTCGTATGTGCGAACATACTTTACACACTTTTAATAATAATACCTAAAAGAACAGATCTTTTAAGTTTTGTTTTCCAGCACCAATCTTTAACCGGGAAGGAGAGAGATTCAATTTCTGATTTTAGAGTGTAGGGAATATAAGTTTTTAATGAAAACACTTTCATATTCCTAGCCTTGCTTTACACACTTTTATTCAGATATTATCTAAACACATTATAGATAAGGAAGGATAATTAACTTAGACCTTTTGGATTATGGCCCACTTCAGTCAGACTGAGTGTCCATTTCCTCCTTATCATAATTCAGATCCTTTGTCTGGGACAGATATAGGCCTTCTGCTACAAGATAGAACAACATCTCCAGCCTTCTCCTCTTGTCCCAGTTGACATCATCAGTCTTTAATGGGCGCTTGTTTCCACCACTCTCGGGAGCGGTGACACCATCAACACTTTCACCGTCAACAACGTGATCAGCATAAGCGCTCTGAACCTCAGCATTAGAACCGTTGTCTAGTTTGTTGGCAGAAACAATGTTACAGTCAACAGAACTGTTAATGGAATTGTCTTCAACCAGAAAACCACAACCATAGCCAGATTTGGTCACACAACTGTTGATCGACATCTTTCGAACACTAATACAATCTTGTCTTAATCTTGTTGGAGATAAATCCGTACGGGAATAGTAAATAACTATTACAAGTGCTTCGAAAGGATAAACAACAAAGATTACCACAACAAGTTGTCAATCTTTTAATCTTGAACTACAACTTCAAATCTGGATCTTGTATTCAGAACTACAAGAACATGAACTGCTACACTTGTGGCTTGTAGAACCGCTGAGAATTTGAACGGTTAAAGTCTTTTGAGTTTCAAGTTCACACCTGAAATACTTAACAACCAATTAGATAATCACAACACCACCGGCTGAGTCAAGAGATGACTCTCTGTCTTTAAGATAAGATTGCCACCGTATATAGGCTTTACGGAAGTGTGGACAATAGTCTCGCAAGATAAAACAACAAACTATAAAATGTGCAAAGCCTACACAAATGACCCCAGCGAAGAACACGAATAAAGAAGATTGCTAAGAGAAGGATTGCTATCAGGAAAATCTGATCTCTTTGTGGTGTTGTTAACTTATGTGTAAGTTGATAGAATTGAGCCAAAGACCTCAATTTATAGGTGTGCAAGATGGCTCTTCATATGCCCATGTAATGGCCCTTAAATGCCAAGTAATGGCCATTGAATCCCCATGATGACCAGCCAAGTAATGGCCATTTAAATGTCATGTAATGACCCTTTAATTCACCAATTAATGCAGCCAAATAATGGTTGATTTATGGAGGAAAAACTGCCATTTTAATGCTCCAAAACCTCTCCATAATCAGCCAAATTTTAGGAATTCCGTCTGGGTGGTGCCGCGGCCCTTTTCGGTGCCTCACCATCTTACACTTTGCACAATCCTTCCTTCGTTTACCGACGTGGAAAATTTGTTATTTAGCCAATAATCGTCCATTATTCTATGTCTCAAACATTTACTTACGTACCAATATCTCTTTCACTAACGAAATTTACGACACTTGGCACTACGAGTGCACGTCTGTGGAAATGACATTTCCGACGTGCGGGGCCCCAATTGTTCGAGTCATAAATAATGGGATAAGCTTAATTCTACATTAGTAAATTTCCAACACATACTGATATGTTTTAGAAAATGCATCATTGTTGTATAAAATATGTATCATATGTATAAAAACTGTATTATTGTCGTATAGAATATGTATTCTTACGATATATGTATAGAAAATGTAACAATGTTATATAATTTATTTATAATCAATATCTAATACTAATTATACACATTGTATAATTATTAAACATATATTATACCAAATTCTTGGGATTATTTCTTGATACCTATGGCAACTGATACTTCAAAACATATAAAAAATTAGTCCACATCCACAACACAAAGAGACTCAAAACATATAACAAATCAGTCCACAACAGTTAAGGCACAAAGAGAAACAACAAAGAACGCCAACCCATCCAAGAATGGCAGAAACCATAGCAAAACGAACAACAAACAAGATGGCCGGAGTCGGAGCTCCGACGAGAAAGAAATAGGTTTCGAGTGATTTCTTTGCTCTCTTTGTCTTTTTGCTCTCTTCTGCAGCTGATTTCGATTGATTTCGCCGGAAGAGTTCCTGAAAGTATATTTATGTCCTAGAGACAATATGTATTAGGACAAATGTACTTTATACACATTCGTATTATTATTAATGGAGATTAATATTTTGGCATTTGCAATTATTGAATTATTAGTTGATTGTTTATAATATTCTATAATATGCATCCCTAGAGGTTACATTGTTATTAATAATGTGAGATATTAATATTATAATGTAACTCTTAAAATAGCCTCGACTAATGATCATCGAGAATGGAATATCGATGATATGTGATAAGTCGACATGTGGTCTGCATCACATCCTTAGAGGATATAGTACGTCTCACCTGCTGCGAGTACTGTCTACTCGTGATGGACACATGAATACTTTGGAAGTATTGGTATACCCTGTGTCGCACCCTTATTTTGACCTGCTCAGTCAAAGCGGAGCACAACATATCCGGTGATTCCTGGGTATCGAATTAAGGAGTCGCCACCTAATTATTTTACGGTGAATTAGGACACCTGAATATTAACTAAATGCTGCAATGTAACTCCAATTTTAAGGTCTGCGAAACTAATAGATTCTAGGTAAGGGTTCTTTATTATCCTAAAGGGAAGGGGTTAGGCATCCTTTAAAATCCGCTAACTTGCGGTTATCCGGTCAAACTCAGGTTAATTACTATACTAAAAATGCATATATTTTAAGAATAATGTTTAAAGAGAATGCTTTAAAGTAATGATTTTCTTTTATTGCAAAAATAGTTGCGAGAATAATTCCTGGTATGAAATCTGAAAGAGTATGCATGACATTGTAAAGTATGATTTATAAAACACATATAAAGTTAATTTTTTGGATAAGAATACATTTGTATGAAAGTTTAATAAAATACTTATTTCGCAATTGATAAGATTGTATAAAACAAAGCCTTCAACATATGTTTAAGATACAAATACGAGCCGACTGTTTTTGAAAGTTTGAACATGCATGGCGCGCCTAAAATAAACAAACTAGCCACGGATTTCCAATTTTGAAACTAACGAGCCTAAAGTAAATAACTAGCGATGGGTTTCTAAGTTTGAGTTAACCGAGCCTACAAATGAATAAACTAGCGACGGTTTTGAACTACCCTATTAATTATCCATTCATGGCCTAATTATTTTAAATATCCTAACAACCACACAATCATTAAATAATTATTACAGACCCAAATAGAAATAACGAAATTAAAGAATAACAATGAAAGGGAACTAAAGTGGATGACGATGTCATCTCGCCCTATTTGTTTTGAAATCCCGAGGTTGGATTATGCAAGGAATGTGGATGTGGGTCTTCATTTGGCAATGATCACGATGAGTCTCATAACGAGACTCTTCGTTGCTCCCGATGCATTTCATGTAAATAAAAGAAAAGAAAAGGATTAGTAGATGAAACGCGAAAATATATACATAACAAAAAGGGAATTAGAAAATATCCAAAATTATCACATATAAATGAGAGAAATATCGATGTAAATCTTAACACGTATGTGTAAATATTTCGTGTCAATTATGGAAGCTTACACAAACCAAACAACAAAGACCCAAAGCAATAAATCAAATAATCCAAAACTGGGCTTCGGCGCAGCATATAATGTGCAGAAATGAAAGGCAAGCCTAGCAGCTATTATTAAACTTCCAAAGAAAGGAATGGGTCGGCCCCCCAAATTAACACAGGCCCAGATCTGCCCATAAACCCACATCCAATATTCATTCAGTTACTGGAAATCAAAATACACACGATATACAAAGGATATATGATATACTTACAGGTATACAAAGATGTACAATTTTTGTATACACTAGGTGTATACCTAGGCTTTTACACCTTGTATACCTTGAGGTATACTATTACATACTTAAAATTTCACAACTAGAAGAAATAAGCAACCAACGTGACCAGTTTCATATTATCAGAAAGGGCAAATGATATCTAATGGGATTCAATACACCATAATAAATAATTTGAGTGAGAATGAGGAAAGCTAAATACTAGATAAGGGATAATGTACTAGCAATCAAATAATTCAAATCAATAATGCTAGACTAACCACATGATCGTATTCCAATTTTTTAGACTTGGGCAAAAATGAACAAGTAGAACAGGCCATGTTGAAACAACATACAATCCTGAGTAGGCAACTTGGACATGGGAGCATGAATTTACAAGAAATAGAGGCATGTAACCATATAAAAAAATATATCCAGGTCATTTCTAGTCAACTTCTGACAATTATAGTACCCAGTCACCCTATATGCCATTACATGACCATAATTATCTACCAAAATGAGATGTAGAAAAGGGGGCTATGGCTTAAGATGATTCAACTAATTCAACTAAGTGCAAAATGTCATACACAGACAACAAGCCCACAAGGCATAACATTTGGCTATCTCAGGAGATTTCACCTACAGTGATGGCAATATCATAGTGAAAATAGGCAAAATAAATGCATATTCAACCTAACAAACCAAGTAGAATGCCACATTTCAAATGTACATAATCATCCAAGACAAAACTGAGTATACCAGACCCTATTCATGCTACATAACAGAACTTTAAGAAGCATTGAGGCAAGTAAAAAAATTACATGACTAATTTGAGGATCATACTGGACATGTGAGTATATAAACAGGTCATCTTCAAGTACATAAGGTTGGTTAGGCCTAACTAAACACACAACCAATCAATTTAAAAGATATGTCATAGTGACTCAAGAGATTTTTCATGTTGAAGTGGAGACATTTTAACACTTAAACAAGTAGTACAAGCTTGTAACCTGTTCAATAGACATTTGAGACAAACAGAGTTGAACCAAATAACCACTTAAAGGCAGCACTTCAGATATGCTAAACTAAACATATAAGGCCATATTCATTATATATATATATTAGACATAATGACACTTCTAAACAAAGCACAAGGCAACAAATATGATTACTAAGCAGATCATAAGTTAAGTAACTTAACATTCCTCAGCTAACCAACAACAAATGCCTACTGAACTAGCTACGGAAACTCAGCAAGACAAGTATGATTCAACATTCGAATCCAATATGATCACACAATGTTCATAAATCAACACACATACAAGGCTTCTTACCATATTAAGTATAAATCTAATAATACAAGGAGAGCATTTCTAAACATTAATTGCCAATTAAACCAGCTAACATACTTAACACAATAATGAACATAATAGCAAAAATGACTATCTTATCACATAATTAACAAAAAAAACACATAAAAATACTGAAAATATACTGAAAGGAATTTGTGTTTACTAACCTTCTCCGGGTAGCGAACCGAGGCGTGTTTCGAATCGGCGACCCGCTCAAAGAAGTTTGGAATTCAGATTTTGGATTTTGAATTCTGATTTCTTCTGAAATAGGATTCTGCTTTTGTAAGTCTGTTTCTGATGTCTGACCCGACCCGGAAGTGACCCGAAAATAGTGGAAAATAGCAAAAAATTCAGATTCTTTAACACCTAAAACCCAATAATTTCGGACCCTTAAGGTGAAGAACACATGCAAAAGAAAGAAATGTTCTTAAGAAAATTTCAGATTTTTTAGTGAAGAACAACACCAATAAAAATACAATATGACCGAAGATTTGAATCTAAATTTAGAACTCAAAAATTGAATTAAAAACTCCCTAAAAGAACCCTTTTTTATCTGAAAAAGAACCCTCCAAAACAGATGCAAAAGGGGGGTTTTTATAGGTATCAACCTCAACGTTCAACCCCACTCATACCCCCCCCCCCTAAAAAATGAATTCGAATTTCAAAATAAAGGGTACAAAATCTGATTTTTTGGGGCGATTTCTTGGGGCATGTGTTGAGGATTTTGGGGGGTGTGTTGGTGAGGGGATGGGTTCGGCAGTGTCAGGGTAGGGTGGTGGCAGTGGTGAAGTGACGGGGTAGGGGTGCGGCGACGTGGGGTAGGGGCATAGGGGTGCGGCGACTTGAGGGTTTTTTAGGTTTAGGAATTTTAAAAATGAGGTAAGGGGGATGGGTTTAAAGGTAAGATGGATGGGTCGGGTAAGTTGGGTCGACGGGTTGGGCTTGGTCGAGTGTTGGGGAGTTGGGCTCGTGGCTTGGTTGGGCTTTGGTGGGTTTGGGCTGGTTAGTAGAGTGTTTTAGTTTTGTGGGTTGGGGAAATAAATGAATGAGTTGTTAGGCCTTGGGCGAAAAAATGGGTTTTGGGTTGGAAAATAAAATGGGTTATGGATTAAAAAAATAAAAGGGGTTTAATATTAAAAGCTTTGAAATAAAAAATGTAAAATTATTTAGAATATAGTATAAGATGCGATAATGATAAAAACATAATATTTGTGAAATAAAAAAAAAGATGTCGTTTTGTTAAAAATAAAATAATATAGAATATTACAATAGAAATTATGATCATGATTTAAAAAGACAAATGGTTGTAGAAAAACAATACGAATAATAATAGTAGTAATAATATAGTAATATTGAGAATAATAATATATGTGTATATATATGCCTACATGTATATGTATAAAAAATATTTTGAGAAGTGTCAAAAATATCCAAAAATTGCAAATAAATCAAAAAGGATGGGACAAAATTGGGTGTCAACACCCTGCTGATATACTGTTTGTTATACTTGTCTAAAGTATGATCAGCGTGTGGGAGATAGAAGTCTTTAGACTTGAGGTTAATGCGCACCTTGTCTACAAAGTAATATACTTTGATCCTGTCCTAAGATCTAATGCCTTATAGGTTGAGATACGACTTGTATTGGGTACATTACGATATGGATTAAAGGTGGTAGTTGAGCCAAGATTAGGATTTAATCCTCGAATGTATATTCGAGGGAACACTCAGCTTCTCAGTGATATTAGGTTGACTAAGTCGTTGGCCAACGCAATAGACATATTTAGAATATGGTCTAATTGTCAACTAATATAGATTAGATACAATGATTAAGCTACTTGGATAGACACTTGACAAATCCTAAGCTTGATCGGGTGTGTCATGAATGAAAGGATTTTATCTTACCACATAGAGATTAAGTTTACTGGATTCGTGTAAACGTACTTCACATATTGAGTTCGTCTTGCGGCGCCGTCTAGGAGTTCCGTGTAGACCTTAATTTGATTAATGTCGATATGTGAAGGCATGTAGGGTCACACAATGTCGATTGTCTTTTCGATCGAAGGATGTATTGAGAGAGTATTAAATATCCGAAATTGCAATTTAACCCTTGGGGCAAATCTGAAAATTTTAGAAGTTTCTGGAATTGCAATCTAGTCCCTGAAAAGGTTTTTAAAATCATCAGATTTGGTCCTTGAGGCAAATCTGTAATTTATTTAAAATTTTGGAAATTACAGACCAGTCCCTTAAATCTGAAAATATTTTCTGAAAATTAAAATTGCATTTTCTGAATTTAAAGGGGGTTCAAAATTGAAATTTTAAATTCTTGAGCGACTAAACTGTAAATTCTGAAAATCTTGAACTTACAGAAATATCCTGAAAATCAATTTTAAAAATCAAAAAATGTTTAAGGGACTGTTTGGATTATACTTAAATTTTAGAGTTTAGACAAGTTAACTCATAATTATTATTAATTGTATATTATTTAATAATATACGAACTATATGCTAAGTGTTTAAATGCTTTCATTTAATAATTAGCATAGTGTCCGCTATAACTGTCTGGACAGGCGGCGCCCAGTATTTGATTAAACCATCTTATATCATGCATATTGGGTTGACGGTTCCCAACTATATGTGTCATTGTTTTGCATGATATTAATATGTCATATTGGATATGGCGTAAAAGAGTTGATCTTGGTTAAAACCCCGAATTAAAATATTCCCCAAAACTTTAAATACAAGTCTAAATTAAAACGCGTCATCCATTATAATTGTTAAAGTGCAAAATCATTTTCGGCGATACGAGTATTTATGCCAAATCATTTGCTCTAAGTCTACGAGAATTCAGATTCTTTCATAGATGTGTTTTAAATGTTAAGGTAAACGATAAACTTTTGTGGGTATTTACACCAAAGTGTTTGCTCACAAAGGCCAAATTTACTTAGTTACATAAACGCAATCGTGTAATGGGGTTAACTTGCTTAGACAAATCTTGGCACCAAAGTGTCGGACTAATTTAAGAACGCAAGATTAAATATAATATTTGATCAACCAAGAGTTGAAAATAAGTTTTGCAATTGGTTTAGAACCTACCAAGATGTGTTATTGAAGTTATCAGCCAAAGCAAATGCGGAGATAGCATAGGCTTGGATCTTGGCTCATTATGATCTCAATTAATATAGTTCTGTATTCTACCATGGGGTCGTAGAAGTATGTTAAAATAGTGGGAGCTAATTAAATAAAAGACCATGTTGATTAGCCTAAACGAATGTGTATAATAGGAAATAAATTTTGAGTTTGATTTCCAGTCTATCTAATTCTTCAGATTATCAAAAATGGAGCTTATCATTGAAAATGTTAATTGAAATGAACAAACTTACTGGACCTAACTATCTTGACTGGCCAAGAAATTTGCGAATAGTGTTGAGACAAGAGAAATTAGAATATGTGTTGGACACAGTGTTCCCAACAGTCCCTACGACAGACTCTGCTGAATATGCCTCTTTTGATAAGGATACTTACCAAAAACACCTAGATGATGTCACTTCAGCACAGTGCGTGATGCTGTCTTCCATGTATATGGAACTTCAGAGACAACATGAGAACATGGGTCCTAATGAGATGCTCGAACACTTGAAGAGTCTCTATGACTCACAATCCCAAACTATGGAATATGAGTTACTGATAGAACTTTTTAAGTGTAAGCTCAATGAAGGGGGCTAGGTCTCGCAGCATGTGTTGAAGATGATAGGGTTGATAGAGAGACTTGCTTCAATTGGAACGAAGCTGCAAAAGAATGTCGCTACCACCCTCATCCTGAACTCTCTCCCTCATTCCTTTGAAAACTTCATAGTGAATTACAATATGAATGGAACGAAGGAGAGTCTACCGGAGCTGCACAACATGCTCAAGACATTTGAGTCTTCCACTTCCAAAGACAAAGTTGTGCTCATGGTGAGCTCTACAAGCCGACCCAAGCCGAAAGGTAAGGAATGACAGAAGAAGAAGGGCAAATCAGTCGTTGCGCCCTCAGCTATGAAGCCTAAAGGAGGTGTGAAGAAGAAGAAGGTGAATCCGGCTAAGGATGTATGCCTCAACTGCAACAAGAAAGGGCATTGGAAGAAGGACTGCACTGCACTAGGAGGAGGAAAATCACCAGGTGCTTCTACCTCTAGTGGACAAGGTATATACGTCATTGAAATAAATATATCTATATATAACTCTCATTCCTGGATTGGATACCGCTTGTGGCTCACACATTTGTACCAATGTGCACAGGTTAACTGATAGCAGGAAGGTTGGACCAAGAGAGGTAGACCTACGCATTGAAAATGGAGCACGAGGGGATGCTGAGCGCGTAGGAACTTATAGATTAAATTTGCCTTCTGGCTATTGTCTAGTGTTAAATGATTATTACTATGTACCATCGTTAACGAGGAATGACATGGAGGGTTTTTCCTTATATATTTATAATGACAGTCAAGTACTGTCTTTTGATAATGTTATATATGGAACTACTCCTCTTGTGGATGGATTTATACACTTAACTGTAGTAGAGAAATATTCAATGTACAAAATAAATGAGCTAAGATAAGTAATAGAAACTCTACCTACCTATGGCATTGCAGACTTGGTCATATCAACGAATCAATGATAGCAAGGTTCAGGAAGTTAGACTACCTCGAACCATTTGACTTGGAGTCTTATGGTAACTGCGAATCTTGCTTGAGAGGAAATATGACCAATAAACCACTTTCTGGGAAAGGTGTGCGAGCCAATGAGGTGCTTGAGTTGGTCCATACTGATGTATGTGGGCCATTTTCGACTCAAGCTAAATGAGGTTTTCCATACTTCATCACTTTTACTGACGACTTCACAAGGTATGTATATGTGTATCTGATGAGACATAAATCCGAGGCTTTTGAGAAGTTCAAAGAGTACAAGTCGGAAGTAGAGAAGCAACTTGCAACAAGTATCAAGACCCTTCGATCGGATCGAGAAGGTGAATACTTGAGCAAGGATTTTCTAGATTACTTAAAGCTACATGGAGTCCAATCAGAGTGGACACCTCCTGGAACACCACAGATGAATGGTGTTGCCGAAAGGAGAAACCGAACCTTATTAGATATGGTTCGATCCATGATGAGCTTCTCAGCTCTACCGACATACCTTTGGGGACATGATATACACACCTTAATACATGTTCTGAACAGGGTTCCTTCCAAGTCAGTAGAAAAGACACCCTATGAGATATGGTGTGGGCAAGAAGCCAGCTCTTAAACATATGAGACCCTGGGGGTGCCCTGCATATGTTAAGAAGATGCCCACTGACAAGTTGGAATCCAAAAGTGAGAAATGTTACTTCGTGGGGGTATCCAAAGGAAACTAAGGGATACTACTTCTATCTTCCTTGAGAACGTAAGGTCATTGTTTCCAGGAACGCAACTTTCCTTGAAGAATAATATGTCTACAAGGAACGTAGTTGCACAGAGATAGAACTTGAAGAAATTCAAGAACCACAAGATAACATAGATGTTGAATCCTTGTTGAATGACCAAGGCAAGAACTCAGTGGGAGTATTTGGCGAAGATTGGGTACTTCAAGTACGCCCTTCGGCCAGTGGGAGTGTTACGAGGAACAATACAGAAATGCAAGATCCTCATACACAGCCTTTGGGAGTAGGTGCAATGGTTGCACCTCCTCCCATATAGGAAATACATGAAAATGATATTCCTGAAAGCTCTCAAGTTAGTGGATTATCCAACACACAAGAATCCTCTCACAGTCAGAACATACTAAACACTAAACTACAAAACAATATGTATGTCCACTAGGACTCATCGTCCTCCTGAAAAACTAAATCTACTTGTGGAAACGCACAGTGAGATAGATATTCATGATAACGATGAGCCTACAACCTATAGCGAAGCAATGTTGGACATTGATTCGAAGAGATGGCAAGAAGCCATGAAATCCGAGATGGAATCTATGTACATCAATCAAGTGTGGAACTTGGTTGATTTGCCAGATAGGATGCAAATGGGTCTTCAAGAAGAAGATCGATGCATTTGAAAATGTACAGACTTATAAAGCAAGGTTGGTGGCTAAATGTTATAATCAACAGCCTGGGATCAATTATGATGAAACATTTTCAGCTGTTGCTAAGATTAAGTCCATTCGGATTTTGCTTGCAATAGCGGCATATTATGACTATGACATTTGGCAGATTAAAAAAAAATATGCCACCAGAGTCAAAAAGAAAAAAATTCGTAAGGCAATAGTTCATAGAAATTATATCTATTCGGTCAAAGCTGTATAGAGATTATGCCTTAAGCGTCATAGTTTGTATGTAAGATTAAGTCCATTGAGGAAAGCAGTTTTGACGTCCATCTGCTTACAAGGAAAAATTTATTAGCGGCATATTTTTTTTTTACTCTGCTGAAATTTAAATCCACAAACTCAAAGATATTTCCGATCATTTTTTTAAGCGGAGAGTAAAAATTAAAAATCATTAATTTAAGGGTAAAAAAGACCACCCCAAAAACAGGGACAATCGTGCGAGTGCCCTTTGTATGAAGTGCCTTATCTTGGACTTTAGCATGTTGGCAAAAGACAATTTGGACAAGTAGCCCATTTTCAAACGGTAAAAATGACCAAAAATCCTGTAGTGGGCCCCATGTACCCAAATTCAAATTGTTGGATAGCCGACCCCATCCTTAGAAGTCCGTTAGACTCAAATATCGAAGTTTTCCTTTCGCTAAACGACTTTGCAGGAAAATGTGGACAGAAAAAACAAAGGGATCTTAGGAGTAATGAAAGAAAATATGCAAAACATTTCCCAACAGAGCTAAAACAATGTCGTGTTCACCTGAGAAACCAAATTTCAGGTCATCATCTCCAAGCTGGACTGATCTATGGCTGAAGAACAAAAAAGCTCTCAATCATGTCCTTTTCAGTATGCACCTTCAATCCCGTTCAAATAAGCAAACCCCATCATCATCCCCTTCTCCACAACTTCGTAAATCCCTAGATTTCACCCTTCAGTCACTTGTTTCCGATCCCACTTCCCTTCTATCCGATGAAATACTTCTTTGCATTCTCTCTAAACTCCCAAATTCACAAAGAAATTCCAATTCACTCGTATCCAAACGCTGGCTCAACCTCCAAGGTCGTCTTGTTCGGTCCATTAAGGTTCTTGATTGGGATTTCCTTATTTCGGGTCGATTGTTTATTCGGTTCCCAAATCTTATCCATGTTGATTTGGTGAATGGATCGCTGATTTCACCCAGAAATTCGGGTATTTTTTGCTCTCACAAGTTGCTTTGTTCTCATGTGGATTGTAATGCTGACCCTAAGGATTGGTTTTCTAAGGAAAGATTTGTGTTGCCTTGTGATGAGATTGATAAGGGATTGAGAATATTAGCTAGTGGGTGTCCGAATTTGCGTAGATTGATGGTGGTAAATGCTAGTGAATTGGGATTGTTGGGTGTAGCTGAGGAATGTCCAACTTTGCAAGTCTTGGAGTTGCACAGATGCAATGATCAGGTTCTTCGTGGGATCGCAGCCTGTCAGAACTTGCAGATATTGAGATTGATTGGAAATGTTGACGGGTTTTATAAATCTTCGGTTACTGATATTGGACTGACTATTTTAGCTCAGGGATGTAAGAGATTGGTGAAGCTGGAGTTGAGTGGTTGTGAAGGGAGCTATGAAGGGATTAAGGCAATATCGCAATGTTGTCAGATGCTCGAAGAGTTGATTCTTCGTGATCATAGGATGGAGGGTGGTTGGTTGTCTGCTCTTTCGTATTGTGAAAATTTGAAGACCTTGAGGTTTATGTCTTGTAAGAGTATTGACCATTGTAAATGGTTTGATGAAGATGTAGGATCTTGCCGAACACTTGAGAGATTACATTTCGAGAAATGCCAATTAAGAAGTAAGGAGGGTTTGAGAACATTGTTTCTACTCTGTCAAGAAGTTAGAGAGGTTATTTTCCAGAACTGTTGGGGACTGGATAATGAAGCGTTCAGTCTTTCAAGTGGTCTAAGGTATTCGTCATTTTGTCATCTTCTCGTTTACTTTGCTTGCTGTTGCTGGAAACTTTCGTGCTGCATTAGCATTTTGTTGTGCATTTGACATACATGAACTTATTGTGTTTAGGATTTAACTGAAATGTAGTTTCTTATATTTTTAAAAATGACTTTATAGTGTAGCTTCCACTGTAACACCCACCTTGTATAATAGACGACAAATTGAATAGTGTTTGCTTGTAATAGTGCATTTTATTTGTCATAATATACCCTTTGATCTTGTCTTTTTGGTAAAAGGATGAGTATGTAAGTAGTATAAATCAATTGTGATAGGTTTCCTGAGCTATCTGTGTTAAGGATAGATTGGTCTTAAGGCCAGTATGTATATGCTTTTGTAATATGCACCTTCTGGTGCTTCAGTTATTACTCTTAAAATACCCTTACATTTTCTCGAAAAGTATACCCTTCGATCTTGCACTAGAGAAAGCACATAACGTTGATGACATGACAGTTATGTTTCAATTCATTGTTGATGCTTGATTTAACAATTATCATGTGACTGTATGCTAACTTGGCTTACAAAGGGTCCAGTTTTGAGTTTTATACACTGAACTTGCTCAGATCCAACTGGCAATTTAGCATCATTGTTTGCTTTGCATTCACTTAAAAAAAGGGTCTTTAATTAACTAAATAAGGTTAGGAATTTGGGCGTCACGACTTCATGTTGGTGTTATTTTCAACAGGAAAGTGAAGTCTCTTTGCCTAGAAAGCTGTTCACTGCTCACAACTGAAGGCCTCGAATCTGCACTCCTTTCGTGGAAGGAGATCCAGAGCCTCAAGGTGATTTCGTGTGGCAATATAAAGGATAGTGAAATCAGTCCAGCACTTTCTACCTTATTCTCTATACTCAAAGACTTTCAGTGGAGAGCAGACACAAAATCTCTTCTATCAGCTGGTCTTGTGGGAACTGGCATGCGAAAAAGAGGCAATAGATATTTCAAGAAGATGTGTGACTGGAAGTCGCTGCCTGGTGCATAGACTGGCTTCCTGATTATGCATATGAGAACTCTAACACATGAAAGAGGCCAGTGTGACACTTTGCTCCAATAATGTCAGCAATTAGGCCTTGATGTCATTATCCTATACTTGTAGTCGCTTAAGTATGTAATGTAGGAACTATAGGAAAGTTGGCACTTTCTCTAGGTAGAGATGGAGAAAGAGGCTAAGTTCATGTATAGAGCTCGATGCTGTAACCTCAGGAGCATTCGGCTAAGCCATCTCGTTGTCTCCTCTCTGTCAAGCTTAATGATATTTCTGTATTGGGACCCCTAAAACTCTTGAAAGGTGGTTTTCTATCTAAATGCTTTAAAGAATTTTGGCACCTTTTATGCCATTACTGCCGCCTTCCACAATTGCCTGAAAGCATATTAGATGTGAACCATACCAGCTAGCATGTAATTTGTGGAGGAGACGTGAACCAAAACAATTTTCTACATATCTATGTCGAAATGAAATTTTTGGGTATTTAACACTTCCATCTTTGGTAATTAGATTTATGGATGAAACTATTCTGAAAATAAAAAAGGCTAGGAAACCTGGTCTATTTGAGACTTCTCTTTCGGACTTATTTCTAGATAAGATGCATACGTAAATTGTGAAGCTTGATGCACATGCCATCCCACAAGAGAGGTAGTTTCAAGTATATTGGTTCATTAATTCAAAGAAATAGAAAGATCGATGATGTTACATATAGCATTGGTGGCGGGGTGGATGAAATGGAGGCTTGGCCTCAGGAGTCTTGTAGGATAAGAACGTACCTCCAAAACTTGAAGTCAAGTTCTACAAAGTAATGATTAGGCCGATTATGTTGTTTGAGGTGGAGTGTTGACCAGTAAAGAACTCTCATGTTAAGAAGATAAGAGTTGCAGAGATGAGGATGCGGAGGTGGATGTGTGGCATACAGGGAGAGATAAGATTAAGAATGAAGATATTCAAGACAAGGTGGGAATGACCTCTGTGGTGGACAAGATGAGGGAAGCGAGACTAAGATGATTGCAGATGGCCATGTGAGGAAGTGTGAGAGGTTGGTAGTGGTGGTTTAAGGAAAAGGAGAGGTCGGGCAAAGAAGTACTGAAGAGAGGTGGTTAGACAAGACATGACACATCTTCAGCTTACTGAGGGGGCTTACGCAAATCTATTTTTCTAATCAATGGAAAACAAACTTCATAGTTCAATCACAAAGGGGGCTTAGGCAAATCTATTTTTCTCTTTATTATGGTATCGGAGGTGTTCAACAGGATTAGAAGCAGCTCCAGTGTTATATCTCACATATTCTATATGCAGGTAGCACCCTGCCAAGGAAAACAACTAATGCATCTGAAGGCAGGTCTGATTGGTGTATCAACCGAAATATTGTTTTTATACCTTTGTCTTATCAGTCAAAGTCTGAATGTGTAAATGACATAGATCATATGGTAGACTTCAATGGCTCCTTGCATAGGTGGAGACAAGGAAGCTCGTAAAATGCTTGAATATAATTTTCTAACACAATACCCCCTTTGTGCCACAAATATAATAAGATTACCTTATTGTTTCTTGAAAAGAAAGATGCCTGGAGAGAATGTGGTTCGCCAGGAAGCATTTTATCCGTAAAATAAATCATATGTACTGAGACGTGAACATGCATAGCATAGTCCATTTCTAGTATATTTATCCTTGTTGTTGCAGGAGTAATTAGAGGTTGCATCATAGTTTTTGTATCAAATCAACTATTTTATCAATTGGTGGTGAATGTCGAACTCTAAATGCTATGGTAGACTTTCTCTATTATTTGCTATGTCTTTTGTCTTCTGTATTATCTTTTTCAAACTGCCTTGTTATGTGTCACTTGAGTCGAGGGTCTTTTAGAAACACTCTCTCTATCTCCACGAGGTAGGAATAAGGTCTGTGTACACTCTACCCTCCCAGACCCTACCTATGGGATTACATTGGGTATGTTGTTGTTGTGATGGTGCTGAATGTCGAAAATCTTTTTGGCTTTGCATTCAGTTCAATAAAAAATAATGCTTGAACATTGAGTGATCCCAGTTGGATGGTATATCAATGGCAGGGGAAACACCTAGATCCTAATATTTACCTAATGTATGAAGATAATAAATTGCCACCAGCTTCTCCATCAAACCAAGCAGAAGGTGGAAGAACATAATGTGTTACAACAGAAAAACAATTCTAATGTTAGATACAATAGTCAGAGTGACCATAAGGATTGTTGTTTTGAGGATATGAATTCAGAACCAGAAGAATCTTCGGAGTTAAACAAGATCAGAACTGCTCTGAAATCCTTGGACGTTGTTCATGAAATCTCTGAAAATACGGGTAAGTGCATTTGCATATTTCTGCTAGTTTTTCCATCTCCACTGAAAGCTATTACTCTACTCAAGCTGCTATTACTCTACTCAAGCTGCTTTTCTTAGGGTAGGGGTTCTTTCTTTCTTTTTCTCTCCTTGATGCTTCCTCACTGCCTGTCTGGTGTGGTGTTGCAGGTGAAAAAATTAAAGATTCGCAGACCAAAATCTTTCTCATAAAAGAGAAAAATCTGGCGCTCAACCAAAAATTGTACCTATAATTCTAAGGATGGCTGAATTTGACTATAAGGTGGTATCTTAAATGTCTAATTATCTTGTATAATATCCATTTTTTTCTATCATTACATCTGCGCTCTCTACTCATGTCCCTTATACTTCTTCCAGTCATTTCCTCTTTTATTATTATCCTCAATTATTATCCATTGCATGAAGCTGGATTTAGGGAGAAAACTGTTTTTCATATTTAATTCATGTCTTTACCTTCTTGACAAAGTTATGTCTTTCATACCTGCATTGCTAGAAGAGTGGGTAGCTACTCGTATAAGCAGAGAGAAATATCTTACCCAGGTTCCACAAGTTGTTGACTTCTCTTATTTATCATTATTTGTATTACACGAATGTTTATATCCTTCACAAGTTGTTGACTTCTCTTATTTATCATTATTTGTATTACATGAATGTTTATATCCTTCACAAGTTGTTGACTTCTCTTATTTATCATTATTTGTATTACATGAATAATGATACTATATTATAAATGCGGAGTTTGTATATTTGACATCAATTCTTTTTATATGTTTATGTGTGTGATATCAAAGGCGTATTAATAGAATTAATAGCCTAAATCCAAATTTTAATATGAGGTCTTAGGTGTATACACTTACACAAAAAAATTAGTGTTATTGTTTTTCATACTTATTGTTTTAGTGCAGTATTCTTAAAAAACCAAAAGCCCTTTTACTTCACATAGTAATATTAACAAGTTAATAAGATATTAGCCATTTATTTCTAATATATTACCTTGGATGTTGTTGTAAAAACTTTATTTATTAATATGATGATTTTTGTAGGTTATTCAAAGTTCTAAAATATTTCTGTTAGAAAATAAGTAGTGTTTCTTTCTTTCCTTTTATATATATATTCTATTGTTTCTTTTTTTAAAAAATTTAATATTTTCTAAGAAAAAAATAAAATTACAAAATTTACTATTAATTTTTTTTGGGGCCTAAAGCAAAGGCATTACTAGCCGCACCCTTGAGCTGGCCCTGTTATACACAAATGATACATAGTGTATTTATATTTGAGTATTTTTGCTTTTCTTATCTGGTTTTTTTAGCTGGTCATCCTCTCTTGAATTTCTTTTCAGGACAAAGATAAATTGATTTCTAACTTGAAGACTATACAGGACTATCTCTGCTCCTTCACCTCATAGGTATGGTGTTTGCCATATTTACCAACATCAACATAAAATTTGGAAATCCTTCCTACATAGATATAACTATCTGAAGAACCCATAAAAAAATTAGATATAACTATCTGAGGAGAAATCAAGACTAATCAACCTATCAGTAAGAGCCTAATCTGCATTAAACCTAGTGTAGTATTTAATGCAGATAAGAACTTCCATCAGACTATTATGAGTCTTCTTGGTATTGGATCCTCTTTTCTTTCGTGTTTTTCTGGCGGTAAGCAAATTCAATGAGCGCAACTGTATGATGATGAAAGCCTTATAATTAATGTCTCTATACGAAATAAAAATGCTCCTCAAGGTGTTCTACTATTAGTGGAATTCCCTAACTGATGAAACCTTTGATTATCTTAAACATGTTATGCGAGGGAGAGAAATGGCTCGATAATCAAGCCATGTATTACTATCACCCATACAATGCCGTCATTGCAGATTTGATTCGTATTCAATTTGGAAAGTTGGATGCATGATATCGCACCAGTCCTTCGAGAAGTTGTACGCATGATATCCTACCAATCCTCAAGTACTTGCTGCACTTCCTGAACTAGAGTTGACTGCCATTCTCCTAAATGCAGCTAGTGATGCACGCTGCCTGCTATTTCAATAGTGTGTTCTTGCAGCTAGCCAACTAGTATCTGGAGTTTGAATCTAGAGTCAATTTCTTATGACATTCTTCATCCAGATGAATAGATAGAGCTAGAGGAAAGAAGTGGACCCTTAAATTGAGCATAGCATCTAAGTCATAGGTTTCAGTTCACTGATGGCTGGTCTTTTGTTTTTTATGTGGTAACTATATGGAAAATACAGTTGAAGATGCTAATTGGGTTAGACAAAAATAGTATATTTTCTTGTGGTCTGAGGGACTTGCTAGGCAGTTCATGTAAATTTGTCGAGTTATGGGAGAGTCGCTTTTTTTCTAGAATTCTTGATACTACTTCAGGGAACTTGCATATATTGGAGGCATGCACCAAAAAAAAGAATTTTAACTTATAATGAATTGAAGACACTGGTTACAATAAATAAAAAGCACTCTACAATTGTTATTGGATATCAAGTATGCAAGTTGTAATAAGAAATGATTTTTTATTTAACTTATTAATTTACAATAAATGATTTTTTTGCCCTTTTTTTTTATTAATTTAAAGAAAGAAAAATAACCATTTGTCAAGTAGTTTTTCATGCCTGGTCTGTTTGATTCAACTTTTACAGACTACATCCCCTCGTTTTGTGGTTTTAGTTAGATTATTGATTTTCTATAAGTATAACGTTCACAAGTTCTTATCCCGTGGGAGCTGCATTCTTTATTGACAGGGTTTAACAGTTGTAAACATATCAGCGACTACATTTCCACAAACATTGGATTGACTGCACAACCATCTTTTACAGGTAATTTGCCAATGTATCATTGTTTCCTGGGGTTAATTTTGTTGATTGCCACTGAGTCACTGCTGATTTCATCTGGGAAAGTAGAAACCTGAGTCGTCTGATGTTTACACAGCTGAAAGAGAGGTTAAGAAATACGTTAAGTGAAAATCATTACTTTTTCTCCTTTCCAGTGTATCGAGCAAGGTACAGCACATGTTTGTAGGGGTAACAGTGTGGAGATAGCCAAAGACTAGATTACTGCTAGCCGTATCTCGATGATCAAGGTACTCAGCAGACTATTAAGTCCGTCTACTACCTATGCAGATATATAAAGCTTTGCCTTGTATGAGCTGCACGGAAGCACTCTCTACTGTATGGTCCTTTTATGTAGTTCATTCAGTAGGCAATCCTGCTTTATGGGCAAAAATTTGACTGCCTGAGAAGTCTTAAGCTGTCAAGACCAAAGTCATCTTGTACCTTATGTTGCCCAAAATTCGCCCATAATTTAAATCTAGTACCTGAATGACAGGAATGTGTTATAATTCATAAAACTCTTATTGTTTCATATGATACAATTTCCTAACTCTTCAGCGGATTTTGTCTGCGGCTGTATACGGTGGGACTTTTATTGAAGATCTACCAGAAATAGCCTATATGCCTTACAAGTTAGGATAAGATTTGTGTACACTCTGCCCTCCACAGATCCACTTTGTGGAATTTCACTGAATATATTTTGTTTTTTTTTTTGACGAAGGAACCCGCAGCCGCTACTCTCTCGAGTTCGCACAGGGTAAACCCCGGACTGACGCACTGAATATGTTGTTATTATATCTAGGGGACGGCCCAACTGGCCCTACTCGCAAAAGAAAATGATAAACGAACAATTATTATTGGAATAGAATGAATAGAAAGTGTGAAGACGCTGACTTCTATTTTGAAAGAAATGTAGTTGAAAATCCCGCCCATTTAAGTTACTAAAATGGCGCATTAATAACTGGAAGCATTAGCATAACATGGGGATCCCCGTCTGTTTCTTGCCCTACTGAAGGAAGTAGTTTAATGTAAAGGGAAATTATTTTAAGATTTGTAAGAAGTTTATATATTAGTAAACTGTTTACTACAGCATTAAGTAGAAACTTGACCTTAAACATGGTCTGAGGCAGGGGAGTCCCGATATTAAAAAATAAGGAATTTGCTTCACAAATGTTTCCCTCGCAGTATAGAAGCTTCAGAAAGTTTTCTTTTATAAGGGAGGTAGAATTTTTAATGTATTTAATTATAAACACTCTTCTGACAATCATTAATGTTTCTTGGTTGAATTTGATAGTTTTTTGCAAAATGATGAACATATTCTCTAAGATAATTTATATAATTAATGTATTTCAAATTTGCGGTGGATTTATTTTAAGAAAAAATTTAGAATATCATTTCAATGTAAGAGACCAAGTTTCTTTAGCATACCGATTACCGAAAAAGGAGGCGTAGTCAACTTACAAATCATTGTTAGGAAAAAAAGAACCAACAAATCACGAGAGAACTTTCTTGGCATCTTTAACTTATACTTTTCGGTTCGATTTTTCATGTGTCGTGAATCATTTAAAGATATCCTTTTGTGGAATAATTAATATGCACTGCTGCAGTATCTTTTATCTTGTACGACCAAGTACGTATAGGCAAATCCCCTAATCCCCCACTTCATGGGCGGAGCCACCTTAGACGAAAGGTAGTCAGACCCTTTGACAGAAAATTACACGGTGCACATAGATTAAATATTAGTTATTCTGCGTATTTATTTAATTTTACATACAAATGAGAAGAAAATTTAAATATCCTTCGTAAAGGGTCAAATTTCTGGCTCCGCCACTTACGCTCCCCATCCTGCCCCCACCCCACCCCACCCCACCCCAACAAAAAAAGAAGGGTCCGGGAGTAGATTTCAATTATTGCGCATATTGTGTGCATCAGAGATTCAGATATGTTTGAACTCAATGAGATATGGCCCTTAAACCTTTGGATTTAGCTGAAGCTTATTGAAGTCAACGAATAGAAAATTAATCAGGAGCTTTCTTTACGCAATCATGCTACTAGTAATGACCGTATCAGTTAGGCCAACGGTATATCATCAATTAAGTATTAATATATACTTTATTGTATTGTAAACGTAGATAGCAGAAGTACGCTCGATGGTCACACTAAGTTCCTCCCAATTTGGAAGCGTGCTTAATTTTAAAATGTCATCTTTTTTCTTTTTTTAAAAAAAAAGGCTGAACCCATCGCGGGTCCTTGTGGTCGGCAATATTTTTCACTTAAACACCAAAAGTAAACTTTATTCCATTTAGACACCTCAAGTGATCTCCTACTGTTTATTTAGACATTTGCCGAAGAGCCCGCGATCATAAAACACTAGGAGGTCCCTTGAAGAAGCTAGAACAAAACCTTCAAAAGAAATATATTGTGAAATCTATTGGAAAATATTGCTCCACTATAAAGAAATTGTAGGTAGAAATCAGGGTAAAGTGTATCTGAAAGGTTAAACAAAAGAAAAGCTGAGTCGAGAGATGACTCTATGTCTTTAAGATAAAATTGCCCCGTATAAATGCTTTTACGGTATTGGGCAATAGTCTCCCAAGATAAAACAACAACTAATCAACTGTACAAAGCAAATACAATTGATTCTAGCGAAGAAAATAAATAAGAACAGATTGTTTGTTTGAGTTTCTGATTCTCTGTATGTCATGAACATAAGAGAAGATTTTGGGTTGTGTGTTCTGTTTTCCTGTGCTCTTGTTTCGTCTTGTTCCCTGTTTCATCTTTTTTTAATTTGAACAAAGATGTTCAATTTATAAGAGTAGAAAGGGAGGCAAATAGTCATAGGGAGGCAAACAATCATGTTTGTTGGTGTCTTCAACATGATTGTTCAGTTGAATAGTCATGTATGTTGGTGTCTTCAACATGACTGTTCAGTTGAATAGTCATGTATGTTGGTGTCTTCAACATGATTGTTCAATTGAACAGTTATTTCTATTGGTGTCTTCAACATTTATGTATGTTGGTGTCTTTTAGAACCGTTGTAACGTTCTGAAAACTTCAGGGACAAAAAAGAAAGTTCCGGAAGAAAGCAACAGCCCACGACCCACGATCAACGACCCGTACCCGAGCTCGGACGGGACGGGACGGGCGGCGGCGGCGCGCGTGGGGCTTAGCCCCGAACCCAAGCTTACCTAGGTCATCTCCCTTCTAAATACATGGGTTACCCCTTGGGGTCCCAAACCCTTACTCAAACTTAGAGTTTATATATTGCATAAACTCTTTTTTTTTTACCAATGAGGGAGATTTGTCATTTTTGGCCAAAGACCCTCCATCTTTTTATGTTTCAAACACCTTACTTTGTATACCAATATCTCTTTCATTTCTTAACGAAATTTGACAATACTTGGTACTAACATTATCTACTCACTTAGTAGATTAGGCATGTGCGAAGAAACGATGTTTCCAATATGTGGGGCCCACGTGTTTAAGTCATTAAAGATGGGATAAACTCAATCTCACATTTAGTAAATTTACAACAATCCCCTCTTGAAATAGAATTGGTGCACACAGGGTACCAAAGTTCAGCAATCTTTCAGCGGAAAGATATTACATCAAAAAATGTAGCTTTCGGCTTTGAACCTTCCTTAGTCGATTACCATCAGATTTACTTACTGAGTTGTGAAGGCGATGTCTTGAACCGTCAGTGTTTAGTGTAAACCAAGACAATGATATCAACACAATAACTCTCCTTATTCATTTCTTCTTATTGTTTTGTCAGTTGTGGCCATGGATAACACTTGGATTCTTAAGTGCGTACATTTGAAATGGCATGTCTTCACACTTAAATAGGTGATCTCCTATAAGGTATATTGTTCTACCCCACTCGCAAGTGTTAGGTATCTTTAAAAGTTTCAGAAACTTATCATTTACCCATTATGCTGATAGCACTTAATGTCTATCACAGGAACGACTTTGGAGTTATCTTTCTTTAAAGAATGATAATCCGAAGTGCTCTTACTTCAAGTGAAGCGCTAAACTGAACCTTTATAGTTTAGTTTTCCCATTGAACCAAATTCCTCGGATATCCAGTCAGTAAGGTTGGGTTACCACTATAAAGATTCTTATTGTTTGGGTTTTAAGCCCATTCCCCTAGACATGCAGAGTATTTGATCTTTGGGTAGGCCTTTAGTTAAAGGATCTGCTAAGTTATCCTTTGATTTGACGTAATCAATGGAAATGCCACCCGTAGTTATCAACTGCCTAACGGTCTTATGTCTCCGACGAATATGTCTAGACTTGCCGTTGTACATATTACTTTGTGTCCTTCCTAAAGCCGATTGGCTGTCACAGTGAATCATCACCGAAGGTACGGGTTTATCCCAACAAGGGATATCCTCTAAGAAGTTGTAAAACCATTCTGCTTCTTCTCCTGCTTTATCTAAAGCGATAAACTTTGATTCTATCGTGGATCAGGCGATGCAAGTTTTCTTAGAGGATTTCCAAGACACAACCCCACTACCAATTGTAAAAATATACCCACTGGTGGATTTGGTGTTCTTTATGTCCGATATCTAGTTTGCATCACTGTATCCTTCCGGTACGGCTGGATATCTTGAATAGTGTAATTTGTAAGTCAGCGAATATTTCAGATATCGTAGCCAACTTATTGACTGGATAAGCGGTGTCCGGTTGGGTGCAATTTGTAATGTACATTAACCTGCCAATGACATGTGCATGTCGCTCCTGGGATACGGGTGCACCACGATTTTTATCAATTCTATGATTTATATCCATTGGTGACTTCATAGGGGGACTGTCAAATGTATCAAATTTCCTCAAAACATCTTCAATGTAATGAGATTGAGATAAGACCAGCCCATCAGATGTTATAGAAATCTTAATTCCTAAGATCATATCTGCAATACTCATATCTTTCATGTCAAAACATTGTTTCAACATATTCTTGGTTTCCAGGACCAAGTTAAGATTACTTCCGGTGATGAGCATGTCATCTACGTAAAGGCATATCATGACAAATGAGTCAAAGTACCCTTTGATATAGATACATTTATCACATTAATTTGTGGAGAAACCTTTTGATAATAAAGTATTATCAAACGTTTCATGCCATTGTTTCAGAGCTTGTTTGAATCCGCACAACTTTTTCGTATGCCTCAATAAGGACTTAGGAACATATTTAGACATGTTTTTAGCATAAGAATCAATAACATGAATATTCTTAACTATTAGGAGTAGAATAAATTATGGAGCAATATCACGGTTATATTTAGTTACATGGAACATGCCAAAAGAAAGAAATAATTTACCTTAACATACCTCGATTAATAACGGAACCAGTCCATTTCTAATATTTTCTGCTCACTGGGATGTTTACTTAACACACCATTTGCTCAAAGTTTCTATTTTCAAGAAAACTTGTTAACCGATTCTCTATGCCAAATGAACCTAAATTAGTTTGTAGAATAGGAGTATGTTGCCCTTTGCTTAAGACGTTGCAATATCACATAAATGGTATTTTTTTTAGACTTAGAAATTCTCAAAGAATGGCTATAATATACCCTTCCAACCGTCAAAGCCAGATGATCATTAATCATTATGCTTCCCACTAATTTAGTCTTTGGCGGTGGGATAGCTTTGGTTAATTTAGGATAATTGGTTAGGGGTTTACACGTAAAGAATTCCACTAACGTTGTCCCCCCACCCAAAATAAATTAATCACACACTTAATCAATTACACACATAATTAATTTTGTGATTCCAACTCACTTAAATCTTGAAAACTTATAAGACCTTCATATACTCAATGACATAACCTTATAGTATGACACAAGTTCATAACCTCTTTGGAGATATTCAACTATTATTTTCGATCCCCGTCGTCACATTTGTTATGTCCAAAATTATTTTGGGGTTTAATCATTTTATATACTAATCTCTTTATTAGCATACGTAAATATAACATAAATTTTCCCAACGTTCGGGTCTATTTTCACAGGCCTAGTGATTTTACATACGCTTAGCGATTCAAAACGTGACCCGAAAGTACGGGACGTTACATCCCCCCCCTAGAAACATTCGCGCTCCAATGTTGGGTAACATATCTAATCCCCGTTTCGTAGCCCGAATACACAATCGTTAAACATCATGACATGAATTGGAATTTACCTTGGGCTTCTCTTGAAATCTCGACATTAGTCTGGAATAGGTGTGGATATTTGCGCATCATTTCCTCTTCCGCTTCCCATGTCATCTCTACCACGTTCCTATTTCGCCACAGAATTTTTACAGAAGCTACTTCCTTAGTCCTCAGCTTGCGGACTTTTCGATCTAGGATAGTAATAGAAATTTCTTCATATGGCAGATCCTCTGTAATCTGCACATCCTCAATTGGTACAATCCGAGAAGGATCTCCAATACAGGCTCTCAACATGGAAACATGGAAGACCGGATGAACAAACTCTAATTTTGAAGGTAAGTCCAATTCATATGCTACCTGACTGATTCTTCGGATTATACGATATGGCCCAATATACCTTGGACTAAACTTTCCTTTCTTCCCGAATCTCATTACACCCTTTATCGGTGAAATCTTCAAAAATACCCAACCGTCTACCTGAAATTCTAAGTCTCGCCGTCGTATATCTGCATATGACTTCTGACGACTCTGAGCCGTTAACAGTCGCTCTTGGATAAGCTTCACTTTTTCTATGGCTTGATGTACTAAGTCAGGCCCAAATAACTCTGATTCACCTACCTCGAACCATCCAATAGGAGATCTACATCTTCGTCCGTACAAGGCCTCATATGGAGCCATTTTAATATTGGCGTGATAGTTGTTATTGTATGCGAACTCAATAAGGGGTTAGTGATCATCCCAACTTCCCTTAAAGTCTAACACACAAGCTCGTAAAATGTTCTCGAGCGTTTGAATCGTTCGCTCAGCTTGACCGTCTGTCTGAGGATGGAAAGCCGTACTTAAATTAACTCGGGTGTCTAACCCTTTTTGAAATGATTTCCAGAAGTTAGCTGTAAACTGAGAACCTCGATCAGATATAATAGAGATAGGCACGCCATGAAGTCGAACGACCTCCTTAATATATAACTTCGCCTAATTTTCGGCAGTGTAGGTAGTTTTTACCGGCAAGAAATGAGCTGATTTGGTCAGTCTGTTAATAATTACCCAAATAGAATCAAATTTCTGATAGGAATGAGGTAATCCCGTAATGAAGTCCATATTAATCATTTCCCATTTCCATATCGGAATCTCGATGTTCTGAGTTAAGCCACCAACCTTTTGGTGTTCTATTTTTACCTACTGATAATTGGGCCACTGAGCTACAAACTCTGTCACGCTCTTCTTCATTCCACCAATAAATACTCTTGAGATCATGATACATTTTAGTTGATCATGGATTAATAGAGTACCGTGAATAATGAATCTCCGTCATAATTCTATCCCACAATCCTGCTATATTTGGAACACGTAGACGGTCCTGGTGCTTGAGAGTTCCCTGTTCGTCAATCTCAAAGTTCATGGTCTTCTTCTGTTGAATGATCTCTCTTATCTTCTTCAAACTAGGGTCTTCCCATTGACGTTCCTTAATTTCTGATATAAGGGATGATTTTCACACATTCTGGACCACAAACCCACCATCCTCCGAATCCACTAGTCGGACTCCCAAACTAGCTAACTGATGAAGCTCTCTTACCAATTCCTTCATTTTGACTTGCAATGGCATCGATCTGACCATTGACTTACGGTTGAGCACATCTGCTACAACATTAGCGTTGCCAGGGTGATATAAAATGTCCACATCATAATCCTTCAATAATTCAAGCCATCTTCTTTGTCTCAAATTCAGCTCATTTTGTTTGAATATGTATTGCAGACTCTTGTGATCCGTAAAAATGTCTACATGAACACCATATAAATAGTGCCACCAAATCTTCAGTGCATAGACTACTGCGGCCAACTCTAAATCATGTGTCGGATAGTTCTTCTCATGTTTCCTAAATTGCCTTGAAGCATAGGCAATCACTTTACCATGTTGCATTAGCACGCATCCTGAACCTGCTCCTGAGGCATCACAATACACAACATAACCTTCTGGACCCTCTGGGAGAGTAAGGACTAGTGCCGATGTTAATATATCCTTTAACTCTAGGAAACTCCACTCACATGCATCGGACCACTAGAATTTTATAGCCTTTTGTGCTAACTTTGTTAGTGGTGCGATATGGTAAAAAATCCTTCTACAAATCTTCTATAATAGTCGGCTAAGCCTAAAAAGCTGCGAACATCTGTTGGAGTCGTAGGCCTCAGCCAACTCTTCACCGCTTCAATCTTTTGAGTGTCAACTCTTATACCCTCGTCTGACACTATATGACCAAGAAAAGTTACTGACTTCAGCCAAAACTCACATTTGGATAGCTTTGCATACAACTTATGGTCCCAGAGCGTTTGTAGTATTATCCGAAAGTGATCCACATGCTCTGTTTCTGAGTGAGAGTAAACCAGAATATCATCTATAAATACTATCACAAATACGTCCAGGAATGGGCGGAACACGCCGTTCATTAGATCCATAAATGTTGTCGGTGCATTTGTAAGTCCAAATGACATTACTAGGAATTCGAAGTGCCCATACCTTGTCCTGAAGGCCGTCTTCAGAATATCCTTCTCCTTAACCTTTAGTTGATGGTACCCCGACCTTAGGTCAATTTTTTAGAAACATCTCGCACTTTGTAACTTATCAAACAAATCATCAATTCGGGGAAGAGGGTACTTATTCTTGGTAGTAACTTTATTTAGCTGCCGATAGTCGATACACATCCGTAATGAGCCATCCTTCTTTCGTACAAACAATAGCGGTGCGCCCCAATGAGATATGATAGGCCTAATAAAGCCTTTCTCGAGCAAATCCTTTAATTGCTCCTTCAATTCTTTCAATTCAGTTGGGGCCATTCTATAAGGAGGAATAGATATATGTTGAGTGTCTGGCAATACATCTATACCGAACTCAATTTCCCTTTCAGGTGGAAGGCCAGGAAGTTCATCTGGGAATACATCAAGAAATTTATTGACCACCTGAATTGATTGAGAACTATGTGGTTCAGCATCGACATCCCTTGCCCGAACAAGATGGTATATACACCATTTGGAGATCATCTTTATTGCCTTAAGGTATGAAATAAACCTACCTTTTGGAGTTACCGTGTTACTTTGCCATTCAAGGACTGGCTCACCTGGAAATTGGAATCTAACAATCTTTGTTCGACAGTCAACATTAGCGTAGCATGACGCTAACCAATACATGCTCATAATAACATCGAAGTCAACCATTTCTAATTCCATTAAATCTGCTAGGGTCTGATGACTACAAGCTAATACTGCATAATTTCGATAGACCCGTCTAGTGATTATCGATTCACTAACCGGTGTAGATACCACAAATAGATCCCTTATCAACTCAGGATCCATACCAAATTTACAGGCAACGAAAAGAGTAATATATGATAAATTTGAGCTTGGATCAAACAATGCGTACATATTATGTGAAAGGACCGATAACGTACCTATAATGACATCAGGTGAGGACTCCTAATTATGTCGTCCTATCAGTGCATAAGTACGGTTCTGGCCCCTTTCTCTGCCTCAACCAGGTAAGGTCTGTTGACTCTGCCCTAACGGGCGTACTGATTGGGATAAAACTGCTGCAGATCCGACCGGCTGGGCTCTAACACCTTCATCTTTTGTCGGACAATTTCGCACTATATATCATGCTCCCCGCAAGAATAGCATACTCTTCCCTCTTGTTGGCACGGCCCTGTATGGGTCCCACCACACTGCCTACATCGAGCCAACGGCGGCCTCATCTGCATAGAATTCCCTCTATAATAAGATCGTGATGCTTGTGAACTCTGGCCTAGTCTCATTTTAATATACCGATCAGCCCTCGATCCTGAAGATGGCAATGATGCACCAGCTGCTAGGTAAGATGGTCGCCTGTAAGGCTGTGGCTTTGGCCCACCTTCAAAATCCCTCACGCCACTTACAGACCGAGCCATTTTATGTTGGCCCCTATCACGCTCTCGATCGAACCGCTGTTTCCTCTTGCGATCCTCCAGGTTCTATGCATAAGCCTGGATACGAGCAATATCCATATCCAGATTCAAAGAAGTCATAGTACACTTATTGACCAAGTGTGGCCCCAAGCCAGTAACGAACCTGTGTACCCGGTCACTCATTTCAGCTATAATTGTTAGAGTATCGAGCCAAGGAATTAAACTATAAGCTATATTAACGAACGCTCATGCTGCCCTGTTCAAGACGTAGGAACCCGTCCTGTCTGGCCCGTCGAAGCTCGACTGGTAGAAAATGATGTAAGAAAGCCTCTGAAAACTCCCCTCATCCTACTGGCGCAGCACGAGGTCCCCTAGATTGCTCTCATGTTTTGTACTAGGTTACTGCGATATCCCTCAGTCTATAAGAAGCAAACTTTACCGACTTGGTATCGGTAGCATCCATCACCCGCAAAGTGCGCTGTACCTGATCTAGAAAATTCTGCGGGTCCGCGTTCAAGTATGTTCTTGTGAATACCGGAGGGTCTAGATTGATGAAATCCCGAGCTCTTGCGCTAGAAACTCTATCAGAAGGACTGGGAACCTGACGTTGGGCCTGAGCGGCCACCAATCGTGTCAATAACTGAACCACACTATGCATATCAAGATCCACATATGGAGTATCATGTGGAGGAACTAGGGGTGTTACAGCTCCACTAATCTCCTCCGATGGTGATGTACTGGGAGAACCATACTAAGGAGTCGTACCGAGGGTCTCACTCTGGCCCTCGCTAACGGGTGGCAATTGGCTGGTACATTCGCCCGCAGCCGTATCCAATGTCCTCATACTCTTGAACTTCTTCCTTGTTATAGACATCGCTGAAATTATAAATATGAAATGGATTAGGAATGAAATACTTATGACTCAGCACTACTGCACGATTTATGAGATGAAAGAATGGAAACTATTCCTAAATGTCAGGCAGCCTCCTGCTTATAAGTATGGTGCACAACATACCCATAAATAAGACTCTACTAGACACGACTTGTAGACTCCCTAGGACAGACATGCTCTGATACCAAGTTTGTCACGACCCAAATCGGAGGGCCGCGACCGGCACCTGGATCCCACCCGCCGGGTACCGTTAATCATATATTTACCACCTAATCGTCATTAATTATGGACTAGGCCAAAAGAAAACTACGTGAAATCTTTATACATAAAACAAATATATGTATATAAGTACACATACCAAGGCCGACAAGGCCATACAGGACCACTATCCACATGACACTTGTCTACAAGCCTCTAAGAGTAGCAACATAAAGGTCGAGACAGGGCCCCACCATACCCATATATACAAGCAAAAATGTACCGTACCAAAATTATACCAACACTCCGAACAAGGGGAGTACTCTAAAAATCCGCTGGATCCGCAATCAACTAATGTGAATCGTCACCCTGCCTATGTGAACCGGCGGGCATGAAACGTAGCGTCCCCCAACAAAAGGGACGTCAGTACGACTGATGTACTGAGTATGTCAGGCATGAATAATAACATAACATGGATATAACAATAAACTGAAACAGGAACAACCGACCAACTGTAATTATCCCTGAGGGTCCTAATACATATGCCTAAATATCATGCACAATGCAGTATACATATACACTGGCCACACATGTGCTCTTCCTCTCCATAACCGCCTTTGTGGACATCAGGTTATATCGGCCACACATGAGCATCATATCATTTTGGCCTCATAGGACTTTTTTTACGTGATAGTTTGTACCAACTGCAGGTGGTGTGCGATATAACGTATTTTTCTTTCCCCATATCCTTACATATATATAATATTTTACCGTATAGTAGTGTGCATAGCACAAATGGGTCCATGATAATATATAATATGATGCAAATGAAAATGCATGAATGACAATAAAACATTTTCTGAATTTGTCGGATGACAATAATATTCTTGCCCATTTGGCTAACACTGTGAATATCAACATATTTTTCGTATGCCTCAATAAGGACTTAGGAATATATTTAGACATGCTTTTAGCATAGGAATCAATAACATGAATATTCTTAACTATTAGGAGTAGAATAAATTATGGAGCAATATCACGGTTATATTTCGTTACATGGAACATGCCAAAAGAAAGAAATAATTTATCTTAATATACCTCGATTAATAACGAAACCAGTCCATTTCTAATATTTTCTGCTCACTGGGATGTTTGCTTAACACACCATTTGCTCAAAGTTTCTATTTTCAAGAAAACTTGTTAACCGATTCTCTTTGCCAAATGAACCAAAATCAGTTTGTAGAATAGGAGTATGTTTCCCTTTGCTTAAGACGTTGCAATATCACAGAAATGGTATTATTATTATTTTTGTAGACTTAGAAATTCTCAAAGAATGGCTATAATATACCCTTCCAACCGTCAAAGCCAAATCATCATTAATTATTATGCTTCCCACTAATTTAGTCTTTAGTGGTGGGATAGCTTTGGTTAATTTAGGAGAATTGTTTAGCGGTTTACACGTAAAGAATTCCACTAACGTTGTCCCCCCACCCAAAATAAATTAATCTCACACTTAATCAATTACACACATAATTAATTTTGTGATCCCAATTCACTTAAATCTTGATAACTTATAAGACCTTCATATACTCAATGTCATAACCTTATAATATGACACAAGTTCATAACCTCTTTGGGGATATTCAACTATTATTTTCAATCTCCGTTGTCACACTTGTTATGTCCAAAATTATTTCGGGGTTTAATCATTTTATATACTAATCTCTTTATTAGCATATATAATTATAACATAAATTTTTCCAACGCTCGGGTATATTTTCACACGCCTAGTGATTTTACATTCGCTTAGCGATTCAAATCGTGACCCGAAAGTACGGGACGTTACACCTAAACGCTTATTTAACATGTCCACTTCGGTTGTCCCTTTCTCTGTTCCTCGTAATCTGAAAGATGCCTTGTTCGATCCTAATTAGAAAAATGCAATGATTGACGAATATAATGCTCTTATTGAAAATAAGACATGTGATCTAGTACCTCGTCCTCCTGATGCTAATATTATTCGTTCTATGTAGATTTTTCGACATAAAAAAGATATTTGATTGTACTTTTGAGAGGCACAAGGCTCGTCTTGTAGGTGATGGAAGGTCTCAACATGTGGGAGTGGATTGTGATGAAACTTTCAGCCCGGAGGTGAAATCAGCGACTATTCGGACTGTTCTCAGTATTGCTTCGTCCAAGTCTTGGCCTATTCATCAGTTTGACGTCAAAATGCTTTCTTGCATGGAGACCTTCATGAAATCGTATATATGCATCAGTCTATGGGATTCAGGGATCCAATTCATCCAGATTATATGTGTCTTTTGAAGAAATCACTCTATGAACTGAAACATGCTCCTCATGCAGAGTACCAACGGTTTGCTGATTTTGTATCCTCTATCAGGTTTTCATAAAGCAAATCCGATCATTCACTATTCATCTATAGCAAGGGTAATTACATGGAATACATCCTATTATATGTTGATTATATCATCCTCACCACATCTTCTGATGCACTTCGTCGATCCATTATGTCACTCCTTGCCTCTGAGTTTACTATGAAGGATTTGGGCCGCCTAAGCTATTTTTGGGCATTGCTATTATTAGACATGCATGTGGCTTATTTCTTTGTCAAAGGAAGTACGTCGAAGATATCCTTTACCGAGCAGGCATGACGCCTTGCAAATCGGCCCACACACCGGTGGACACTAATTCCAAACTCAGTGCCTCTTCGAGTTCTCTGTATGTCGACCCGACTCACTATCGCAGTTTAGCAGGAGCGTTGCAGTATCTCACTTTCACGAGACCAGATATATCCTATGTCGTGCAACAAATATGCTTACATATGCACAGATAAACATATGAATGCCCTCAAATATATTTTGCGATTTATACAAGGTACTCTTCATTTCGGCTTACACATATACAAAGTCCTCACTCTCTGGTCTCACATCTTATTCTGATGCTGACTGGGGTGGATGTCATGACACTCGCCGATCTACGTCGGGTTACTGTGTGTTCCTCGGAGATAACTTACTTTCTTGGTCTTCTAAAAGACAACTTATTTTGTCTCGATCTAGTGCCAAAGCTGAGTACATAGGTGTAGCGAATGTTATTTCTGAGTCTTGTTGGATACACAACCTTCTACTTGAGCTTCATTGCCCACTCCATAAGGCTACAATGGTTTATTGTGATAATGTAAGTGCGATATATCTTTTCGGCAATCCCGTTCAACATCAGCGCACTAAACATATTGAAATGTACATTCACTTTGTACGTGAGAAAGTTGCTTGTGGACAAGTTCGTGTTCTTCATGTTCCTTCTCGATATCAGATTGCTGACATATTCACTAAAGAACTTTCGTGCAGACTCTTTGATGACTTCTGAGCCAGTCTCAACGTACGAGAACCTCTCACTTCAACTGTGAGGTGTGATAGAATATTACCATATGTTGTATATTACCCTTGATAGAATATTACCATATTTTTTATATCTTTTATATTAGGTAAATTTATATTCCAATTGTAATTAGAAAGATTTAGTTACCTAGTTTGTAATTATGTAACACTATATATATTGTACATAATAATCAATGAAAGGCAAGGAACATATTCCTACAAAAATGATCAATAAACTCCGGACGGTTAATAAGTATAGCCTCTTCTCTGTTTGTATCAAAAGTTAGAACACTACCGTTACTTCTGAGCCAATGCAGAGAATTACGTTAGTAAACAGGTGGACTACCGACATCCAAATCACTGGAAGTATTGCTTCCCAGTTGGATTTCATGCCACAAGACAGATCGCTCGGATGAAAGTACGTGAAAATTGTAAAAACGTTGGAATCAGCCAGCTTACTGATGGTTACCAATTTATATTGATTTGAACTCCAGTAATCAACAACTAGGCCTGGATTACTAATTATCATAAAAGTTATAGGCTGGGAATGGTATCAATTGGTGCGATCCAGTTATCGGATTGAAAACACATAAAACACTAATTTCAAAGAGAATCAGACCCTTGCATGAGGACAAAAGTTCAACGTCAGCGGGTAAAGACGTCGGGATAGGGTTTAAGGAGATTTTGAGGAATTTTCTGACTGAACAATTTGATGAATAGATGAGTTGTGTAGAACAATCCATATCATGCTGGAGCAAAGTGTGGGAAAATTTAGGATCAGAAATGCAACTATTAAAATTCTTGCTTACAACTTTACATTGAACTGCAAACTTCAAGGGCAAGCGGGAGATGATCTCCCGGACTATTAAATCATCTTGCATTTCTGTACTCACTGACATATTATTTATTTCCTCTATTGTCTTGCCGTTTCTCATGACCTTAACCCGTTCCATTCTTTTTTTCGAGTCTGCAAAGGAACACATCAAATGTTACAAAATACAAAACTTTATTGAGGAAATCTCCAAAGTGATTCAAAAGATCTTATGTGAACAATCAATGAACATACATTTAAGTAACCTCACATTTTGGAAGATCATAGAAAGAGGCCATATTTTAAAATCTAAAACATAATTAGAAGATAGTTAAAACTTACCAATGTAATTAATGAGAAAAGTAAAATACATACTCATGTGTAATTACTTTCTTCTTAAAGATCTCTTTTCTTTTTAAATTTATGGGGATAAGAGTGTCGTTCAATTAATAGAAAGATAATTACAGATTAAAATAAAAGAGAACATATTTTGATGGGATCGAAACTCTATATTTGTGTTGTTGTTGAGATGTAGAGCAAGAAAGGGTGCATAGAAACACAGCAACATCCAACAACATCTCTGCATTAGTTTGTTAGTGTGTTAGGAGTCTGTTAGAGTGAATTAGAAATTAGTTGGGAGTTAGTTATTTTGGGAGTTAGTTAAATAAGTGTGCAGGACACATTGCATGATATAGAAAATTGAAGAAAAGCTTCTGCAAAATATCTTCCTCTTCTTCTACTTCGAAAGACACACATCACAGTATTTCCAATTGCTAAATCCAGTATGTAATTGAGTAGATCATCTGTATGCAATCAAGGATAAGTTGGGATTATTGAAATTAAAATGTTATCAGAGCGTTTGCAGGGAGAATCGAGGGGTTTTCTGGCCGGAGGTCGACCAGAGATCGAGGGATGCTCCACTGAAGTTCTGAGCTAATTGCATGGTGGATCAGTGAGATTTACATGTCAATTTTGTTAGAATTTCATTTATGTTGTTCGATTTCTAGTTTCCAATCCTTGTTACATCTCCAAATACTTCATAGACTGTTGAGGAAAGTTTGAGCTTAAACTCGAACATTATTGACAACAATCATCCACTATTTTTTTAGTGCTTCGGATACCCCTGGAGCAGTTCAAGTAGAATTCAGTTAGTAGAAATGGAAAATTACACTCTATGGAGTCGAGCTTGAAGTTGAGTCTGCTGACAAAAAATAAAATTGGATTCATTGATTTAACTGTTAAGAAAGATACATTTGATGCCTCTCAAGTGAAACAATGGGATCGATGCAATACAATGGTCATTTCATGGATAATGAGGAATGTGAATAAGAATTTACTAAGTGGAATTCTATACAGATGTGTTGAAGGATTTGAAGGAAAGGTTTGATAAGATAAATTTATCCAGAGTATATCAATTGAAAAAGGAACTGGCTATGCTACATCAAGGTGTATCACATGTATCTAGTTATTATTCAAAGATGAAAGATCTATGGGATGAAATTGATTCAATTATTCCTCCTCCAACATGTGATTGTGACAGTCCTAGGGTGTATATTGAACATCTGCCAAATCAGAGGCTGTCAGAGTTCCTTATGGGACTCAATGACATCTATAATCAGGCTAGGAGTTGTATTCTGTTGATGTCACCTACACCTAGTGTAAACCAAGCTTATGACATGATTGCTCAGGATGAGAGTCGGTAAATGATTGCAGGAAAATACACAAGTATGGGAGAACATATGGAACATGATGCTTTGTTCAGCAGCTCACCACAGTTCAAGCAGAAGAAGTCTTACTCTCTAAATATGTTCTGTGATTTCTATCAAATGAAATGACACATTAGGGATACATGTTACAAACTGATGGTCTGTGACTTTTGTAAGAACAAAGAACATGTTAGAGATAATTGTTTCGGCGGGTCGTCCCCCCTTCCTACGGGTTCCCCCATCTGAATAAGTATGGACCGGTGACACACCAACCACGCCCCTTCTCTTTCTCCGATCATAAAGCCCCATGATCCCTTTATTTGTCTTTCATCCCCCCTGAATAAGTAAGACCCCGCTCTTTCGAATTCAAAAAAAAAGGGTGAAGCGTCCGTTTGAAGTGGCGAAGGCCTATGCTACAGTAAGCAAAAAAGTAGGTTGAGGTTACGAAGTCACTTAGTCGAACTAGAAAACTATAAAGAAAGGGAGGCTAAGGTTACGAAGTAAGGTCAGCTGGTTAAGGAAAGCTCAGGTTATGAAATCGGATCATAGGCTATCCTTCTGATTTTAAAGGGAAGAAAAAGGTCAATATGGTCATGACAGGTGCTCACCACAGATCCTGATGGATAACAACATCAGTACTATGGAGGACATCCAAACTAGAAGAACATAAGAAAGATGAGGCAGCTATCTCAAGAGCAGCATGAATATGTTAACTACTTGTTGAGAACCTGCACTCCAGACAGATATGATAAAGTGATTACAATGCTGAGTCAACAAGCAGATACATGTGGATATCATGGCAATCAAACCGTATCTGCTGATACACATTCTAGAAACGCAACTGCTCCTAGAGTATACATGGCAGGTAAACTTATGTTTGATAAGGAACTAGGTAGCTGGATAGTAGATTCAGGAGCCACAAATCATATGGTAAGTAATAAAAGCATGATAGAACAAATTAATTTCATAGAAAATACAGGACAAGTATAGTTGCCTACTGATGATACAACAGCAATCACCCAAACAGAAAGTTGCAGATTGACAGGAGGTAATCTCATAAAGTATGTGTTATGTGTACCAAGCTTTAAGTTTAATCTACTTTCAGTCTCAAAGTTGACAAAGGAATTAAATTGCAGTGCAAGGTTTTTTCCTGATTTCTTTGTCCTACAGGATCTCTTCACTGGGAAGGTGAAGGAGATTGGTAGGAAAGTGGATGGATTATACATGCTGGAGTCACAAAGAAGGGGTTCTAAATTGGGAGGAGCACAAGCACACATGTCAACTACAATTACAACCTCTGAGCTGGAAACAGGGCTCTGCATAAAAGGATGGGACATGTACCAATGAGTGTACTCAGGAAGATTGATAATATTGGAGATAAATCTAGTTTTGCAATAAAGCATTGTGACATTTGTCCACTTGCTAGACAGACAAGAAAACCTTTTCATGTTAGTAATCGAAGGTCAGATTCTATTTTTTTTGTTGCATATTGATGTATGGGGACCTTATAAAATTTCTACCTATTCTGGAATGAGATATTTTCTTACAGTGGTGGATGATTACACTAGATGAACATGGGTGTTTCCTAATGCATGATAAGTCTGATGTATCCACTGTTCTTAGGAATTTATTTGCTTTAATCAAAACACAACATAATGTAATGGTGAAGAATGTCAAAACAGACAATGGAACAAAATTTATTAACACTTCATGTGTTGAGTTATTCAGCCAGAATGGAGTTATTCATTAGAGCTCTTATCCATACACTCCACAACAAAATGGAGTGGTAGAAATGAGACATAGACATATCTTAGAGGTGGCCAGAGCCATCAAGTTTCAAAGCCACTTGTCAGCAAGATTTTGGGGTGATTGTGTGGAGGCAACAATCTATGTGATCAACAGAGTTCCATCTGTGGTAATAGGAGATGTGTCACTTTATGAGAAGTTGTTCAAGAAAACACCTTCCTTGTCCCATATGAGAGTAATAGGGTGTCTGTGTTATGCTATTAATCCAATAAAAGGGGATAAGTTTGATGCTAAAGCTGCTAAATTAGTATTCCTTGGTTATGCAGTCAGACAAAAGGGATACAAGTTACTTGATATGAAGAATAGAACTGTTTTTGTCAGTAGATGTAACCTTTTTATGAAGATATCTTTCCTTCTGAACAGGTCAGACAGGGTGAGGAGGACACGCATATTGCAGGGACACGTGCTAATTATCATGTTCATATTGATGTGACTATGCAGGACCAGTTTTTGGTTAAAAAGGTTGCATAGCAAGAAAGAATGTCAAGCAATGATCATTTGTTAACAAAAATAGTACCAGATCCAAACATTGATGATGAAGGGCCTAGTGTCGTTGATCCTACACCTGATGATGAAATTACTACACAAAATTAGTCTGAGAATGTGTCACCACTACAGAATCATGTTCCCTTGAATATCTTGGAAGCTAGGAGGTCTACCAGAGAGAGAAGACCACCAACATGGATGAAAGACTTAATTCAGCCTACTGAGAATACAAGAAATGGGAAAGCATGTACATATCCCTTGTCAGATGTAGTTAGTTATACTGGTTTATATGTATCATATCATAGTTTTATTGCCAAAATATCATAAGAACATGAGCCAAAATCATACAGTGATGCAGCTAAGGATAAAAGGTGGATAGAAGCAATGAAAGCTGAAATTCAAGCTTTAGAGGAGAACAAAACTTGGGAGATAGTTGATTTGCCAAGTAACAAGAAGGGAATATGCTGTAAATGGGTATACAAGATTAAATACAAGGCATCAGGTGGGGTGGGGAGATTTAAATCAAGGTTGATAGCAAAAGGTTATAACCAGAGGGAAGGCATTGATTATCAAGATACCTTCTCACCAGTAGTGAAAATGGTGATTGTCAGGTCAGTCATTTTTATGGCTGCTGCAAAAGGATGGATCATATATCAAATGGATGTGTTTAATGCATTCTTGTAAGGAGATATTAATGAAAAGGTATACATGTGTTTACCTCAAGGCTTTGCACATAAGCAGGAAAAGGCAGGCAGGCTACTTAAGTTTTTGTATGGACTTAAGCAGGCTTCTAGACAGTGGAACATTAAGCTAACCGCTACCTTGATATCATTTGGTTTTACTCGGCGTCATTTAGACTACTCTTTGTTCACAAAAAGGGACAAAGAAAGGATTATGGTAGTATTAATCTATGTTGATGACTTACTCATCACTGGGAATGATAGCAAGCTGATAGCTGAGACTAAGGCTATATTACAACAACATTTCAAGATTAAATATTTGGGAGAGTTAAGATATTTCCTGGGTTTGAGTTTGCCAGGAATAAGAGTGGCATTGTGATACATCAAATGAAGTATGCTCTTGAGTTAATTGCTGATATGGGATTCACAGGAGTTAAACCTGCAAGATCACCAATGGAGATGAATCTCAAATTAACTTCTATTGTATATGATCAACATGTGAATAATGAAGCATTTGGTGCAGGCACTGAGGATGTGATCATTGATCCATTACTAGAAGACCCCACTGGTTATCAGAAGCTGATTGGAAGGCTCTTGTATCTGGTCAACACAAGGCCAGACATGGCCTTTGCAGTCCAGAGTTTAAGCCAATTCATGCAGGCACCAAAGGAATCTCATCATATGGCAGCTGAAAGGGTGGTTAAATATGTTAAACAAGCACCAGGCTTAGGCATTTTAATGCCTGCAGGGGATACCAACATGTTGACAGCATATTGTGATGCAGATTGGGCATCTTGCCCAAATACTTGGAGGTCAATAACAAGATATCTTGTATTTGTTGGATCTTCTCTTATCTCTTGGAAGTCCAAGAAATAGGTCACCATATCTAGAAGTTTTGCTGAAGTTGAATACAGAAGTTTGGCTTCAGTAGTGGCAGAAGTAGTATGGATTTCAGGCTTATTTGTAGAACTGAGTGTCTGTTTGAAGCTTCTCATTTCAGTGTATATTGACAGCAAATCTGCTATTCAGATTGCTGCTAATGCAGTGTTTTATAAGTGCATGAAACACATTGATATTTATTGTCATTTCATTCGAGAAAAGGTCCAGCAGGGTCTGGTATCTACCTTATACATAGCCACTGCAGATCAACATGCAGACTTACTGACCAGGAGTTTAACACAGGATGTTCATGGTCACTTATTGTCCAAGGTAGGTATGAAAATCCATTTTCAGTACCTAGCTTACAGTGGGTGTTGAGATGCAGAGCAAGAAAGGGTGCAGAGAAACACAGAAATATACCTGCGCAGCAACACACAACAACATCTCTGCACTAGTTTGTTAGTCTGTTAGAGTGAATTAGAAATTAGTTGGGAGTTAGTTATTTTGGGCATTTCTTACTTATTTCATACATGTATAAATAAGTGTGCATAACACATTGCATGATATAGAAAATTGAAGAAAAGCTTCCACAAAATATCTTCCTCCTCTTCTACTTCGAAATACACATATCACTATATTTCCAATTGCTAAATCCAATATGTAATTGAGCAGATCTTCTGCATGCAATCAAGGATAAGCTGGGATTAGAGAAACTAACAGTTGTCCTGTGAAAAATTACTACTACTATCATTGTTCTAAAAAATTAGAATCTAAAACTGCAAAACTTTTGATATCACAAACTAGTCACTTCGATAAAAGGGGAAAGATAAGCAAGCAATAACAAAGAAAAGACAGAAAGGTACCTATTTGAGATTAGGGTTGGCAATGGATCGGAGGTGGATCGGGTGGAGCTCAATCCGCCTCCACCCGCCAACCATCCATCCACCACCCGACCCATCTATTACCCTATTTTTTCTTCATCCACATCCGATCCACCCATCATCCACGGGTGGATCGGGTGCTTTGTGGATGAAAAGCTTGTTTCTTTATCCACATCCAATCTTCTTCTTGCTCAAAGCTTTATAGAACTCTTCTACAGTCATTGGCTCCAACAATGCATCAGGACCAAGCTCAGATATTGGAGGAACAGAAACCGGCTACAATGACAAATTCATTAGAAGATAACATTCAAGATTTTGTTCAACGGGAAGTATCCATGGGTTGGTGATAATATCATCTTACATTCTCCAGTGAGCGAACCTTGGCAAACCGCCTCTTATCAGTAAATGAAATCTTCAAACCATCATCTAACTACAAAAGTTTTAAAGGTGTCCGCATTCATCAGTAGCTACATTCATGTGCCAGTTTGATCTCTAAAAGAATGGCAGAGGAGATAAAGGAGCAAAATATGTAGATAATGAAAAAGGGAGAAGCAGATGATGATTCTGAAATCATCAATATTCAATATTCAATATTCAATATTCTAACAGCAAAGAGAATGAGTGCAATATACAGCGATTAAAAAATAATTAATTTATAAACGGGTGGATGGATGGGTCGGGTGGTGGGTTGGATGTATGTCCACCCGAATCTGACACGATCTGTCACCCGATCCATCCGTCACCCGATTAAAATTGATATTTTATCGGATTTTCATCCATATAATCGGGTCGGGTGGATCGGATATCCATCGGGTCAGGGTGAAATTGGCAGCCCTATTTGAGATCCTAGGAAAACAATGTTGAAGCAGATGTTCAACCATCCAAAAGTATATATATATATATATATATATATATATATATATATATATATATATATATATATATATATATATATATATATATATATATATATATATATATATATATATCACATCCCTTCATATGGAACTATGACCGTTTGTAAGCGACGCGTTCTTTTGGTTCGAGACTTTGCTAAGCGTGTGGGTATTTTTTTAAAGTTGAGTAATTTTTCTCTTTTCAATAAGTCCCAGAATTAAGTTTTTAAGACTAGAAGGGTATTAAAGTAATTTAACTTTGAATAAATAATTTACATGCATGAAAAGTACTATTTCACTGTAAATTATCAATGTGGATTATCCTGTTGTGAATTATTTGTCGAAGTCAAGATGATTAAATATCGTCTAAATCTGAGAAGGTTAACAATCAAGGTTTAATTAGATACATTTTTTTATTTTAATTTTATGAGGTACAAACATGTAATGAAGCGTATTTCACCTAATGCTTCCTTATAAATGATATTTCTGGTGTATATTTCTTTCATCCATTTCGGTTGTTCTGTCATGTCCACCACTCTTATTGTTGACATTGATATTTTTCTTGAAAGAGCAATATAAAGTTTATCAAGTGAAAAATATCTAAATCCCCAGGTAAAAACTGCAAATAGGTTACCGGGAGATTACTGATCCGTACGAATGATATTTGCTATTTTTTCCACAAAAATATTTTAAAAAATCAAGAAACAACTTTATTTTGGTGTATTATTTGTTACATTCATTAATACATAACATATTTTTTTCACTTAATTTCTTTCTTGATATTCTCAAATCTGTTTGTTAGAAGTATTTGTTTTAATTTTCAATAGTTGCATAATTGAAGTACATTATGTGTTGAAAATCAGTGCATTGGCGGTTTAAACTACTTATTCTCTAAATGTGCATGCCAAAACAGAATCCTCATTGGTAGCACGAATAAGGTATCAAATTAAACAGGGTTATAAATTCTCATTTTTATTGTAAGTAATCAAATAAAATGTTTTCAACGTGTGATCATCCCTTATAACTTTACACTTTTTCTTTGCTCTACGCCAAGGACGATATGTAGAGTCTCCACTCGAGCCACAATCTCCTCTTGAGTTGGTTTGCCATTAATGTTTTTTCTCTCCAAACTATTTTCTTTTCCAGTATCAACAAGTATTTTTAATAAGTTCAACATCTCTAGTATCAAAAGAATTTCAACCTCAAAGACAATATAATGAGTTACACTTACTTCTATTTGGTCATATTAAATACATTGATGATGTACTAGCACAAGAAATTAAAATTGGACTATTCTCATAATCACGATAAATTATATTTAATCTTGTATTACGACAATCAATATCTACCTTGATTTGATCTTCTTGGCACAAACTAAAATATTTCTATATAAGTAGAGGGACACACCAACGAACAACTTCATTTAATACAAATCCTTATTGAATTGAATAAACATTTGTTTTACAATAAAGACTATATCTAAATGCAAGATTAATAGTAATGAATGAGTTTGCTAGTTTTCTTAGGAGATATGAATCAAGAAAGTTTCTAGTTCAAATATTTTTATTTGGTCTTTACATGTTCCATTATGGTGATATTTTCAGGTCGTGACAGAATATAGTGAAATAGCATTGCATTGAAAAGTAAATCTAAAGCTTCAGAAGAAAATCCACCACTCGCATTGAGGAGCTACTGACAAGAAATTTTGAAGTTCCTAGATGTAGATCTATCATCTTTTTGATCTTTTGAACTACTTCTCTGCTAAAGGAACATGATAACTAGTAGCAGGATTGAGAATGAAGCAACAAAGACAATGGTCAAAATGAACACGTTCAAGTAGATTAAGGCCTTATTTGTGTGCACGTAATGGAGGTCTGAATTTTAATCATTTACATCTCTGTCATTAAGTGCATTTTTTTTAGGTCTGAATGTTAATCATTCAGATCCAGCCAGTGCATTTGTTTTGTCCCTTTTAAAAGCTTTTAATGGGTCTGAATCAATCAGATCTGTAACAAAGTCTTAACACAATTCAGACTCTTAAAATATACGGTAGGACTTTTTTTTCCGCCAAACCTTCACGCTGCATCTGCTTACTTTGTGCAAAAACAATTTCATTCTTTCCTCTCCCTCTCCAACTATCAATCGACACCCAATTTTTTTTCCTCTTGAACTGGTAAGATTCTAAAATCTTTACCCACTTGATGTATTATAAATAAGCACTAGAAAACATGAACGTTTATGCAAAAAAGGTTTAATTTATTTATACTATGTACTGGATAAATCTACATTAAATAGGATTGGAAAAAACTGTGACATGTAATTGATAACTATTGATAAATCAAGAATTATAAGAGATGGAAAAGTGTTCTATATTTTCTGATTTACAATTCATGAACTAGAGACTATTTATACACAAATATCTACATAATTACAAGCATGATTCTATCCGTATATCTTGCATAATATCAAGCCATATCTTCCACAATATCAAGGATGTGATTCTGCATAGTTAAAGGACAATATTCTATATCTTTGGGCTGATTTTATATAACATAAAATTATATCCGACAATAAAACCATATCTGATATGGTCAACATCCCCCTCAAATTTATGCTACTTATCAAGAAGCATTAATTTGGGTAATAGGATTTGGTGTCGGCTCCTTGTCATTGCTTTTGTAAACAAATCTGCCAATTGATTATGTGAGGTGATATGTTGAAGACTGATGACTTGATCAACAACAAGTTCACAAATATAATGATAGTCCATTTCGATGTGCTTTGTATTTTCATGGTGGACTGGATTTGTTGCTATCTGTATTGCACTGGTATTGTCAGCATGTAACGTAGTGGCGCGATCGACAGGGATATGAAGTTCTGGCAGCAGCCGACGTATCCACGCAATTTCAGAGCAAGCAGCTGACATTGATCTATATTCTGCCTCCTAAGTTTGGTAGGCTGCCAACAGAATCTGGAATGCTTCCTGTTAGATGGTTGTAACCCAAGTAGAGTAAATCCAAGCTCACTAAGTTTGAGATGTCTTTAGGTATGCTTCCTCGAATCTCATTTCCCGTTATAATTAGCCTTGTCAAATGGCTAGACTAGTTCACTATGGAGTAGAGAAGAATACCTCCAAACTGATTTAGTCCAATATGTAGGAATTGAAGGTTGCTGCAATTGGTTAGATGATCTATAAAGTTGAGGTCATCAGGTGCACTGTTTCTAAGAGAGTTATCAAAAACATTGAGCCACAACAGATTTCCTAGGCTACTAAAACTTATTGGTACGGTTCCAGTGAAACTATTTTGGGAAATATCAAGCTGCATCAGTTTTGTCGCATTGGCCAAAGAGGATGGAGTGGAACCAGTGAAGTGATTCTCTGCTAAATGAAGTCACTGAAGATTAGGGAACAATTTGTCTATATTGGATCTAAGATTAACACCAAAGTTGTATGAAATTAATACTAATTCAAGAAAGGACAAATTGTACAATATAACAAGAAAGTCCCCTGATAGTCTATTTACTGCTACTCCAATCTCTCACAACTTGGTCAATCGAGCTATAGAATCAGGTACTTGTCTTACTAAATTTTTATATGATAAGTGCAGCTCTTGTAAAGATGTTAGATTTCCCATAGAAACAGGTATTGTTCCTGTTAGATTGTTGTTTCTTAGATAAAGTTTCACTAGCTTTGTTAGTGATCCAACATCCGAAGGAATCTGTCCTACATGATGTGATCTAGGACAAGGCTCTTGAGGTTAAAACAACGCGACAGATTAACTGGAATTCCCCCTCCTATCAAGTAAAAACTCCAAGTCAATTTTTGATTCCTCAACAACCTGGTGAGTTCTTGAGGAATTTGACGATGGAACGAATTTTATGCAAGGTCAAGAGAACTAAGGAAAGAAAGGTTTCCAAGATGATTTGACCTTTGAGATTCATACTGATGACTCTGTCATGTCTAAGGCTACAGTTTACTAAAAAGATGATTAAGAATAAACAGACATGTTATGCAAGCAGTAGCTGTTAGTTGCTATGTTTTAGGACTGCAGCTTTATTTATTTACCTCATTAAATTAATTTTTCAGAAATAACTTCTTTTCCTAGTCTTTAGGAGTTTGTTTATTCTCAGCAGGTTTGTTGCTGATCTTTAGGTCATTGAGGTCTATTATAAATAGAAGTCTTAATTGCACTGAAATAATATATGAACTTCCACTTTTACTTAAAAAGTTCTGTGCTTTCTTATTTTTCATCCTTTATAGTAATTCTTATTCCTTCGTTACTCAAAAGTTTTCCTTTTCTTCTTTTTCTGGTTTTTAAACTCAAAATACAACAGTAGCTTTTATTTGTTTATTCATAAGACACAGTTAGACAAGTTTCCGAAATATACTACTATAATTTAGATGTTCCTCAGGTCCAAATTCCAGCAAAAATAAAATGCTAATGAGTGATTTCTTTTCATGTTGAAGGTTGAAGATACCAAGTATACGGTGTAATAATCGAGATGCGCGACAAACTAGCTCAACACTACCATCATAAAGCAAAACTTATTTGTTCCTATCGAGAATAGATCTTCAACACTTAGAAACTACAACAAATATTTGTTCGTCATTGAGTGAGCTGAATTTAAGTAGAAATAAAGAATAGGGTGGTCCTGTTATTTGTTGCCATCATCACTTTTGAAAAATTATTTTTCAAGGCAGAAAAGGTGAGCAGATGGTTCTTGAGGAAAACTCCGCCATTTAATTCAACATCCAATGAATAAATAAAACATTGAGTAAGCCCCCTTGGGCTGTCATTGGGTAATCCACATTTTTTGTCCCGTTCGGTTAAATATACACAATATACATGTATATTGTGTATATTGTGTATATTGGGCTCTCGGATTTGTCTCTCGGATTTGTCCCCTTTATCGTGTAGTTTAGGTAAATATCTAGTATCCTAGTTTATGTAATGTTGTAATGTAATTAGTATTGTACACTTACCATAATAATTGTATTACCATAAATGCATAGTTAGTATCCAAGTAGAATAAGGTTTTAGGAGTAGAATAGGAATAGGATTCTCCTATTATGAAAATATGAAACTTGTATAAATAGTCTTTCAATCAATGAAAATAATCAAGGGATTATTTCTTTCATGGTATCAGAAGTCTAGGTCTTCAAATCCTCTCCCACTTTTCTTCCTCTTGGCCGTCGACCAACCAGTCCACAAAACCGAGACCAAGTTTTTTTTTCCGCAACTTGTTCTCGGATTGGTTTATTCCGATGGTACCTCCTCTTCCCAAATTTTTCTCCCAAAATCCCTCAATCACATATTGTTCTATCAATATGTCTACATACCGGAACACGTTTCATCCTGCCCTTACAGTTTCTAACATCAAGAATAACATCCCTCTTATTCTTGAAATAGAAAACGTCCAATATGCGACGTGGGCCGAACTATTCAAAATTCATGCATGATCGCATCAAGTCATCCATCACATAATCCCTGCGGCTCCTGAGGATACGGAGGTGCCAAAATGCGAGGATGATCCTAAATTGTGGACGACTCTTGATGCCACTATCCTCCAGTGAATATATTCCACAATTTTTACTGACCTTTTGCAAACAATTATTGAGCCTGGCGCTACGACACAAGCGACTTGGGATAGACTGCGTGATATATTCCAAGATAATCAAAATTCTAGAGTCGTTACTCTTGAGCAGGATTTCTCCCACATCAGCATGGAAGATTTCCCTAACTTTTCGTCTTATTGCAAAAGATTGAAGGAATTGGCGGACCAACTTCGCAACGTTGGCGCGCCAGTTTCGAATAATCGTTTGGTCCTCCAAATGGTTTCCGGCCTCTCCGAGGCCTATAATGGTGTTGGAACGCTTCTTCGGCAAAGCAATCCACTTCCGCAATTTTATCAGGCGCGTTCTATGCTTACACTCGAAGAAGCAGGCATGGCGAAAAAGGCAGCTACCGAGGCTAGTCCCGTAGTCATGATGACCAAATTCACTTTTCATCCTACCGGTTCCAACAACTCCGTCCAAAATCGCAACGGTGGCGGCAAAAAGGGAGGAAATAAGAAAAATAATGGCAAAAACTGCGGCGGCAGCCGGCAGAATAGTGGTGGCGGTGGGGGTCCTCGCAGTGGTCAGCAGCAGTAGCAGCAATTCTGGGCCCCACAGTGGGCCGCTATGCAGTGGCAGTGGGCCCCATAACCGCATATTGGGCCCAGTCAATTTTGGCCCAACTGGCAGTGGGCGGCCCAGCAGCAGTCCAGGACCAATTTGACCTGGTCCACGTATAGTCAACAGTCTGGGCCGAGGCCGCAAGCAGGGCTGCTTGGGCCTCGGCCCCCGCAGGCCTATCACGCAGCGGCACCCACGTCTACCGACATCGAAGCCGCAATGCACACGCTTGGTTTAACTCCTCCGGACCCAAATTGGTATATGGATACCGGTGCCACTACCCACATGACATCCGATTCAGGTACGCTCTCGTCTTATTCCAATTTGAGCAACTCTCGCGGCATAATTGTTGGTAATGGTAATTCTATTCCAATTCGTGGTTATGGTCATAAAACTTTGTCTCCCCCTCATCCACCTCTTATCTTGAAAAATACCCTACACGCCCCCAAATTGATTCAAAACTTAGTCTCTGTCTGTAAATTCACTACTGACAATTCTGTTTCTATTGAATTTGATCCATTTGGTTTCTCTGTGAAGGATTTCAAGACGGGGAGTCATCTCATGAGATATGATAGTAGGAGTGATCTTTATCCTATCACACCCAGTTTCGGTCCATCGAGTCAAGACATGCCATCCGTCTTTGCAACCATTTCTCCTTCCTTGTGGCATGCTCGTCTTGGTCATCCGGAATCCTCTATTTTGTCGTCATTAGATAAAAATAGTTTTATTTCATGTAAAGGTACGAGTATTACTCCAAATTGTCAGTCTTGTTCTTTAGGAAAACTTGTTAAGTTGCCATTTTTAGACTCAAATTCTCATACTTTAATGTCATTTGATATTATTCATAGCGACTTATGGACGTCTCATATTCTTAGTTCTGTGGGTCATCAGTATTATGTTCTCTTTTTGGAATTATGTGCTAATAATGGGATCAATTTTCATTTTTTTGTCCTCATACGTTAACGCAAAATTCGTTTCATAAATAACATTGTCCGAACTTTATTAATTCATGCTTCCGTACCCCCGTCTTTTTGGCATCATGTTCTCCAAATGGCTACTTATCTCCTTAACATAATTCCTTCCAAAGGTTTAACATATTCTTCCCCCTTCAAATTTTATATAATAAAATTCTTTCATATTCACATCTTCGGGTTTTTGGGTGTTTGTATTATCTGTTATTCTCGTCCACCACAATTAACAAACTTCAGGCCCGGTCTACTCTGTGTATGTTTTTGGTTTCTGTCTAATTATCGTGGCTACAAATGCTTTGATTTATACTCTAAAAAAATCATCATTAATCGTCATGTCATTTTTTATGAATCCCAATTTCCATTTGCTAAAGTTAATACTCCCGTGCCTAGTTTGTATAATTTTTTGGATGATAGTATATCCCCGTATATTATTCAGCATTTTTCGGACGTCTCCCGCACCCAAAATTCTCTAGCGAGCCCATCGCCTGCTGGCCCCATCGGGTCCGTCACCCATCGATCCAGCCCTGGGCCCCGCCATTCGCGCCTGTGGATTGGGTCACCCGCCACTCGAATTGGTCCAGTTCCTGTTCCTGGTTACCGAGTTGGGCCAGCAGGCCCACTGCCTGCTGGCCAGTCCGTCTCGAGCCCCGAAAATTCCCGAACTCTGCCAAATTCTTCCTCGAGTCATAGACCGATCACTCGTATTCAACGGAGTGTTTTTAAACTAAAAAGACATTTTAATTTACATTCTAATGTCCCTAAATCCCCCTTACCCCGTAATCATGTGTCTGCCTTAAATGACCCGAATTGGAAAATTGCTATGACCGATGAATATAATGCTCTTATTGATAATAAGATGTGGGAGTTGGTGCCCCATCCATATGGTATTAATATTATCAGGTCTATGTGGATTTTTGCTCATAAGGAGAATTCAGATGGTTCATTTGCTCAACATAAGGCGCGGCTTATGGGTGATGGTAAGACTCAGCAGGTTGGTGTAGATTGTGGTGAGACGTTTAGTCCGGTGGTCAAGCCGGCTACCATTCGCACTGTGCTTAGCTTGGATCTTTCGAAGGCATGGTTTATTCATCAGTTAGATGTCAAGAATGCCTTCCTACATGGGGATCTCAAAGAAACAGTCTATATGCATCAGCCTTTGAGATTCAGGGATCTCAAACATCCTCATCATGTTTGTTTGTTGAAAAAGTCCTTATATGGGCTTAAGCAGTCTCCCCGGGCCTGATATACGAGGTTTGCAGACTATGTTTCGTGTATTGGGTTCACTCAAAGCACGTCGGATAATTCCTTGTTCATCTACCGTCGTGGTTCATCATTGGCCTATATTCTGTTATATGTGGATGATATTATTTTGACTGCCTCTTTCGATGTCTTACGCCAGTGTATCATGACCATGCTCAGCTCTGAGTTTGCTATGAAAGACTTAGGGTCCTTGAATTACTTTTTGGGGATTGTTGTCACTTGTCATTCAGATAGGTTGTTCTTATCTCAAAGGAAGTATGCAGCTGAGATCATTGAGAGGGTTGGGATGTAATCATGTAAGTCCACTTTCACTCCAGTTGATACTAAGCCCAAGCTTAGTGACGCGGCCGGCGTACCATACGAGGATCCGACCCGCTATCACAGTCTTGCAGGGGTCCTTCAGTATCTTACATTTACGAGACCAGATATTACGTATGATGCCCAGCAGGTGTGTATATTAATGCATGATCCCAGAGTTGAGCACATGAATGCACTCAAACGCATCATTCGGTATATTCAGGGTACACTTGACTATGGGTTGCATTTATATCCTTCCTCGACATCCACATTTGTCTCGTATACGGATGCTGATTGGGGGGGCTGTCCAGACACCAGACGGTCTACGTCTGGCTATTGTGTGTTTCTTGGCAATAACCTGGTCTCATGGTCTGCCAAACTTCAATCGGCATTGTCCCACTCCAGTGCCGAGGCCGAGTATCGAGGGGTAACTAATGTGGTCTCAGAATCATGTTGGTTACGTAATTTGCTATTGGAGCTTCATTCACCTATTCAGAAAGCAACCTTGGTTTATTGCGATAATATTAGTGTCATCTACCTATCTGATAATCCGGTTCAGCGCACTAAACACATCGAGATGGACATTCACTTTGTCCGCAAAAAGGTTGCCCGAGGTCAAGTACGCGTCTGCCATGTCCCGTCAAGATATCAAATTGCCGATATCTTTACAAAGAGTCTTCCCTCAATCCTTTTTGAAGATTTTAGGGACAGTCTCAGCGTTCGAAGACCGCTCGCTATGACTGCGGGTGTGTGTTAAATATACACAATATACACATAATATACATGTGTATATTGTGTATATTGGGCTCTCGGATTTGTCCCCTTTACTGTGTAGTTTAGGTAAATATCTAGTATCCTAGTTTAGGTAATGTTGTAATGTAATTAGTATTGTACACTTACCATAATAAGTGTATTACCATAAATGTATAGTTAGTATCGAAGTAGAATAAGGTTTTAGGAGTAGAATAGAAATAGGATTCTCCTATTATGGAAATATGTAACTTGTTTAAATAGTCTTTCAATCAATGAAAATAATCAATAAATTATTTCTTTCAAGTTCAACCTTATCTCTCTGAAATAGCAATTTTCTAAAGAATACTCACAAATTAAGTCATTTCGAGGGTCTTGAACAGAAAATTATCATGGTGAAGATAGTGAAGCCATGTCTAATAAAATATTTCTTCTTCTTCTGATTCTGATGAACTTTCATTGTCTTTTTCTTCTTCTTCGATTGAAACACCTGGACGAGGTTATATACAAAATTTGAGAAAGATTAGAAGTGATTTAGACTTCTTTCAAGTAAAATATCAAAACGTAGAAAATGCCTCTCTGACGTGTATATATATCACGTTGTGAAAAATTGGCAGTAATGTGAAAATTCATATTCATGACATCAATTTATGAGTTTCATGTGGTTGTTACTTCTGCCAAGTATTAATAAATTAAAGTTTCTAATGGAAGAATTCGACTAGATTGCTACTGGATAATTCAAATAATATTACTTTCTAAAAGCATTTTAGTTCATAATATGAAAGCCAGTCTTACTGCAGAAAGAGGTGACACAAGTCGTTAAATTGGAATTGAAATTGGAAGGCTGATAACAAAAAGACTGTAAATTTGTTCACTTTTGTATTTGTCTTGTGGCCATTTTGTATTTCAACCTAATTGTAAGCAATAACTCACTTGTCTGAAGCCAAAAATCTGGACACCACAATGAAGGCACACAATATCTCTATGAAACTTTAGTTTGCTCAGTTGAGGTGATACGAGAGAAAATGTTTTGAAAATTAAGGACATTAAATTTGATACTCGTATCGATCATGATACCGTGCCAGGGGACATTCTGCTAGGAAAAACAGTTGTTTGCTATCGATCAAGACTGGAAAGCCATTAATAAGGTCGTCCGGACCTGAAACGAAGTTGTCCAAAGTGTGGGTAACCCTCCAATTGCTGCTTATGTAATCATAAGCAGTAATGACAATGGACTTCTTGAATATGCAAACAAGGGTAAGTAAACCTTGTGCCACTCCTAGCCATATGTCGGGACCGATCAAGATTTTACCGTAAATGGAATCAAATTGATCAACAAACTCCAGACAGTCAAGAATTACAACATGTTCTCTCTTTGTATCAAAAGCTAGAACATTAGCGTCAGCTCTGAGCCAATGCAGAGAATCGCGCTAGAAAACAGGTGGACTACCAACAGCCAAATCACTGAAAGTATTATTACTTCTCAGTTGGATTTCACGCCACAAGCTAGATTTCTCCGATGAAAGTATGCGAAATTTGTAAAACAAGTTGGAATTTTCAGTCATGATAGATACTAATTTATATTGATCTGAACTGGGATAATCAACAACTAGGGTTGGATAACCAATCATCATAGAACTTGTAGGCTCTGGTATGGTATTAATTGGTGCGCTCCAATTATCGGATTGAAAACACAGTTTAATTTCGTCGAAGTCAAAGAGGCAGACCCTTACATGAGGCCAAAACTACAATGTCATCGACTAAAATCGTCTCACAATGAGGGGTTGATATAGGGTTTAAGGAGATTTTGTGGAATTTTCTGAATAAATCATTTGATGTAAAGATAAGTTGTGTAGAAACAATCCCTTTCATGTTGTAACAAAGTTTGAGAAAAACTAGGATCAGAAATGCAACGATTAAAATTCTTGTTTACAACTTTACATTGAACTGCAAACTTCAAGGGCAAGCGGGAGACAATCTCCCGAACTATATCATCCTTCACTTCCATATTGTTGCTTTCCTCTGCTCTGTTGTTGTTTCTCATGCCCTTAATTCGTTCTATTCTTTTTCGGAAAAGGGCCAAAAATGCCTCCGCCATCAACCTTTCGGCTCTAAAATATTCTTATTTTAACGGCTCCCTCTGAAATTAGAATTAATAAATTTATTTATTACGTAGCGCGATTCTATTATCTAATTTTGTAATGATCCTAATTAATTAAATAAAACTCCAACCCAAACCCAGATCCATACCCGCCCCGCCTAAAGCCCTATTTCTCATGGATTCACAACATACCCATTTGGATGGTTCTTCAAGGTTTTTCAAATCCTGATTATAGTTTTTGTTTAAATAAATCAACTAAATTAATAAGTAAATCTAAACTAAAGTACAACAAATGGTTTTAACAATGGATAAGCTACAAACTTTAGTTCTCATATTTTGAATTAGATTTGAAATCCTTCAGCTATAAAAATGGAGTTTCAACGATTTCCTCAACGATTTCTTTCATCTTATTCACCAAATCAACAACTAAATCAAATTAGGTCAAACAAAAATGACCTCAAAGATGGTTATACTCGAAGATTCAACAACTTACAACTTTAAATAGAACCCCAAACAAATTCGATCCTTGAACCTCAAATCATTAGATAAATCTGATTTTTGTAAATGTGTGATTTTGAGCTTAAATCTGATTGGTATTGTATTTGAAACTTAAAACTCATTATAAATCAGCTGAATATTGATAAGAAAAAAAATTGATTTTAAAATCTGTTTGAACGTCATTGAAGCTCAAATGAACCTCTAATGGAGATTTCAAATTTTCGATCAATAATTTATTGCTTATTTTGAAGTGGGTGATTCAGATTATTGTTCTTGGCATCATTATGAAGTTGTATTTCAATTTTGGAGTTCCCTAAAGCTGAATTAAGGTGACTTGGATCGATTTTGAAGCAGAGGTCCAGAAGAAGACGGTCAACATTTTGAAGACCAAATCAGATTTAGAACAATTAACAAAATGGAAATAGAGGTTTATTTTCTTAGTTAAACGAGGCTTTTAGGCGGGGCGGGTATGACTATCCGGATTTTGGATTGAAAATTTAATTAATTTGAATAAATTCAAAATTAGCTAATAGAATCTCCACGTAATAAATAAATTCATTAATTTTAATTTCAGAGGGAGCCGTTAAAAATAAGGGTATTTTAGAGCCAAAAGGTTGATGACGGGGCCATTTTTGGCCCAAAAGGTGGATGGAGGGTATTATTATACCAAAAATGATAGTTCAACGGCATTTTAGGCCCTTTTCCGATTTTTTTTCGAGACTAAAAAGGAATAGATCAAATGCTTAACCTAAAACGAGTCACTGTTTTCATTGGCGTTAAAAAGAATAAAACTTTATCCGGGAAATCTCGGAAGTGATTCGGAGAATCTGTATGAACATTCAATGAACTAGATATGGTGATTCTTAATGAATCTTACCCATTAAGAAATCAAAACAATAAATTAAAAAAAATAAAGAGAAGCCCGGTGCACAGCTTTTACTATGCACAGGGTTCGAGGAAAGGTCGGACCACAAGGTCTATTATTCAAAATAATTATATCAAGATTAAAAGTATAGATCTGTTTAATAAATTATATTCAATCTTGTATTTCGACAATCATACATTGGTGTACTCAAGCTGAATTTGATCACTTGTGCACAAACTAAACTTTATGTACCAAATTATCTACTATATTAGTAAAGGCCTAAAGGGATCCAAAGTGTTTGGCCCAGTGGCCAATACATTAGGTATTGCTGTCTGAGGTTCCGTGTTCGAGTCCTCTGATCAGCGAGAGTGGAACTGTGTTCCACAAAAAATCCCTCCATACGCGTAGGGCCAAGCGGTGTATACTAATCCGTAGGGCCAGGCCGGAGGTGGGGTTTTCTGGGGTATGGGACCGTAATGCGGTGGGACCAGTCACTTTAAAAAGTTTACCCTACCTTAGTTTTTGCCCCCAGGGGCACAGGCGAGTTGGTAAGTGGCAAGGTGATTGGGGTACAACCACTCCGACGTCGCGGGTTCGAATCCATGTGGTGACAGTCTTTGCTGAAATATTGCAAGGGTTGTTGCTGGGTTCGTGTCCCGTTGGTCCTCTCCCTTGCAGGGCTGCCACTCGCGCATATCCCTCGATTTACATCCCACCTGGCCAAGGGGCCTCTGGTACAGGTGGGGGTTTTCGCCTTCGGGACTTTCCCCTTCACAAAGTAAAGGCCTAAAGGGACACACCAACAAAACATCTCATTTAATAAAAATCTATATTGAACTGAATAAATACATTTGTTTCATAGTAAAGACTATTCTAAACGCGAGACTAATAGTAATGAATGAGTTTGCTTAGGAAAGATGAATCAAAAAAGTTTCTAGTTTTGCTGCAGACATATACTTCTTTTGGTCATTACAGTTTCCATTATCAGAACATAGTGAAATAGTATTGCATTGAAAAGTAAAACTAAAGCAGTTGTCTGTATATGGCTTCAATCCTCTTCATCTGTTTGTAGCAGGGGACCGACAAAAAAGGTTGACAAATGAAAGAAGGTGCTTTATAAAAATTCATTTCAGTCTTTTTTGTTAGTTTATTTATTCAGAATGAGTAACCTATACAAACAGGATAAATAATATTGGCAAAAACCTGTTCAGGACCAATTGCAATAACCTTATCTTTATATCAAGTTTGAGCTGCAAATGTGAATTTAGTAATTGTTGTTATGTCTATGAGCTCAACTGTGATTGACCAAAAGTGTGAGTGAGAAATAGAGTGAATGGGTGAGTTTTAACATCTATAAAATGTGATTAATTAAGAGAAGTTTAACCTTTTGTTTTGAAAGCATTTGCAACTTCTAATGTTAAGCCTCAGATGATGACATTTCCTATCATCCCTTCTTCTTTCTCTTTTCCGGAATGCTTACTAATAAACCAAAAAAATAACAATTTAAGAATGACTCGACAAGATTGTCATACTAAATATTGAAGCCCCATATAATGGTTGTATTGTATCCTTTCTTTTCCCCAAGTGTCATCTATATTTATTGTTCATTTCAATATGAGTAGTTCTTTTGGCTAGACAAGTAGCGATCTCTACCCGTTTGGGTTGTTGCGGTAAATTCACTTAAAAAGTTAACCCACTTTTTAATGAAAATATTTGTTACTGACATGATTTTTTTAATAACCGTGGTGTTCAGGGAATACCGGCTACCTCCCAACTTTAGCTCCAAAGCTTGGACAATCTTTTGTGCCCCATCAGTCATCCATATCCGCAGTACACTTAAGTGTAGATAATTAGATCAAACGGGTAATTTTTACGCTACAACCTATTCTCAATGATCTTTGCCATTTGTTCTTTTTCATCACTTGCCAAAAAGGGAGAAATCAAGTTAAAAACTGTTTTTTCAGTTGTAGTTTGAGAGTGTTCACTGAATTTCTACAAAGAACTTTTCTTCCACTTACAAACCACTCACAAATATTTAAGGGGGGAAAACACACAAGGTTACAACTAATTTCCCACAAAAAGAAAAGAAAATTCAGAAAACTCAGTCCGAGTGTCAAAACAGCTTACTGTGCAAAAGAAAAATACATATACATCATTGGTGTTTTCAACTTTGCACATCCAGTGATCAAGAATAAAAACCTCATGAGCAATATCAATTTCACATTTGCATTAGACGCAGAAATCTCTTCAAAAAATGTTTCTAATGCTTACATACAGATGTTTTCATGCTTGTACTACTGCTCTCAAATATTTAAAAGATATGCACATTAGCAAGTTGCAGATATGTGTACGTGATTCAAAAGGGCGGAAATTCAAACTCAAAACATACCTCAATTAATGCACAAAAATGACAATATCCGTAAATTTAACCCACCACCCCATCTTTTCCCCACCTAAAAAAGAAAAAAGAGAACTGTCAAGATCTGAATGCGGATGCCAGAAATCATACGCCAGGCGAACCTGGTTATGAACTTATAGTCTTTTCATTCTTGTGCCATTTCTCACACCATGACTGAGGTATCGATCTTCTTTAGTAAGCATCCCCCTCGAACACAAACACAACCTCTTCAAAATCAACCTCCAAGCAGTGCAACCCACCCTAGCTAGCTTGGAAGTCCAGGAACAGTCGCAATTTCTGTGAAAGGAGCTCACGAGTTCCATATAGTGGCTTACTACTGATGATCCAATCTTTCTCAAGAAGTCCTGCCTTTGCACTATGCGACATCTCATCATAGAAAGCAGAGACAATACCGTAGATGGAAGTCCTCAGGATATCAGCCATCGAATATGCTTTTGCATAAAAAAGGGTTCCTTTTCTTTTCCCTGCAAAGCCTGCTGCTGAATCTCTCCTTCCTGAGTTTAATGTAGCCCACTTAATACCAGCAGGATCCATTAAAGTATTTGACGACTGTAAGTTGGTTTTCTTGCCCATCAAAGTTTCAACAACTAATAAACTGGACAGCAATGTTGAGATAACAGCAACATTGTTCCCTGAAAGTTGAGCAACACCGAATCTGTCCCCCTTGTGTGAATGCACGGTTAGTGAAGCCACAATGCGGGCACACCAAGCTAGTAGCTGCATGCAGTTTAAATCTCTGTTTAGCATTTCATTTAAAGTAAGTGTTATAGGGTGTGTGTGGTATGGAGGAAAATATTTTCCATAAAATGTTTTCCAAATTACTCATGTTTGGGTGGTCAAAATGTTTTGAAAAACATTTTCTCTAGGAAACAAGTTCCTTAAAAATAAGGAAAATGACTTCACTAATAGAAGTAGGAAAAAGAAGTTCCATACGTGACATTCCAATTTCATTGTCTTCCCTACCCACCCAACGTCCCACTCCTTGACAATCCACCCAACGTCCCACCCCCTTGACAATCCCAACCAACGCCCCCCCCCCAACCACCACTCCATCTCATCCGCATAGTGTTTTGCTAAATTACATATAAATGCTCTTGGGATAAAAAAATCCTTACTAAACACTAGAAAATAAGTAAGAACCCCACTTATTTTCCAAGAAAGCATCTTCTAGGAAAACATTTTCCTTCATAACAAACACACCCATAGTCTTAGTTGCATATATTGACATTAGGGTACTTCAGGTTATGTGAATGACTGTAAAACCAAGGAAACTTAATACTTAAATTAAGAATAACAATGACCAGAGAGAAAAAAGCACAGCAAATTAAAAACATTCATTCAAGTAAAATTAGTGATTTACCTGAAAGTCATCAAATGATTCATAAACCTTTGAATCGGCAAGCTGTTCATTTAGAGAACGCAACTGATGAGACAGTTGCAAGGAGTTATCAACTGGAGAGCTTTCCAAAACTTCACTCACATTTCTTGTGAATTGTTCAACAGGGGTCAAGCACACAGAAATGACTCTTTTGTAAGTCTCACCACTTTCCTCAAAGAAGGCAGCTCGGCGCCAAGGGTCAACATTACCCTCACATACCATACAAAGGTCGAGGTATGCAAGATACTGCAAAAGAGATTTTGGTGTGCTCTCCTCCAATGCGGCAAGAAGCAGTTCACTTGGATTTGTTTCAGCAGCTGCAGAACCTTTTGGAGGGGCAAAGACAGACCGCTTTGTGTGTAACACCTAAATAATCAAAGTAACATCACTTTTGCTATTTATGCTAATTCCAGAAACTAAAAAGGGCAGCCCGGTGCACTAAGCTCCCGCTATGTACTGAAAAAAATAACCATCTTGAATATATAAAGCTAATTGAGAGCCTAACCTGGTGTGTGCATGTGTGCATATATATATATATATATATATATATATTTAGAGAGAGAGAGAGAGAGAGAGAGATAGAGAAAGAGAGAGAGGGAGACCTGGTGTAGATGATGACATAATTCCCAGCAGAGAATTACCACAAAACTTCCAATGTAGAAGATAATCTGCTCAGTGATAAAGTTTCCTACTGGAAGTTGACCCTTGAAATCGTAAGGTAGAAAAAATGCAAGGAGAGCTGAAAATGCATAACCAACAGCTGAAAGCTTTAGAGCTTTCCCAACAGCTAAAGGTAGCCCCATCTTAAAGCTGAAAAAGGGAGGACGCTGTTGACACGGAACTTAGTGTTAATGTCTCTGATCATAGAAAAGATACCACTAGTCACTGCATCAAACTACGATTTACATGATGGGAAGTGCATATGTTAATGAGAGAGAGAGAGAGAGAGAGAGCAACCAAAGAGAAATCAAACTATTAAAATCATAGAAATGAGACAAATCACAAATGGAGTTGAAAACTCTCATAGTTCCAGAAAACACAGACGGTTGAGTGCTTTCATACAGAATCAGATTTTTTGTGTAATTCTTTACCTTATATACCTTTACGGGGTATTTCCCCATACATCAATAAAATTACCTTATCAACTATTAAAAATCCTCAACTAACTGGAGCCCCCAATCAACCCACCTCTCTCCCCACACCCCAACACACATACACAAACAAAATTAAGCATCCCCTTGCCAAAAAGAAATGTCATTATCATACTAACTTAACGCGCCCATAAAATACAAACATTTATTCTTTGATATTATAAATAGTTAAATCAAGCGGAAAAATATTAACTTATCATGATTACCATAATTATGAAAGGACTGACATCAATCATTTTTAAAAAGGCACAAGACATAAACAGACCCTCAAACTTGGCCTTAGGTGGCAAGTATGTACTCCAACCTTAGGTGTGCATAAGTAGTTACTTCAACTTGTCTCCACTTTGTCAGTTGTTCAACTTACAAAATTATCATCTAGAAACCTCCAAAATTCATGTGACACATCAGCATTTGTGTTTACCTATTCAACTTTATACAAGTTGAGGTGCCTACTTCTGCAAAGGCAAGCTGAGGCCAAGTCTGAGGGCCGTTAAAAAAAACATATCGAAGATCATAATTCATGACATTTCCTAGACAAGTCAATCACATATTAAAATCGACATAGAGTTGCCACATTTATACCTGGATGATCGGGAACTGCAAAACCCAACGCTTCTTATATACATAATGCACTCCATAGAACAATCCAATCTGCAAACCTTTAACCCCTAATTTCCCAATAACCAACCGCCTCGACTCCAACTGATCGAAATCATGACAGCTCCAACACAGGCTAATCAGAGACAAAGACGCCGATACTGCAGACACCGCCACAAACAGCACGAAACTAAGCGAAGCCCTAACACGGAGCCGAAAATCGGGGGATAATAGTGGCTGGGTGTTGGAAATGGGAACGAGTATTAGCTTAGCAGTAGTGAGGAGAAGCTCTAAAGAGGAAGCAGCACGTTGAGGGCGGGGAGAAGAGATGATGAAGAGGGAAGTGGAGAAGATGAGGAGAGAGAAGTGGAAAAGTATGAAAGCGAAGATACTGAGAAATGCGGGTTTGAAAGGGGAACGTGTGAAGAGAGAAAGGACTAGGGTTTTAGAAAGGAAGAAGACGGATGTGGATTGAAGTGCTTGCCAGATTAAGAACCCTAGGAACCGGTGTTTGACGACGGTGGTAGCGCCGCCGTCTTTATCTCTGAATAAGGATCTTTCTACTATGGATAAAACCATTTTCCGGCTTCGTTGCCGCCCGGAAAGACGGCGGAGAGTGAAGTGATTTAGGGGTTTAGAGGGTGGTGACTGGTGGTCCGACCTACTGCATAAATGTCCAATGGGGGCGATGAGTTTCTTACGGCACTTAGGCGGGAACTTAAGCGACGCCGTTCCTCTGAATATTTTTCTATTTCTCTAATTGCGAAAAAAAGACTACTCCTAGAACTATTACTTTATTGGCTTAATTTAAGTATTTATTGCCTTTAAGCTCTTTTTATTTTTTGTGGTGTTGGGAAAAGAAAAAAAGTACTTTTAAGCATTTACTTGTTGGTCAAAAAAGTATTTTCTCCGTCTCAAATTATTTGTCACTTTTTTATTTACACGATCCTTAAAATATATTTTTCTGTCCCAATTTATGCGGCATCATTTGATTTGACACGGAGTTTAACAAAAAAAATGAACAACATTTCTTATATAAATATATGATTGTAAATCATCTCATAAAGTTAAATTGTTTCTAAATATATAAATGTGACATTCTTTTTGGGAAAGACCAAAAAGGAAATTGTGTCACATAAATTTGAAAATAGAGAGTATTAATTAGGAAGATATTTGACATACTTTACACTTATTTATGTCTAAGTTATAATATCTCTCTCAATTAAATGTTTACTATATTTATATATCATCTTCATTAATGACAAAGGGTAAAATGGAGAAAATATTATACCTTAGAACTTCTTAAACGACAAAACTACAAATAATTTGAGACAACTATCTTTAGTAACTAAGACAAATAATTTGAGACATAGGGAGTACGAAACCAAAAGTCAAAAGTTATGTATTACCGACTTATGACTTTTAGCTTTTAGCTTATAAACTACTTTAAAAAGAAAATTCAAACACCCTCTATATTTAGATTTTTTTATAAAATATTACTTTGCAAATACGTTTTTGTGAGTATTTTACTATTTAGAGATGAGGGGTTCTTTTGAAGTGAAGAGAATACATTTGTTCTATTGAATTTGAATTTTGACCGCTATCTCGTGAGTGCTTTCTCTGCAAAATCCTGGGTATCAAATCACTCTTCTGATCAGTGTTATAGTCTGACTATTGTCTTAACAGTAGGGATTAATTGTGTTTATTCTAGGAAAGGTGAAGTTAATTTATGATAATTATTTAAAAAGTTCACTTGTTATCTCCTTAGTTCCTGTATTAGCATATCTAGAAGAAGCTAACAAAAACTACCAGGACGCACGCAAAATTTGTACCAAATTATATTGTCCTACTAAAAGTTACTTTCTTTTTTGAATTATATTTGTTCAATACATTATTATCAATGTTAAACAGAGCAATATACATGTGATATACACTGAATATATAGCAGTGTATATCACATATATATCACTGGATTAACGCGGTGGGCTGAGCAGCAAGCAGCAGTGAATTGTGGGAAGCAGTGGGCCTCTCGGCAGTGGGCTTTCGGCCAGTCCAAAAGGATTTGTTCCAGCAGTCTTGGGCCTAGGCAGTGGGCCTCTCGGCCAGATCTGCAGATCCAAGTAACAATAGGATATTGTATATATGGTATATATATTTGTAGTATATTGTAATGAAAAGGATACCTTAATTAGTGTTATACACCTACCATAATTGTAAGTTAGAATTATGGTAGAATAAGGATTTAGAAGTAGAATAGGAAAAGAATTTTCCTATTATGGAAATATGTAACTTGTATATATATCTATTCAATCAATGAAAATAATCAAGGGGGTTATTTCTTTCATTGTATCAAAAGACTAGGTTTTACAAAAAAATTTCTCTCCCAAAATTTTTTGGACCCTTCGGCCGAGACACCCCCCCCCCCTTCCCCCCTCGGGTCTCTCTTCCAAAATTCGTCTTCCGCTCTAAAAAACCTCTCTTAAATTTCCCCTCCTTCTTTGTTCTTATCAATATGTCTAAGAACAATTTTCACCCTGCCCTCACGGTTTCCAATATCAAGCTAAGTGTCCCTATTGTCCTTGAAATGTAAAACGTGCAATATGCAACGTGGGCGAAGTTGTTTAAAATTCACGCTATATCTTATCAAGTTCTTCACCATATCATTCCTCCCGCTAGATCCCTTCCTGTGGAGGATCCTGAGTTATGGATTACACTTGATGCTACCGTTCTTCGGTGGATATACGTCACTATTTCGGTGGACCTTCTACAGACGATTATTGAGCCAGATACCACGGCTATGGCTGCATGGAATAGATTGCGTGACATATTCCAAGGCAACCAACATTCCCGTGTCGTCACACTCGAGCAGGAATTCTCTCTCATTCGAATGGACGAATTTCCGAACGTTTCTGCATATTGCAAGAAACTAAATGAGTTGGCGGATCAACTACGTAATGTTGGCGCACCAGTAACAAATAATCGTCTAGTTCTACAGTTGATTGCCGGTCTTTCGGAGGCCTATAATGGTGTTGGAACTCTCCTTCGCCAAAGCAACCCTCTTCCCGACTTCCATCAAGCCCGCTCCATGCTTACGTTGAAAGAAGCCGGTTTGGCTAAAAAGGCGGCTACCGGAGCAAGCCCAGTTGTCATGATGGCGTCCTCTCCTAATCCTTCAGGTTTTGTTAATAATTCGGGCCAAAATCATAACAATGGTGGCGGTAAGAATAATCGAAAGAATAATAACAAAAATCGCGGGGGCAAACGCAATGGTTCTAGTGGCGGTTCCGGTGGTCAGCAAGCAGGCGGTGGGTCCCATCCAGTGAACAGTGGCCCACCACCCCGCAGGCGATGGTGGGGCCCATGGCGATGGGCTGAGGCGATGGGTCGTGGGCCAACGATCCTCTAACGCAGAGTTTCGGCGGTGGGGTGGCCGGCGATCGAGCCCAATACCAGCTGATGGCGGCCCATCGCCATCGCCCAAAGAACGGCAACAACGGCGATTCACGGCCCGGTTCGGCCACGGCCAGGAGTTCTTGGGCCCCGACCTCCATAAGCCCATCATGCAGCAGGCCCCACTCAGACCGATATCGAGGCCGGGATGCACACGTTGGGATTGACTCAACCGGACCCAAATTGGTACATGGACACCGGGGCCACTACTCACATGACTTCCGAATCAGGTACTCTCTCATCTTATTCCAATTTGAGCACCCCCTCGGGGGATAATTGTTGGTAATGGCAGTTCTATTCCAATTCTAGGGTATGATCAGAAAACGTTGTCTCCCCTCAATCCACCACTCCTCTTGAAAAATACTTTACATGCTCCTAAATTGATTAAAAATTTAGTGTCTGTCCGAAAGTTCACAAATGACAATTCTGTTTCTGTTGAATTTGATCCTTTCGGTTTCTCTGTGAAGGATTTGAAGACGGGGAGTCATCTCATGAGGTGTGATAGTAGGGGGGATCTGTATCCTATCATGCCCGGTTTCAGTCCATTGAGTCCAGCCTTGCCGTCAACTTTTGCAGCCATCTCTCCTTCCATGTGGCATGCTCGTCTGGGTCATCCGGGATCTTCTATTTTATCAGCCTTAGATAAAAATAGCTTTATTTCTTGTAAGGGTACGAGTCGTACTCCAATTTGTCAGTCTTGTTCATTAGAAAAAATTGTTAAGTTGCCATTTGTAGACTTCAATTCTCATACTTCTATGTCATTTGACATTATTCATAGCGACTTATGGACATCTCCTGTTCTTAGTTCAATGGGTCACCGATATTATGTTCTCTTTTTAGATGATTATTCTAGATTTCTGTGGACGTTTCCAATTGCGAATAAATCACAAGTGTTTTCCGTCTTCATCAAATTTAGAGCGTTCATTCGTACTCAATTCGAAAGAGAAATAAAAAATATTCAATGTGATAATGGGAAAGAGTATGACAATAGGGAGTTTCGAGAGTTTTGTGCTAATAATGGGATAAATTTTCATTTTTCGTGTCCTCATACATCTTCACAAAATGGGAAAGCCGAACGCAAAATTCATTCTATAAATAACATTGTCCGAACTCTCTTAATTCATGCCTCCGTACCTCCATATTTTTGGCATCATGCTCTACAAATGGCCACATATCTTCTGAACATAATTCCGTCTAAAGGTCTGACATATTCTTCTCCCCTCAAAATCCTATATAATAAGAACCCTTCTTATTCTCAGCTTCGGATTTTTGGAAGCTTATGTTATCCGTTATTCCCATCCACCACAATTAACAAACTTCAGGCTCGGTCTACCCCGTGTGTATTTTTGGATTATCCGTCAAATCATCGTGGTTATAAGTGTTTTGATTTATCCTCCAAGAAAATCATAATAAATCGCCATGTCATTTTTGATGAAACTCAATTCCCTTTTACGAAAGTTCATACTCCCGAGCCTAAGTCGTATAATTTTTTGGATGACCAAATATCCCCGTATATTTTTCAGAATTTTTTGGACTTCTCCCGCACCCAAAATCCTCCAGCGGGCCCACTGCCCGCTGGACCCAAAATATCGCCACACCCAGCTATTCCAGCCATCGAGCAGTTCCGAATCGGGCGGCCCACCACTCTGAACTGGTCCAGTCGACTATTCCAGCTTTTACCGATTTGGGCCAGCAGGCCCATTGCCTGCTGGCCAGTCCGTCCCGAGCCCAGAAAATTCCCAAAATTCCCTCAATTCTTCCTCAAGTCATAGGTCGGTCACTCGTGGTCAGCAGGGTATTTTTACACCTAAAAGACATTTTAATTTACATTCTGATGTCTCTAAATTCCCCTTGCCCCGCAATCCTGTGTCCGCATTAAATGACCCTAATTAAAAAATTGTTATGACTGATGAATTTAATGCTCTTATTGATAATAAGACGTGGGAGTTGGTGCCCCGTCCATATGGTATTAATGTTATCAGGTCTATGTGGATTTTTGCTCATAAGGAGAATTCAGATGGGTCATTTGCTCGACATAAGGCGCGACTTGTTGGTGATGGTAAGACTCAGCAGGTTGGGATAGATTGTGGTGAGACGTTTAGTCCGGTGGTCAAACCGGCTACCATTCGCACTGTGCTAAGCTTGGCTCTTTCAAAGACTTGGCCAATTCATCAGTTGGATGTCAAGAATGCTTTCCTACATGGGGATCTCAAGGAAACAGTATATATGCATCAGCCGTTGGGTTTCAGGGATCCAAACCATCCTCATCATGTATGTTTATTGAAGAAGTCCTTATATGGGCTTAAGCAGTCTCCGAGGGCCTGGTACACGAGGTTTGCTGACTTTGTTTCAACTATTGGGTTCACTCATAGCAGGTCAGACAATTCCTTGTTCATCTACCGTCGTGGTTCGTCCTTGGCCTACATTCTGTTGTATGTGGATGATATCATCTTAACTGCCTCCTTTGATGCTTTGCGCCAATCTATCATGGCCATGCTCAGTTCTGAATTTGCTATGAAAGACTTAGGGCCTTTGAGTTATTTTTTGGGGATTGCCGTCAAGCGTCATTCAAGTGGGTTGTTTCTGTCTCCAGCGGAGTATCTTCTTTGAGATCATCGAGAGGGCTGGGATGTCATCCTGTAAGTCCACTTCCACGCCAGTGGATGCAAACCCAAAGCTAAGTGCCACAGCAGGTGCACTATACGAGGACCCGACCCGCCATCGCAGTCTTGCAGGGGCCCTCCAGTATCTTACCTTTACCAGACCGGATATTACATATGCGGTTCAGCATGTGTGTTTATTCATGCATGATCCCAGAGTTGAGCACATGAATGCAATCAAACGCATCATTCGGTATATTCAGGGGACACTAGACTATGTGTTGCACTTGTATCCGTCGTCTACATCTACGCTTGTCTCCTACACGGATGTTGATTGGGGTGGTTGTCCCGACACCAGACGGTCGACTTCTGGCTACTGTATGTTCCTTGGCAACAACTTGGTCTCCTGGTCAGCAAAACGCCAGGCAACTCTATCCCGCTCAAGTGCCGAGGCAGAATATCGAGGGGTAGCGAATGTGGTCTCCGAATCATGTTGGCTACGTAACTTGCTTTTGGAGCTTCATTGTCCCATTCAGAAGACAACCTTGGTATATTGCGATAACATTAGTGTCATCTACCTTTCAGGTAACCCCGTTCAACACCAACGCACCAAGCATATCGAAATGGACATTCACTTTGTCCGTGAAAAGGTTGCAAAGGGTCAAGTTCGCGTATGCCATGTCCCGTCTCGTTATCAAATTGCAGACATCTTTACAAAGGGTCTACCAGCGGTTCTCTTTGAAGATTTTAGGGACGATCTCGGCGTTAAAACCGCCCGCTATGATTGCGGGGTGTGTTAAGCGAGCAATATACATGTGATAAACTTGAATATACATCAGTGTATATCACATATATATCAACTGGATTAACGCAGATGGGCCGGCGACAAGCAACAATGAATTGTGGGAAGCGGTGGGCCTCTCGGCGATGGGCTTCGGCGATCCAAAAGGATTTGTTCCAGCAGTCTTGGGCCTAGGCAGTGGGCCTCTCGGCCAGATCTGCAGATCCAAGTAACAATAGGATATTGTATATATGGTATATATATTTGTAGTATATTGTAATGAAAATGATACCTTAATTAGTGTTATACACCTACCATAATTGTATAGTTAGAATTATGGTAGAATAAGAATTTAGAAGTAGAATAGGAAAAGAATTTTCCTATTATGAAAATACGTAACTTGTATATATATCTATTCAATCAATGAAAATAATCAAGGGAATTATTTCTTTCAATCAATATAAATACTAAATGTTAAAAAGAAAACAAAAAAGTTCAATTGAAAGTAATAAATAATATTTTTGTTAAAAGGACTTGTGTTAGGATTGGCACTACAAACTCCTACTCAATAAAAATCCAACTAACAACTACAGTTTTAAAGTTGCTTAATAAATAAGCCATCGTATTTTTCTTTAATAATAAAACATCATTTACTTCCAAAAGTCGGCAAACTTTGTTATATGAAAATCCACGCAGCCCTCTTAACTTCTATTTTACTCTTTTCAAGCTTTTCACAGATTCGGACATTTGTATTTGAACAGCTAAAGCTAAAGAAAGTTTAAAAGAAACACGTCAGAACGATATAATAAAAAATAAAAATAAAAAAGGCGATCGAAAAGAAAACATCCCTTCATGTTTCCTTTCCTTAATTAACATTCCTACATTATCAGGCCTTCACAACTACTTGTTTGTCTCGTGCTCCCAATGCAACATGAATAAGAAAGAAGTTTTGAGCCAAATATAGAACAATAGCACAGAAAACATACTGTTTCATTGGCAACTCTGCGGCAAACTTGAAATGCATGAACAGCTATAAAGATCCAAGGCCGCAGAAAAAATCAAAACAGTCTACAAGGAATCACAGGTTTGACGCCTATAACAGGTCTCACATATGACCATGATATTATTATGCACTGGAAGGTAGTCTTCAATTGAGTAAAGAGGAAATTATCCAAATTAGAGAAGTATCACCTTCAACATTCATCGCAAACTGTTTACAATCAAGAGAGTTAAAGCACCTTCAAGCAAATAACAAAAGGAATAGAAGTGGAACTTTGAGCCAATTAAAGGTGTTAATACAAGAAATAGACTGTACATAGGCAACCTCTGCCCAATATTTTGCTAGAACCACTGAAAAAGAACCAACACCTCCTTCGGAAAAATGAACATAACAAACAATCTACACTGTTTAATACCTTGACCATGAAAGCTTACTATAATCTAGTTGCCCCAACTCATACCAAATGGGAAAAAACCTAAAAAGCATCAAATATGAATAGTTTGGCTGGGAGAGCAAATCGAGAAGAATATACACATGAATCTTCATAATTTGGTCATGGTATGGAGATGTTAGGTCAGTCAAGCAAGCTCATCATCAACAGGATCTTTGCGCTGCAATGATTAATCAAAAAGATCAGTCATGCGAATGCCATAAACGAAACACTTGTGATACAAAGTAATAATCAATACCCTATTGTTTCAATAAACACTTGTTCTATATGAAGTACATAAACCCTCTATTCAGAAAGAGCAACAAGGCTACTCCCTTAAATAAGGGAACGTCTCATCAAAGTATATCACAACCAATGGTTGCTCAGGGAACACTGCTCTGACAAGGTCACCAAAGAAAAACCAACTATAGGCATATTGCAATGAAGAATTTGTACATCTAAAAAGCATAGAACTAAGAAAGAAAGAAAAGCCTTTTCTTTCGGAGATTTAAGAGTCAGAACTGGGAAAGCCCTTATCATTAGATCATTTGTCTGTCCCCTTCTTTTTCATACTGTTTCACAAGGGCAGAGCGAAAGGAGTTTGACTTGCATATTGCTCCATTCATCCCATAAAATATGACCTAATTTGACATGTGAGGTGAAGTAAACTACTTAAATAGCTTAATATGTCAAATTTTATAGAGAAATGTTTATATTTGTTTGAAATGTGAAATAAGGAGCAACAGTTAAGTTATTAGCAGAAGTTAGAAACAGTTTTAATAATATTACTTTTATTAGTTTAAATTGTTGGAGTATGAAGGACATCCCATGTAACGAAGAAGTCAACTTTTTTGAATTAAAAAGGGAAGTAGTCAGTTTTACAGTGATGGAAGTAACAAACTGATATTCTCATTAAAAGAATAACAAAGTAGCTACAGAAAAGTCAGCTAGTAATGAAAGAAGATACATATCACGGCATTGCTCAAATGTAGATATCTAATTGAATGTGAATTCTTGAAAATTTGTGAAACCATTTAAGGCAAAGTGGCAGAGTTAATCACCTCATGAATTACAAAGAAGTTATCAGCATATTAAGCCCTTGAGCAAAGTTGCAGTTCATGGCCTCACATATGCTAACTTAGTTTTCAGAATACCAGACCGGACTAAAGGATTTGTGGTGATGGTAAAGCGCTAGTTAGGAGAATTTATCATGTTGAAGCAAACTATATGCTGATGTAGTAGCTTACCTTTCGCTTGCTGACATAAGGCTGTAACTGCACCATACTCTGGGACTGGCTTTCAACCTTAGCAGATTTGTGATTCTCCAGCTGAAATTCTATTCTAGATTCCTTCCTAGTACCTGATTGCCAAACTCTGCCAAAATTTGGGAGCCAGTTCACATCAAAAGTGTTAGTCACGAGCTCCCCTTTACTCTCCAACTCCAGCTCAACTTTTCTTCTCTCTGCCCAAGCAGCACCAACCCGGTTTGGGTTTAGTTTCGACTTCTTCTGATTAGAAGGGGGAGGGTCATTCCGTCCAGGGTTTAATATAAAATCTAGCTGACTTTTTTCAGTCGCATTGAACCATGGAGGAGGTGCTCCAGAGTGAACATTGCCAAGGGAATCTTCTTGAAATGTTAAAGATATCTGTGTAATGTTTGGTGGACCTGAAGGAGAAATTTTCATTCTTCAACTGTAAGAATAGGTGAAGACACACCAAGAAGAAAGAAGACACACCAAGAAGAGAGAAGAAACACCACAATAACCAATCCAGGAACATATTAGACGTCCACAAACATGATCTTACAACTTGGAAATATTACTAAACATATAGTCTTAACTAAAGTGCATGAAATGAAAAATTATGCAGAAAGTAGAGAGATCAATACCCAGAGAACTTCTCTTCCCCTTTGTCATTCCTCCATCCCGAGTTACCTGGCACATCAACCAGAGCAATATTTACATGACGAGGAAAAACTTCTGGAAAGAAAAATTTTAGACAGCCATTTTTTTTGTTGATACAGAGACATCCATATTGGGTAGAACCAAGAAAGCACACTATAAGTGTTAAGACCAGTAAGGGACCAGAGACAAATAGAAAATACAATCACCAGTTATAGTATCAAGGAAATCAATCCAACATGTTGAAGAAGAGTAAAGACAAACTATTAAACTTTGTGAACTAAGAACCAATTGAAAATTATACGTTAGGAACCTTTTAGTTGGCACAATTTATATATCATTACAGATACGATTTTGCCCTAATCAACCGAATCCATTTCGTCCAAGCAGGATCTGAAGTATCGGTCTTTAAGAAAATGAATGAGAATAATAGGACTCAATTATAAGCTTCCGATTTAGGTGGGTAACCACCTAATGTAATCAAAATTTTGGATCTAATATCTCCTAATCAAAATCACTATTTGGATAATGTGCAAAAGATCATTTCCAGTGACCAATTACCAATTTAGAGAAACAAATTAGAAGTTAATAAATTAATAAACAATCAGATATACAACAAATCAGAACCAGTTTCCTTATCAAAACCAAACAGGCTCACGTGGACTATATCAGCCATATGATATTCTAAATCCAGCATTCCAATTGAGAAGCAAAAAGTAGGACCTGACATTGTTCTATTAAGCAAATAACTTTCCGTGCATTCAGAAGATGGAGGTAGCGGAGATGAGGATGTTTAGATGGATGTGTGGGCATACCCGGAGAGATATGATTAGGAATGAAGTTATACGGGGCAAGGTGGGAGTGGCACCGGTGGCGGACAAGAAGAGGGAAGCGAGGGTAAGGTGGTTCGGTCATTTGAAAAGGAGGTGTGAGGATGCGTCAGTAAGAAGGGTTAGCGGTAGCAGGAGTTAGGAGAGGTAGGTCAAAGAAAAATTTGTGTGTGTGTGTGGGTGGTGGGGTGGTGGGGGGGGGGATTAGACATGATATGGCACAACTTCAACTAACGGAAGACATGACCTTCGATAGAAAATATGGAGGTTGAGGATTAGGTAGAAGGTAAGGGAGTATTGTCGCACTCTTATTTTTAGACGTGTATTACACTTTGTTGTTGCGTGTATTTTGCCTCTTGTTATTAGCAAGATTATTTAGTACTCGCGTAGTTTTTTTTATTCTTCGATCTACATTACCATCTGTTGAACATTTGTGTTGTATCTTGTTACTTCACTACTATACTTTTTGTATCTGCTTTGAATTACTTTTTTGTTCCTTTTACTTTCTTTTCTCTTCTTTTCTTCTCTTACTTTCTTTGAGCCAAGGGTCTTTTGGAAACAGTCTCTCTACCCCACAAAGGCAGGGTAAGATCTGCGTACATTCTACCCTCCCAGACCCCACTTGTAGGATCACACTGGGTATGTTGTTGTTGTTGTTAGAGTCAAACTGTTTATATTGTGAATTTCCCATTAACATTAAGAACGTAAAGGATCTTAAGGTTTTCCAATGAAACAACAAATGTCAAACCGCGCAGTTCTTACAGATTTGTTTCCTTGTAAAGAAAGTATTTGTGATCTCTTTAATTGGTTCTTATTTAGCTTGCTACAAGAGCTTTTCCCTAGAACAACATCTCCTTGCAGCCAATTATACAAGGGGTGGATAGAGTTTGGATTGAACCAATGGCGTATAAGGATCAAACAAACTACTTACATTTATTGACGGTGACAGAATTAGGACAGCAAGATAGAGATTAAATTATGAAGGCATGCATGTTTTCTTATGATTAAAGAATGTGAGATATGGAAGTTCGATTTCCACAGGCATCTACAATCTTTCGACACAAATGATTATAGCCTCCTTGACAGATGATTACCATCCCTGCCAGTCAAATATATGAAAACTATTTATTGTATATGTCACCACTTAATATAAAGAAGACAAGCAACATTTTTAATAGGTAAGAAGAACAAAAGCACAGAGAGAAGAAGCAGAAATTCATCATAAGGGGGGGAAATCATGTCCTGATGAGCACTATATTTGTTCCTTTGATAATCAGATGTAAGAGAGAAAACTCATCACCTAATCTGTATGAACACTTTTCAGAAAAAAATATAAAGATAAGACGTCTATCTTGATGGAAACACATTTCTATAACTAGAAGTTTCATGGTTCTCAATGTTCAGGCTTCAAATAAGAAGGTTAAAAGGTTGAAGTGGGCCAGAAATACAAAAGATCTTGGCATGCTTATCTGAGAAGTGCAAAGACAGAATAATGGAAAGGAGGCTAAAAAAATAATATATTCAACTGATCTCAAATTCTTTCCTAAACAAGAAAATTCCATCTTTAAGTCTTTGTTACACCAAACATAAAAGTATCAAAAAAAAATGATAAAGTGTCAACTATGATGGCCAAAGTTGAGCAAATGACGTAGCAAAATTCAACTAGCTCGTGATAGGATGTCTTGCTGGTGGTGCACAATGACCTTAGTATCCGAGCTTGAACAACAAAAAGATAAATAACATGAAAAGTAAATAGCAGATATGCCTGTTAAATAGACTTACAGAATCACCATTAAGACATTGGTGAGAAGTTGTTGTGGCATGAAACCACAAGCACTTTTGGCCATCTGTGCAACAAGAAGTTCACAAGATCACTTTCAGTCAGTGAACAAAACATGTAGTCAGCAAACATCATACCACCATATGAAAAGAGAAAACTATAAGGCACTAACTTGACAGGTCATTGGAGGAACAAGCATCTTCACAGAGTTGTCCGCCCATGCACGTACCGCGCAAATTGGGGCCATTTGTAACACTATGCATTTCGTTTCCAGATATCTGTGATCTCTCATTCGTATAATTTTGTAAAGGTACAACACTATTTGAAACATCAGCGGTAAGAGCATGAATATTATCTTTTTCAAAACAATTTAGATAGTCAGAGTTCCTTTTATTTTGGATATCATTTGACGGTCCAATTATCGTTGCACGAGATCCTCCATCAAGAGCTCCCTTCTTCAATAGATTGCACTTCTTCTCCCACTGTACATATGAATACATGACAAATGACTTTATCAAGGTTCAGAATGATAGGAAATCAATCTTCTAAACAAATCAAAAAGTTTAAGATGATAGTGTATATATTCAACTTGACATGTGAGAATTAAATTCAGCAACTCTACGAAATCCTAACATTCACCTCTTGCATCTAAATATTCAAAAATTTCATACCTTGGCGAAGTCAGCCTCTGTAATCCGAAGAGTATCAACTTTGTCCATTCCACCACCATACTTCCACAAAAAACCTTTGACTTTCTTCATATGATCCACACTAGCCAAATGCCTAATCGCATTGTCTCTATATCCAACAAACACAAAATCTAAAAAGGAACATATAATTTATTAATTAATCAGAGCAGCAGCAAGTAATCGTTGCGTACCTAGCGTAGAAGCTGTCGAGTTCACTAATATCACACTCACAGAAAAGGCACCAGAGGCGATTGAGCGAAGCATGTTCAGGGCGAAAAGGGATAGGGTTTCTGAGGAAGAATCGAATATCGGAGAGCTTCGATTGGAAGCGGGAGAGGACCGCTGCCAGCGACTTTTTGTGGTTAGGGAGGAAGTTATGGCGGCGTGCTTGGTTGTGATTGAGCTTGCAAACTACGCAGAATTCGAACTGTTTATCGTTGCTCATGCTCTTTCGTGCGATTGTTGGGAGAGTTATTTGGGCTCTAAAATTCAGTCAAAGGGAAAGCAAAGGCCACCCGCGCAATTGGTAATGACCCGCAGCGCCGCACTCCTTGCCCGTTTCGGTTTCCTTTTTACCTTGGGTGCGGTTCAAAGGTAAAATTCTACATTAAAATATAGTAAATGTTAAAAAACTAAGACTGATTAATTTCTCAATATGAATACATTAAATTAATCTTTATTTAAATGTTAATAAATATAAAATTTAAATAAAATGTTAATTAATCTAATATTATATCAGTAAAGTAATTTTAAAAAGTATACACTAATTGGCGGTGGCAATGACCAATGGTGGTGGTTTAGTGTGGTACGAATTAGTTAGTAGTGACGGTGGCTGACAGTAATAATTACTGGTAGTGATTGAGTAAAGGCAATTAATAATTGTGGTGGGTGATAATGGTAGTTAATGATAGTAGAGATGATTGATAGTGATGGTCGATGACATATAGTGATGGTGTTGTGGTAATGATGCACTATTGAAAACATGTCAAAAATCGAGGGGAAAACCGACGGACAACATAGATTTTTTACTAAAATCGACAAAAATCAACGGCCTTGATAAAATCGAAAAATGGCGCGTCGGTTTGAAGAAATTGAGAGACAAATTTGGTTAAAACCGACGGAGTCAGTCAATTATGTAAAATAAAAAAAATATTGGATTTTATTGAAAAGTTGGTATAAAAATTAAAATAAAATAATAATCTGTGGGAGCTGCTATATTCAACCATTGGAGAAGTCTGCTCCATATGCTCCTAGTCATGACACATTCGACAAATAAGTGATCCCTCGTCTCTGGCGCTTGTTAGCACATTACACATAGTAGATTCAATTGCATTCCTCATTTTAGTAGTCTGTCCACTCTGAGCTTGTTGAATGATTAGTAATTGGCCTTTAGCTTTGAAAATCTTTCTGATCATCCAACAAGATTGCTGAGGGATTTTCACAGTTTCGATTGGTTGCCCCTTGATGTAGTAGCTATGTAGCCACCTGATATTGCTAGTTATTACCGTGATCTACATGGGTTTGTATACCATGTATATCACGATTTCACAAGGCAAATTACCATATGTGAAACCGTAGTATACACCGTATACAAACCCGTGTATATCACGATTTTTGGAAGGTTTATTTAGTGTATATATTATATTAAATTAGTATTGTACACTTACCATAATTATAGGATTCTTGTACAACTAGAATAGGGTTTTGGGAGTAGAATAGGAATATGATTTTCCTATTATGAAAAATTGTAAATTATATATATACTCTTTTCATTAATAAAAATAATCAAGAGATTATTTCTTTCAGATCTATAATCGATCTTGTTTATTGCCTAAATCCCAGCATGATTTAGTTACTACAGCTTTATTCCAAACTTTCAGCTAAATCAAATTTAACTCCAGCCTTTGGAGTACACATCCTATCATATGAAATCAGAGCCTTCTTTGTTATAGCTTTTGCCCCAGACCAAATATTGTTAGAAATTTGCCTTTGGTGGGGAGGTGCGTTCATCCATATTTAATGACTTAAACACTAGGGTTCCGCATGTTAGAGACTTTGTCTCTTCACACGTGTATAATCTACTAAGTGAGTAGATGACCGTAGGGCCAAAGATCGTCAAATTTCGTTGAGAAATGAAAGAGATATTGGTCCACAAAGTAAGGTGTTTGAGGCATAAAAATATGGTGTGGAACAAATCTACCACATCGGTGGGAAAAGGAAAAATTGTTCTCTTTATAAGTCTCAAAATTGGCTAAGGGTTTGGGACCCCAAGGGGTAATCCATGTGTTTGAAGGAGGGAAGACCTAGATGTGCTTGGGTACAAGGCTAAGTCCACACGCACGCCGTCGCCGCCCGTCCGTCCGGTCCGGTCTCGGGTCGTGGGTCATGGGCCTTGGGCCTCTTCTGATATACCTAGGGATGGCAACGGATCGAATCTAGACCGAATCCTACTAGATCTAGATCCATTTTCATACATGGATCCAGATCCGAATCTAGATCCATCGGGTCCATAAAAATCAGATCCAAATCCGGATCCATCGGGTCCACGGATCAGATCTGGATCCACATGTAAAAATTTTGCCTTGCTAAGAATTTTTTTTTGAACTGACAAATGATTTTTACTTAGCTAACAGTTTACTGTGTTTCAATTTTGAAATGTTCATATGAGATATTTTGTTCGTTGTCTCATTTTGATTGTGAGCTATTAAATAAAAATGTTGGACAATGACAATAGTTGTGAAAAATGATAACTAGTATTTCCACAATGCAGAACTTGCATGTGCTTGAAATCTTCACAAATGAAGTGAATATAATTTTAACTAGTCTATGGAGATGTTGGTCATTCACTAATATAACATTAATTTTATTATCGAAGTTACCTCTTTATTTTTTGGTTTTTGAGAATTAAACTTGCAAGGATGTGCTTATCAATTTTAAGAAAATACTTATAAAATTACATTCTATGTTATGAATATATTTAATAAAAAATGGATCCACAGATCGGATCTGGACCTGATACGGATCTCAAATACAAGATCCAGATCCAGATCCGATCCGGCATAAACGGATCCGGGTCCGATCCGGATCCGTCGGGTCCAAATTTTGAAGATCCATATCCTATAAAATGGATCTGGATCCACCTGATCCGGACCAGGTCCAGGATTCACTGCCATCTCTAGATATACCCCCAAATTATTTAATATTTATAGTTTGGTCCCTGGAGTTTTTGAAAAGATGAAATTGGGAACGACGGAAGGCAGAAAGTTTCTGCCTACCATTTGGGTTGGTTTTTGGAACGTTAAAACTCCATTAATCTGCACTAATGGCCATTACTTGGCAGTTGAGAAGTCCCTCCCCTTATACTATTTATTGAAACCTTTTGGCTCAATTGTAGAGACTAACAATATACAACACAGAGACAAATAAAAGAGAGAACAACACAAATTCTGTCCAAAACGTGAGCAGAAACAGTGAACAGAAAACTCTTCCTTCCTTTTCTATTCTTCAGCAAGTCGTTTCGTGTTTGTTTTCTTCGTCAGAATCAACCTATTTGCTTTGTAATGTTGATTAGTTGATGTTTTATCTTGAGAGGAACATAATCAACCTATTTGCAACTCAATTGTTGATTAGTTGTTGTTGTAACAATCCAGATTTAGTATTTCTTGATTTCAGGTTATCAAGATACAAGACTCAACAAGCTTGCGACAGTTCTGAATATTGGCTATTTGTTTATCCTTTCGAACACTTGTAATATTTATTTACTTTCCGTACTGCTTTACATATCCAACAAATATAGCTTCTAAAATAGCCCTCAATTGCTTTCATAATTCTGGCAGGGATGATGAATAACTGCGCCATTAAGCACATACACCAAAAATCATTGTCTGAACCAATTGTACACTCCCATCATAAGATAATTTTTTGTTGTCGAGGATGCCACTATCTTGTGAACTAGTGATTTCCATTGTAAGAGGTTGAGCTTTTTAGTATCTAGAGGAATGCCAAGATATTTGAATGGAAGGTCATTCAATCTGTATCCTAACACTTGTTATATATGGTTCTTCTCAAGATCTGTAATTCCTCCACAATACAGAAAACTCTGTCAAATTCGCTTGTAAACCTGAAGTTGTAATAAATATCGTGAATTTTTCATGCAACAAAGCAACCGAGAAAGTATCACCTATAGCAAACATCAGCAGATCATCTATAAATTTAGATGAGTTCTTGCATTTTAGATGGTATTTAAACTGCTTGTTCTTCTTTAAATCCATCAAATTCCTACTAAGATGTAAATCCTCTTTCTTAGCCTATTTCCTTTTCCCTTTCAATTCTATCAGCCTTTGAGTCAGCGCCTTCGCAGCCTGTCTTTCCATTCTTCGCTCTATTTCAAACATTCATAACAATTGCAAACAGGAAGGGGGACATGAGGTCCCCTTGTCTGAAGCATCAAATGGTTTAGTAAGCTCCCCATTGACCAGGATTAAGTAGTTCATAGTGGTGATACACTCCAAACATCCTAACACCAATCCACAATGTCATGTGTTTTTATGTTAAGAATAACTTTTTCAATAGATACTTACAAGTCTTATATATATAAGTACTTGACTTTTGCCTTATAAACGTGTAACACACAAGTTATCAAATTTGTATTTCTCTTCTTCGTTCTCTCAAAATATTCACATTATTATTTTTATGAAAAATTTGAGTTTATTATTAAAATTTGAATTTTGTTGATTTTATTAAATTCAAATTCTACCACAAAATTCATGCAATAACATAACAGAGGCTTAAATTTCTTAATGACAAAAATTACTCTATTAAAACTCTCGTAGCCAGATTGCTTCTTCTTCGTCTTTTGTGTAGGATGTGACCCTCTCGGTCTGATTGCTGTTTCATCATTTGTTGGTTGTGCCCCTCTCGGTCTGATTGTTATTTTGTCATTTATTGGTTGTGACCCTTTTGGTCAGATTGCCACTTTGTCCTTATATAGTCCTTTCAGCTAGATTGTGCCGCCATTGTGGCGCTTTGTCCTTTTATAGCCATCTCGGCTAGATTGTGCTGACCTTGTAGCGCTTTGTCCTTTTACAGCCATGTTAGCTAGATTTTGCTGCTTTTGAAGATATTCTGGTTGTTGGTCTTACCCTGTTCTGAAAGCTTGAACAAACGGGTTAGTGAAACATGTTGCTGCCTTTCGGCTATTGGTCGAACCTGCATCCACAGAAATATTATTAGTTTTAATCGAGGTTAGCTTGTGTCATTGGTTTTTCTCTTATTCTTCCGTCGGATCACGATATTTTGCCTCATTCCGGCTCCGATCTCTATAGCATGAGATTTTTGAGTTTAGTAAGAAAATGTTTTGAATATTTAAAATGTATTTATTCAGGAAAATAAATAATTATTTTCAAAACTTTGTTTCAGAATGACATGGCATATATTTTCCAAGCGAGATTTCCTCCTCAATTCTGTTCTTGTGGAATTTTTTAGATCTCATCAAAAATTCTGCCCCAGTCTAAAGCTTGCACCGTCGAACTCTTGCATCGACCTAATGACGAAGAAATTTTTGAGATCCCCTAAAAAATTCTGCCCAGTTACAAGACTTCCTGTCAGTTGATGCTCTTCGAGTTTCTCGAAAGGAATTTTTGAGATCCTCTAAAAAATAATGCACCGGTCGAAGTTGTGATGACGATCATCCTTTTTTGAGATCTTCTCAAAAATGCTGCCATTGTGGCTTCCTAATGGTTTCTTTGATTTTTCTATTAGTGCGACCGAGCTTAAAGAGCGCCTACGTATCCTATTGCAGCAAGAATCAGGTCAAACGTAGTTCGAAATAAACATAATTGGGTTTTTCTAATAATATGATCGGGTCTGAAATGGACTGCCTATGTATTCCTCATTGGAGAAAATTAGGTAATTGCGTAGTTCATATTACACGAAAATGAAGTCATTTGGATTTTTCTTTCCATTACAAGAAAAAGACCGGAACCCTTCACGGGTCCCTCTATGTACCTCTGCTATAAGAGATAGGTATTGATGTAGTGATTACAAGTAAATAAAATACGATTACATAAGAAAGCGTGCACTCGCACGTAATATCTCTTGACTGCGTTCGAGTTGATTACTTTAGGCCATTCTTGGTCGTCTGTTTCTGCCAAGACCAGTGCTCCTCCTGAGAGCACTTTGTGGACTATGTAAGGGCCTTGCCAAGTCGACACAAATTTTCATGTGTACTCATCTTGATGAGGGAATACTCTCTTGAGCACCAATTATCCAATCTGGAAGGTTTGGGCTCTGACTTGTTTATTGAAGGCGCGAGGCCATTCTCTGCTGGTACAACTGGCCATGACACACATCGATCATTCATTTTTTGTCAATTAAGGCTAATTATTCATACCTTTTTGGAACCCATTTTGCATTATCCAACTCTACTTCTTGGATAATCAGAAGTGACGGTATCTCCACCTCGGCTGGGATGACTGTTTCTGTGCCATAAACTAGCAAGCACTGTGTAACTCATATCAAAGTTTTGATTGTGGTTTTGTACCCAAGCAGAGCACAAGGCAATTGTTCGTGCCAACACTTGTAGTTGTTCATCATCTTCCACAATATCCTCTTGAGATTTTCGTTGGTGGCTTCTACAACTCCGTTTATCTATGTCATGTATGTTGTTGAGTTCCGATGAGTTATGTAAAATTGGTCACATATATCCTTCATCCGACATCGGTATCTTGATTGGAAATAACTGGTATAGATTCGGGATTGGTTTTCGCAATTTTGGGGAATCTTTCTTCCTTTCTCTCTCTTTGAAGTCTTCTTCAAAACTAGGAACATACCCAAGACCATAACGAAAATGATTTTTAGGTATCACGATTGGCTTTGTAATGCTGTGAAAGTTTCTTACGAGACCCTTCCCCAGCTCAAAACCATTCTGTAATATTATGGAGGCGACCATTTTGTACGTGGCTGTTATTGGGGTATGTATCGTACATGGAAATATGTTCCCTTGGGAATGTCTTCGATAATAGGAATAGAGTTGTTGGGGTAGTTATGAATACTTCCTTCCCTGTGTATCACCACTTCGTGCCCTTTCCACACGAATTTTATAGCCTGATGTAGAGAAGATGGTACGGCTCCGGCCATATGGATCCAAGGGCTTTCCAATAGTAAATTGTAGTTGTCAGTTATTGACATGACCTGGAATTCTATGGTGAATTCTACAGGCCCCATCTGGATGCATAGATTAACTTCTCCAACCAGAATATATTGAGCTCTATCGAATGCTCTCACATTGGTGCGGCTCTTCCTTATCTTGCCTATGTCATACCCAGCTGCTCCAATGTAGTTTTTGGGGAAATATTGAGTCCAACCCCATTGTCTACGAGGACACGCTCAATAATTTCACCTCTGCATCAACAGTGACGTATAATGCCTTGTTATGCATCGTTATTTCCCTAGGCAACTCTTCCCTTTTGAACGATATCCGGTGATCTCCCACGATTTACGCTACTATGGTAGCCAAACTTCAAACGCTTGTGTTTGTGGGAATATGTGCTTCATTCAGCACTTTCATTAATGCCAAATGGTGCTGGAAAGAACTTAGTAACAGTGCCAACACTGATATATGTGCCGGGGTCTTCTTCAAGTGCTCAACAATGGAATACTCATTGGGTTGCATTCTATTCCAGAAGTTCTCAGCTTCACCTTCCGTGATCGGTCTTCTCTGATTGTTTTCTTTTCTAGTGCCCCTTTGGGATAGTTCTTCAGGCATATAGTATCTCTCGGATCTGGTCATGCCGTGTGCAACATCGGCTTCAACAATGAACTCTTTTCTGGGTAGCTTGATAACACATGGGGCCACTTGCACTATTACCGGCACCGGAATTAATATCTCAAACCTAGAGTGCTTTTGTATAGTCACTAACGCCACAGTTTGTTCAAGAACCTCCACGTGTGCTGGAATCAAGGGCTTACAAACTGCCAGTCTTCTTCCCTCTCAATCATGTGGATGGTGGCATTACCGTAATTAGGCAGTGGATTGTTATTCACGTTAGGAGTGGCTATTTGCAATGTGATCTCTTTTTTATCGATCAATTCTTGAAGCTTATGCTTCAAGTTGTTGCAATCATCAATGATATGTTCAGATCCATCGTAGTGATAAGCACATGTTTGATCGCGCTGGTAGAAACGGTTCCCGTGATCAACTTGCTTCGGGTGTATGGTCTGGATCATGCTAGCGGCAAGCAGTTCTTCGAGCAACCATATACGTGTTTTTTGCAACGGTGTGAATACTCAAGCTGGTTTCTTCTCAAACTTGAGATGTGGCACATTATATATTGTCGGGGGTGGTTGGTTTTTGTAATTTTGGGTTTGGTAATTTCGTGGAGCTTGGTAATTCTGAGGGGCTTAGTAATTTTGTGGGGCTTGGGTAGCTACTATCGGGGTTTGGAAGATTGGCGAGGCCATTTGTGAGTTAGGTAGAAGGCTTTGGTAGATTGGGGATGTTTGGTAACTAGGTTGAGCATAATAGACCGGAACTAAGTTATATGGTGAGGTTAGGTAGCTGTTGAGGGGCGGTGACTGATATATCTCCATGGGTGAACGGGATTTATCGTGTCTTTGTTTTGGGGCTGGATGATCGTGTTACATTTGCCACATACTCTCTTTTCTTTCGCACACCTCCCGTGGTGTTTGACTATGAGCTTCTGTCAGTCACATTGGTGATCTTCCCAGATTTGAGACCATCTTTTATGGCCTCTCCCATCTCAACTAGTTTCGAAAACAATTGTCCGGCCATGGAAAGCATCATGTCGTAGCAATCCTGGTCTTGTAGTCTGATAAAAGCGGTGACCAATTCCTTCTATGTCATAGGTGGTTGCACTCGAGCAACTTCTACTCTCCACCTACTTGCGTATTCTCTGTAGCTTTCTACCTGATTTTCTCCAAGTAATATTGATCTAGCACGATTTCAATATTGAACTTATACCATTCCATGAAGGACTCTACCATGTCCTCCCAACTGATCCATTGGCACATATCTTGCACAGTAAACCATCGGAGGCCTCTCCAGTCAAACTTCTACTGAACAACCTCATAATCAAGGAAGGGTTGTTTCCAACTCCTACCAGTTGGTCCCACTATGATCATAGGTCGACCATTGGGTTTCCCGACCCGTTGAACATTTCAAACTTGGGCACCTTGAAGCCCTCTGGTAGATCTAGCCCTGGATGTATGCACATGTCATCATAGCTTAATTCAGGAGTTTTTCAAGCGGCCCGGGAAATTTCTATCAATCTTTGATCCATGTCCTAGGCCAATTCTATTTCAATTTTCTCTGCCAACTTTTCTTGGTCGGCCCTCCGGGCCTTCTCCATTTCTTTATAATAGTCCAGTTCTGCGTACTCTGGCGAGAGATGACTTTGAGTGACTGGGTTCGGAAAGAGATGTTTTGTCATATTGGGTTATTTCGAGGGATGTAAGTAGTGATATTTGGATGCGTGGTAGGATTGGTGGTCAAAGGGACTTGGACAAAATGGGTGGTCCTGGGTATTTGGGTGGAAGAGTTTGGTATGAAGTACCTATGTGGTGCGGGCCAGTTCCCGTGGGTGTATTTTGGAAAATGTTCCTAAACAGAGGAAGACAGAGATGGAAAGGGCGGTGGCAGCCTTCTCTCCTCAGTTTACTTTTCCCTAGCAATCTGGCCCTTTCTAATGTTGACACCCAATTTTATCCCATCTTTTCCAAATTATTTGCAATTTTAAATATTTTTAACACCTCAAAACAATTCTAATCTATATACATACATACATACATACATACATACATACATACATACATACATACATACATATATATATATATATATATATATATATATATATATATATATATATATATTATTCTCTTATTATTACTGTTATTCGCATTTTTTATCATAATCATAAGTTTTATCCGAAAATTCTATGTTATTTTATTCTCGCAAAATTGCATCGCATTTCCATTTTTTCTATTAAGCATTAAACATTTCGCAAATATTATATCTTTATTATTATCACATCGTTATGTTTTTATATAAATAATTTACATTTTTTTTTCTTCAATGCATTTTTTAATATTAAACCCCTTTTATATTTTTAAATCCATAACCCCATTTTATTTCCCAAACCCAAAACAATATCAACCCACCAAAACCCAACCCTTTTACCCAACCTGACCAAATTTCTTCACCCAATTAAATTTTAGCCCCCAATCGGCCAGCCCAATCGGACACCCCCAATACCCAACCGATGCCCAGTTTGACCCAACCCATATTACTCCTCAAAACTTATTCCCTAACCCATCATCCAAAACCCAACCAAAACACTCCCCATTTATTCCCTCACCCAAAATCAAAGCCCAACCCTACTGGCCCAACATCCCTTCCCCTTTATTCAAAACACCCACCACCCAAAAACCACCCGCCACCCAACAATCTCCTACCCGACCCAACCTACCCGACCCAACCTACCCGTCGCCCCAACCCTTTAAACCAAATGAAAACCCTAAACCACAACCAAAGAAAAAGAAATCCCCATCGCCGCACACCCAGACCCCCCACATCATCGCGCACACCCCACACCCCTACACCCCTACCACCACGCTACCCTGACACCGCCGAACCCTCACCAATTTTTTTTTGCTTCTTTTCTCTCTCACCCTTCCCCAAAAATCAGAGCAGCAGCAGCAGCAGCTCCATTTCCGTTTCTAGATAAAGCTTGTAGCTTTGTCAACCATGGAACAGAGGGTGTGGCTCCATTTTCGTGCTATGAATCACGTGAAGCCTGTAAGGCCATTAAACGTTCGGATTTTTGAAGGATTTCATTTGACAATTTCAAAATCCAAAGCCTAAAAATCCTGCCCAAATGAGCCCTAACAAGCCCTAAGTTCGTCCTATAAATATTGGCATGTGGAGTCCATTTGAGGGGGACTGTTTTTTGGATGAAAAACTCTCGGTTCTTCAAAAGCCAAACCACAAAAATCGATTCTTCAGTAGGTTTCCTTTTTACTCCCATTTTCTGGTTCGACAAAGACATAAAAAACATTTAGTCCTTTGTCCCTTTCAATCGCATAAACAAATAACATCTCCGAGCGGGTCGACGATTCGAAACACGCCTCGGTTTGCTACCCGGAGAAGGTCCGTAAATTCAAACTCTTCTCATTTTTTCAACTTTCTGTATTTGTGTGTTTTATCACTGATTTAGTGATAATGTAGTCTATTTGTGTTGTTGTGCCTAGAGTTTAAGTCTGTCGGTTTTGTTAGTTTATTTATATTTAGAAATGTTTTGGTGGATAATTACTGTTGTTTAGTAAAATTAGGATGTTATTGTGTTTAGTTGACAATGTGAATGGTATCCTGTGTGTATCATGTTCCATAGAGCCCTACTTATTTTAAAGTGCTACATTTGACTGCTTATTTGATCATTTTTGTTTGCCTCACTTGCCTATTATATGAACCACATACTTGTGTTATCTAGATTTGGGGGGGGGGGGATTTATTTTGCCTAACGCATGGCGTAAAGGTGATTATGTGTGTTTAAATTTAATTTGAATGGCCCTGCATCTCTGAAATGCAACTCTTGATCAGTTGATTGCTCATAGGTCAACTAAATTGACCATGTGTTGGCCTTGCTTGATTAAAATGTTAAAACCCCTCCAAGTTAGCATGTAAAGCCTCTTAAGTTATTTTGTATCATGCTCTATCTACCAAACTGTGCCTAGTTAAATAAGATTTTGTATCATGTTGAGTTATGGTTTAGTTACATTTCTCATGCTGACTTAGAGTCATGTTCTCATGTAGTAGCATGTCTAAGGATGAGACTAAGTGTTATGAACATCGTAGGATGAGTAGAGGTGTTCGACTAAGTTCTTCACATGATTAATAATGTCTGCCTGTTAGTTGTTGGATCAATGTATATTAAGAATGATCCATGTCTTGCTATTTTGATTCTTAGCCCTTCCTGTCATCTCTGTTGGCTAGTGTGATACCCTGCATGGATTCCGAGAAGCCTACTGTGCATAAAAATTGCATATTAAGATGTGATTTCTTGATTGTTTGCATGAGCTGAGCTTGTTTCATCCAAATCATTAATTCAGATTTATTCCCCCAATAACAGGAAATATGTTATCTGATTCAATATATGTGTGTGCTCCTGCATGACTAGTGTATAGAGATTCTTGCCCTGGTTTAGGCCTAAGATTAGTTGTATTGTGGTTCCCATTTGATTTGAGAAAACCTTTTTCTGTCTCCCTGTGGGTGAAATGTATTAGTTTGAGCTTTAAAGATTAGCAATACTCTAATGTTGGTTTGATATTGTCTTGAATAGCTGCTAACATTGATCAGCCTCATCTTCTTTTGCATGATTAGTTTAGCCTGGAACTAGTGAGAGATCTTACTTTTCAATTAGTGTGCTACTGTTTTAGGTTTCAACAACCATTTAGATATGCTAGAATCTCTTGCAACCTTGATATGCAGTTGCTTAGTTCAAGTTTGTTGAGTATAATCCTGTAGTTGAGCCTTGCTTCACTGTTTGGGTAGTTACTATCTTGAACCATATTATATTGATCTTATAATGTATTAAATTGCCAGTGGCTTCATTTAGAATGCTTTGGGTTATGTATTCTTATATGTGTTATTGTCTGAAATTAGTTGCCCTCTTATTTTTGTTTATGCATATATTGTCATGTAGGTCAAGTATGGGACATTTATGTGAACTTCTGAACCACATCTATGCATTCTCCTAGTCTCTCATGACTATGGGATTGATTAGATATCTGCTCTCTCATATCTAAATAGAAAATTCCCTTGCGTATTTTAGCTTAGCTTAACTGATTTTTGCATTCGGAAAATGTTGACCTGAGTGGATCCTTGGTATGGATAAATACTTTGCTCTTTATCCAGCAGTAAATCATAGGTCTGGAATGCTTATTATATAGTGTGTCTTGGTTTCTGTTTAGTTTGTAAAGTGGCTGATGTCCAGTATTATTTTGAAAGGTGATACCATTCTAATTTTTTTTCTCTATTTGTGTCGATCGTCCTAGAATAAGAAAGTCTTTTGCTTCTTGTCAAGATGTGTATATACGTCCAAACTATCTACTTATGAGTATGTGTTTGTATCTTGGTTTATAGATCTGTTTACGAAAGCATATATATTGTACAAGCGGTTAAGCATATGTTATGTCAGAAATGGCATAGACTTATGTCCTTGCTGTCCAATTCCCCTCTACATGTCTAAGTATGCTAAATATGGGTTTTTGCATATGTATAAATATGAATGCTTGTTGATTGGGTTTATCACATAGTGGGCTGGTTTGTCTTCCTTTAAATCTGAAATTATGTCTTGGGGTTTTTTTTTTTTACCTTTGTCCGCCACTCTTTGCATCCTAAGGCCCAACAACACATTACTCATGGCTTATTTGTTTACATTTCTTTCTTATGTGTATATTTTCAGGTTCGTTTACTAATCCTTTTCTTTTCTTTTACTTACATGAAATGCATCGGGAGCAACGAAGAGTCTCTTTATGAGACTCATCATGGCTATTGTCAAACGAAGATCCGCATTCATATTCCTTGCATTCTCCAACCTCGGGATTTCAAAACAAATAGGGCTAGATGACATCGTCATCCGCCTTAGTTCCCCTTTCATTGTTATTCTTTAAATTCGTTATTTCTATTTTGGTCTGTAATAATTATTTAATGCTTGTGTGATTGTTAGGATATTTAGAATAATTAGGTCATGAATGGATAATTAGCAGGGTAGCTTAAAAACCGTCGCTAGTTTATTTACTTATAGGCCCGGTTAATTCAAATTTAGAAATCCTCCGCTAGTTTCATTTATCTTTTAGGCTCGTCATGCATATTTAAAAAAAAAATTCAAACTTTGATCATCTTTTATTCGCATTATTAATTATACAAAGTTTATCCCTTTTTATCATCATTAATTGTACAACTCAAAATGATTTTCAAAAATTACTTCCTTGGCATTATAAGTAATTCATTTTTCTCCTTATTAATTGTTACAAATGCATATTCTCTCAACTTTACATGTATTTTTCTTTAATATCATACGAATGCTTACTTGTGCAAAAAATGCATTCTTTACTAAATATTTGCAAACATTAGTTTAACTTTCTATTCTTAAATTGCATTTTTTCTTTAGCATAATTAACCTGAGTTTTGACCGGATAATCGCAAGTTAGAGAATCTTAAAGGATGCCTAACCCCTTCCCTTTAGGATAATAAAGAACTCTTACCTTGAATCTCAATAGTTTTGCAGACCTTAGAATTGGAGTTACATTGCAGCATTTAGTTTAATACTTAGGTGTCCTAATTCACCATAAAAATAATTAGGTGGCGACTCCTTAAATCATTTACCCAGGAATCACCTAAATACGTCTGTGCTCCGCTTCGACCCGAGCAAGGTCAAAATAGGGTGCGACATCTAACCTTGCAGTTTTCTCCTGAAGGTCTTTTAGCATTTTGACTAGGTCTCCGTGATGAGTTGCTTCATGTCGTACATGAGACCTTGAGTTCCTGATGTTGCCTTCATCGTCTGAACTACCAGTCATTTCTCTCTGGCTTTGCTCGGATAAGGATATTGTTGCTGCTTTAGACCTTGTGTAATAAGCCAGCGTCATGACACGAACTAACCTCTTCAGTAAGAAAAGAATCACTCAAAGGAAAATGATGTCAGTATGTTAGTCAGATAAATCAAATGCAAGAATAAGCACATAGTTTGCAAGTAAACACATAAATTCACACATCTACATACAAATATTTAATTGATTCTCTGTTTTGGACATTTTAGGGTTTGTAAAGGGTTTTCGGTAATTTTGGGATTGATTGACTTACTTCATACGATAGCCCCAACGATTGGCCCGCCAGCTAGATCCAACTGCTTCTATAAAAAAGGGAAAGGGAGGGAGAGTAAATATTTATATATATTAAGGACTGAGTCTTAAGTAGACTGCCTACGTATCCCGCCAGAGGAAGTCAGACTCGTTCATTGTTTAGTTTACATAAGATAAATCCATTCCCCTACCGGTTTCTACTTACCCAGAATCCCAAGACCAAGCCCGATATGAGCTTCCTGCATATCCCTCATTGGGAACATCGGGTCTAGCGCAGTTCTTTTACAAACAAAAGAAGGGGGAATTTGATTCATTGGGGGCTGCCTAAATTTACCCAAAAGATGACTTTTCTTTAAAGCCATGGACGGTTGTCACCCTTACAACCACACGTTCGGCCCTCGGCATACATTAGCTCATGACGGGGAGGGAGGACTACCCAAATCTCCCCCTTGTCGATAAAGTTCTCCAACTTGAACTTGAATGCCTCGCATTCCTCGATGTTATGACCTAATGCTCCAAAGTGGTATAGATAACATTTCCCTTCGCTAGCTCTGAATAAAGAAGGTTTCCATTAGGTCTCGATGGGACAGATCTTGTCAGCACTGACCAATTTCTTGGAGATCTCGGTGTAGGAGTCTTCAAAAATGATGAAGTCATATCTCTACAGGCGGATCTCGGCATCAATGCCTCCCATACCAGTAACTGGGTCATGTGTCAATAGAGATTAAGGTCCCCAGATGACACAAATAGTCACATTGTCAATCAGTTGGACTATCTTTCTTTTGAGGGGCACATATTCCTCAGTGGTGTGTCCGGGTGATTCATATGAAACATACAACTCTTGTACGCATGTGTTGGAGTGCATTGAGGTAGTCTCAGATCACTGGGGTGTGCAGTCCCTATTGTTCTCATCGCCTCGTAGACCTCAGAACTCAGCATGGGTACTGGTGTTACCCAGAAAGGACAAGCATACGCCTTAAGAGAAACGACCTACCAGGTCGATGTAGATATTTTACTTGGTGTCAGCGGAACCTTATAGCTCTTAGGAGCGGCAGCAAATGCAGCAGTAGCAACCTCCTTAAGCGGTTGACTCTAAGTTCTAATCTCTAATACTTGGTTTTCTTGGTGTCCCTGGACTCTCATAGAGGGGTACATAGTTTTCTATCATTCCTCTTACTTCTTTTGAGAGGTTCATCAGGTGGTCAATTTTTTTTAGCTTGGCCTTAACTAAGGCAATCCTTCCATCTAACTCGACGATCTTTCTTCTGAGCAAGGCTTCACTCTTTTATCCGTTGTTCACACTAATGGCGGGCGCATCAACACTCAAACTGCGTTGGGTATCCATCTCGGCAAGTCAATCTTTCTAGGAGATGTAAATGGGTTAGGTAAATAGGGTTCATTTTCTTGGGAAGTGGAGTTTTTGGTAGTTTAAGACATGTTCTTGTGTTTTTCTTTTTGGGGTGATCCCTGGAACATCAAATCAATCATATTCAATATAAATGTGTGAAAGAAGCTTATAAGTAGATATTTGCACATAATCAGGCAATTGCAGTATATTAAAATGTGCCCCTAGGCCTAGTTAAACCAAAACCTTTCTAGTGTTTGAACATGAATTGTGCCAATTTGTTAAATCAAACCATGTCCCTCATGATCATTTCATTAATGATAATAATCTCCCCAAAGCGTTATATCATAAATAAAAGCATAACAAAAATCAAAAGAAACGTCCTCTGGTGGCCGACGATGACTAACCCTCTGTCCGAGCCTTCTTGACATGCCTAAGCAGAATCTAGATCTGTTGATATGTCTCTATCATCAAAGCATCCGCCACGTACCCCTTCTTCTGAAAGGTCATCTACTGGGTATCATCTAGAAACCTTTTTACCTAACTCCCCAAACCATCTAAACACTTATGTGCTAGCTCCAAATCTGCCTTTAATCATGCTGGGGTCTTCCCATCAGCTTCTATCTTCTCCAAATACTTAGAATCTATTTCGTCGGCTTGCATCTGAATCCGTCTGACTTTGATCTCAACTTTGGACTCTTTGTCACTGATGCACTGATACTGGTTAATTCCCGGCACGATAATTCCTAACAAATTTGCTTCAGCCATTCCTCGTAATCCTCATCATATGAGACAGATGTTTCACTCTCGGATGTACTCTCCGCATTTTAGATCTCATCTCTTTTATAATCAATCACATAGTCGCTCATGCTTTCAACTTGAGGCACATCTTGCCTTCTCCCAAACTGTCTTAAGACTCGGGCCAGTGCATAAGGACGGACCCTTTAGATACCCATAAATGGCAAGAATGGGCACTTTCTACCCCGGGCTACAACAGATGTCGGAGTGAAGTCGGAAAACCTCAATTGTATATCCTTGTATTTTGAGACTTGTGAGGAAAAGGGACCACTCTCTTTTGGTCCGATAAGCAAAATCTAGTATATGGTTTTTGAGTTCATCTTTTCGGCTATCGGTAGGCAAGACTTGGGGTCCTATGGATTTTAGGAGATGCTTTAAGATCCACCACTGCAGCAATAAATTGCACCCTTGAAAATACCTAAGTTGGTTTTTACATCTACCCAAGGCTCGGTATATATCAACAAGGATGACTGAGATTATGTCGAAGTATGTGGTTTCTCCTCTATTGGTTATGCCGTAGAAGATGGCATGAGAGACTGAGATGACTCGGGTGTTTATGTCAAGGTAGAGATTTTAAGGAAACATCATAGTACCCAATAAGAAAATGGCGAAGGCAAGGGGTTAAGTAACATCCAAGTCTTTGAAAGTGTAGAACTCTATGGAGTGGTTTACGAATCCCTCTTTTTTCCCGAAACGCTAGTACGAATTCCGAAAGGCTACTGTTTCTCCGGAGATCTAAAAGGCTTGGGCTAATGATAACATTTTCATGATTTCGGATAGAGTAGGTTTGTTTGGGGCTAAGAGGTTGTGATCGGGTTTCTTTCTTCTCCTTAGACAGGTTCCATTATTGTCTATGCAATCCCGGATTTCTTACAAGTTCAGAGTCATCTCTATAAGCTCGAACTGAAACTTTATCCTATAGGTGTCCCAATACTCGGTTAAGACCTCGATGAGTGTTTTACAACCTATCATAGTCATGAGTGAGGGTAAGTGACCTAGGCAACATGTAACCTATCTACGGTGTTTGTCATCCAAGTCAGACCACCACATTCTTAGCATTTCTGGCGCTTTCAAGACCATGTCGAAGTGAAGGTTGGTAGACATCTATGCAGACAACACACAGTTAGGCTCCGCCCACTGAATAACAATTTAACCTATATTGCGCAAAACATATTCGCACATAGCACATAGTTGGATGAGCATATCCCAGATCAAAGACCGTGCAGGTACTGAAAGTAGTATTCTAAGAGGATTCAAACACGTCTCAAATATTCAAAGTCCTTCCTGGATCAATATGCGCTAATCAAATGGGATTTGGCTTAGCTCTAACCTAGACTGACTAGAGTGGGCTTAATCAAATAACTTAGGTACCTGGGGGACTGCCCGGGGTGAACCGTTGTTGACTGTTGGACGACAATGAACCAACTAAATCTCCAACAAGTTCCAAAGAAATATTTTTTTAGTTTTTTACTGGAGGACGACTGCGAATCCACATAATCATCTTTGTGCACTGGTGCAAGTGTGTGCATGATTTGCCATTTGGCGGAAGATGATATGCATGAATGACAATAATATTTGCAATAAAGTAAACACATAAGTAATTTAAAAGCAATTTTATATAATTAGAACCCTTATGGTTAGAACCTAATTAATCCCATCAGAGTCATCATCTGTTACGATTCACTTTTACGGGAGGCATAAAAGCTACTGCATAACTCGTGGAATCTTGAATCTTATTTTTTTTATTTATAGTCGCCAACTAATTTATAAGGAAAACTAGGAATTTTTTTTTTCGTTTAAGGTTTTTCAAACAAAAGAAAAATCCTAAAGTAAACCAGAGTTCGAGTAAGGGTTCACATGATCCCCGGGGAAGGTGTTAGGCACCCCGGTATTAAGGATCTGTAAAATGCGGTTGACCTCGGGTCTTATATAATAAAAAATACTTTTATTGCTTAATGTGTTTAAAATATTGGAAATATTGTCATTTCAAATCATTTTCTGCCAAAATTAACACTTTTAAAATATGTGTGCCAAATTTTCCTTTGTGCAAAATCCGTTCTTTTTTTATAAAGAGGTAATAAAATATTTATTTCTTTCAAAATATTGAAATAGAGAGTTTAAAGGTGTATCCTTTATTTTGAAAAAGAGGTCAACAACTAATTGTTTGTTCCCTTAACCCAAACTATAGTTTATAAAGGACTTTTCTAGCTTTATTGAAAAATAATTACAAACTTGGTTTGAAAACGCTAATTTTCCAAGACTTGACTTATATCAACTTTCATATTTTTTGAAAGAAAATCAAACTAAGGCAAGATTTGCATTTTTCTGCTTTTGCAAAGTATGTTAGAAAGTTAAAACCAACCTTTGTTTTCAAATCATTTACAACATCTATAGCATATTATATTAAACAGGAACCTAACCAAACATATCTAAGCATTCTAACTCACAGGCAAACAAACTTAGGCATTGATGGACACAACAACACAAAATGACTACATTATCACATAATCAACATCAAAACACATAAAAATGCATAAAACAAAATCGAGAGAAATTGTGTTACCTCTTCTATGTGCAACCGTGAAAGAGATCTGGAGTGGAAAGCTCACCTCCAATGCTCGAGACTCATCCACACGAACGAAAACCAATTTTAGAGTCAGAGAAACCCAGAAAAATCCTAGAGTTTCTATCTTTTGCTCAAAATAGAGAATATTGATGGATTCTTTGATAAATTTCAAATATCCAAGACTTTGTGCTCAATGTTTCTCAAATTTTGGATATTAAGACTTGGTTTTGGGACTGAGGGGAGGGGTTCCTTTTATAGGACCTAAAACCCATAAATAAATCGTCTAAAATCGATGTGGGAGAATCGATTTTCTCAATTTTTTTAATTTAAATTGAAAAAAGCTTGAATCTCAACCAACGAGAAATTGGATAGGGCAGAGAACCGGACGAAGCTCATAAATGTTTTGTCCTTATCGAGTTTTGACGTGGCATAAAATAAGAGAGAAGGGAGGGAGGGTATTACCTTGCGTGGTAGGGGTGGGTAAGATCAATTAATGCTCTTACCCGCAAAAGAGGATCCAACACTGTCACAAGCAGTCTTCACCTAAGAAATTGTCATTTCCGGTAATGGTAAGTTGAGGAGAGAGAGATGACAAGCGGCACCTAGGGTTTTTGCCCTTTGGGGCGAAAAGAAAGGGGTTAAGGGCCTTGCCCTATTTCTTTGTTTTATGAGTGCTTTAGGCCGGGTCAAGTTCAAATCGGACTGGAGTGTTGGGGGTATTATACTAGATTTTGCAAATTAAAACATGAATTAATTTAATAAATAGCCAATTTAAAATTCAATTGTAACCAAATTGGTCAATTTAAAATCAATTTGAGGCTAAATTTGAAATATAAACCAAATTAAACATAAGATCTTTCATAATTAAAAATCCAATTGAGGAATGAAAGTGAGATGCTATTTGACACTTTATTTAATTAATCAAATTTCCTTAATTTCATGGAGTAAGATATTAATCAATTTATAATAATTAATTTATATAATTAATTAGACAATTGTCTTCTTTAAACTATAAAAAGTAATCAATATTTTTAAAGTTCAGTCATTTTTATTGAACTTCAAGCACATACTTGAGTTCAGTTTTTTCCCCTGAATTTCAATCATTTTTTCTAAAGTTCATGTACATATATAACCTGTTTGGCCAAGCTTATTTTTTCCTAAAAGTACTTATTTAAAAAATAAGGCGTTTAGCCCAGTTTTTGGAGAAAAATAAATGTTTTTGGGGAGTAGCGGACGCAGTTTTTCAGAAGCTAAAAAAATAGTTTTTCTCCAGAAGTAGAAGCAGAAGCAGTTTTGTCTTGGCAATAATACCCTTAGTAAAAGAAGTTATATACCATAATAACCCTACTTAATTAAACCTAGTAATAAATACGATATTCTACACCAAGCCTTCAGTTGCGATAGTTCGACGGCAATATCATCTTCAACGTGATTAACTACTCATTTTTCACAATGTATGATTTCTTGAATAATTTAAATGAAAGCTTAATCATAGTCTTTCATAATAAATATTTAAATTATTTATCTACTTAATAATACTATTAATTATTGAGCAAATCTATTCATGTCTTTATTCCTAATTTGACATTTAAAAGCACTCTTTGAAAAGTTGGCCAAACACAAATTGATGTACAAAAGTGCTTGTTAAATTGATTGGGCAAATACAAATTGTTTCTCACCAAAAGTACTTTTTAAAAAAATACTTTTCGAAATAAACAGATTTTAAAAGCTTGACCAAACAGGCTAACAATTGAAGTCTAGGTATTTTTCCTTGAATTTCATGAGAAATATATATACATAAAACTTCAACCATATGAAACTTTAGACATTTGATTTGAAATTTAGACCGAAAAAAGCTTAAGTTCATACACTACGCGTCTGAAGTTATTCAAAGTGAATAGACATACAAATTTTTTATAATTATGTACATGCTAATAAACAATGTTCAAATAAGAATAGCTGAGTCATTCACACAAATGCTCCTATTTCGCGGTGGACTTTAATTTTTGCCCCTCAAATTGTTGTTCTTTAATTTTTGTCTCTCGCCTAAGAAAATGAATGAAAATACCCCTGAAGTTATGGGTTCGAACCCCGGCAAAGTCATAAAAATTAAAAAGAATCGCAAGACAAAGTTTCAGAGCAAACTATGCCTATTCGAAAAAGTTATGCCTTAGGCATAACTTCTGTATTTCTAAGTTATGTCTTAAGGCATAGCTACTACAAAAGTTATACATAAATTATGCCTTAAAGCATTGTCTTGCATTTTTTTTTACTAAGTTGGGGTTCGAACCTAGAACTATAAAAAGTTATACCTTAAGACATGACTACTACATAAGTTATACAGAAGTTATGCCTTACGAAAAATAATTTTTTTTACTAAGCTGGATTCGAACCAAGAACTACAAATTAATGCATAAATTTTGCTTTAAGACATAATTTTGTCTTAAGGCATAACTTAGAACTACAGAAGTTATACCTTAAGGCATAACTTTTGCGAAATATTTGCCTTGCGTTGTTTTTTTACTGAGTTAGGGTTCGCATCTGAATCTAGTTATGTAGATGCGCGAATAAAAATATTTTAATCCGTAAATTTTTATTAAATGAGAAGTAGAGAAAAAAAAATACCACCAATTTGGGGGAAAAAATTAAAGACCAGTCTATGTGAAGGACAATCAGCAAAAAAAATAAAATATTAAAGTCTAATGGTATAACATTCAATAGCTTTCACTGTCCAACAGTGGAGACACAGTGTGACCAAACCCACATGGAAAAGATTTCAAAGACCCACTCTTCATAGCCCAAAACTAAACTAAACTTGAACTAAGCCCAAATAGAAGAATCAAAATCAGACACCCAAAAAGGACAAAGAATCAGAACCACAAACCCCCACTCTTTGGAATCAATGAAAGAACGTCACCCAAAAACAATTAAGTGATGGATACGATATTATTATTAAAATATATAAGTGCTCTTTCCCTATTTGTGGGTGTATGATTGGTTGGTTCAATATCTTCACACATATAGCAATCAACAAATCACACTGGTGGACTTTGGTGTCACTGTTTATGAGAGAGAGATATGGTTTCATTTAGTGGGCCCAGCCCAAATAACCAATAGCCTTCCGATTAAGATTGGGATAAAGCCTGATCCGGATATAGCTGGATGACAAAGGAGGAAAAATTAAAATTTAGCTGGAGAACTGCAGCGTGAGTTCAAATTTGATTGAGCAATTTGCTCTCTTCTGGGATAGGACATGGACTGAGACTACTAGCTCTAGTAATAGTCTGACATAAGCCTGAAAGCTGTATATAAAAAAAACGTGGGTTCAAACCTTGGTGGAGCAATTTGCTCTCTTCTAGGTAGGACAGGGTCTAGACTACTATATCTCTAGAAATAGACCGGCATAAGTCGGGAATGTGGATATAAAAAAAAAGAGATTGGGATACAGCCTGACATTGACACGTGTCAGTCTACGCTTCAATTCTCAGCTACAACTCAACAACCTCGCCCCCCCCCCCCCCGTTTCTATTATCTGTTCTTATATTTTCCATTTTTTTCTCTTCTGAGAGCTCTTTCTTTTGGCTTCTATTTTTTTCACTTCTCTACCATTTTTTTTTAATTACAAAGAGAAGTGAAGCCAAAATACTCACTTTGACTGGTTTAACTTTTATTTTTCAAGATTTTCGCAACAATGGTAGCAGAACCACTGGTATGTGGATTTTCTAAATATTTAATATTTTTTGTTTGTTCATAATATTCAGTTTTGGAATATGGATATTTCTTAATTTGACTTTCTCTTGCTATATCTGGAAGTAGACTTTGTTTGTTAAATATATAAAGCAACTGAAGTTATAATATTTTCCTCTTTATTTGTCAGATTTAAATGTGAAGTGGCTGCTCTGTTTTCTTTGAGTACTTATATACTGTTGCTTTATCTGGAACTTATTATGTTTCTAGAACTGTAAATTTTGTTAATCATAAATGGCAGTGAAAAGTTGTCTACTTACTCCGTCACGCCCCGACTTTTCTAAAGTCTTTCTTTAGGACGTGATGACACCTGGACAACTATCTCTTTCCAGGCGAACCATTTACTTCATTTTCTTCCTAAATTAGACAGGTATTTGCGAAAATAATATATATAATAATCAATTTGAAGTTTACGAAGAACAATCTCATGTGGGGCATTCCCCGAGATAATAAAACTTAATTCTTAAAACAAACTTAGTCTAGAGTAACTTTCACCAAATCCGAAATAATGAATTGGTGGTACGATGAGGCTGCGGGACGATCGCTAGCCCTCTTGCGGAGCTTTTCCTCTATCGCGCCTTTCTGAAATATGTTAAATAAAAGAGTCAGCCCTACCATCTGGGGTTGAGTGGGAATCTCACCTTACAGTCCAAAGTAACCTCACAATATTTTTAATTTCAATCACATTATAAGAAAATCATAAGCATGTTGAAATAAACAGATTACAACCCTTTTATTAAATAAATCAATAAATATTCACGAGCAAAATTTTCTCCCCACTCGTCTTAAAAAAACAACTTAGTTTAATCAGTACTCCTGTTTTTTCCCATTTAACATATTATACATTTGTTGCGGTACGTGCAATCCGGTCCAGTGCATTTATATATTTGTTGCGGTAAGTGCAACCCGATCCAGTGCATTTATATATTTGTTGCGGTACGTGCAACCCTATCCAATGCATTTATGTATTTGGTGCGGTCCGTGCAACCTGATCCAATGCACTTATTTGTTGCGGTCCGTGCAACCCGATCCAATGCACTTATTTATAATTGTATATATATATATATATATATGTTATATGTTCAAAAGACTTCTTTCAATATTTCGCCCTTTCCACTTGTAAGGGTTATAACTCTCAACCCGTAACTCTAAATAAGGTATTTCTCACGCCGAGTCGAAGGTAACGCGGGGACCTATCACTATCCCAAGTTTCCTCTTAAATACTTAGTGAAACTAGTACAAATTCATGAAAGAAACAACCCTATAAAAACTGTCTCGCCGGACTTTTACAAAAAGGGACACAATCTTAAAACAATCATAATTTTGTATCCGTAAGTCGGATTAATCCCCGTAAAGTCTCAAACTGTCGAGAACATAGAAATCTAGAACTTTTATTCAGCACAGATTTTCGGATTCTTTACCCATTTGTACAGTTTTTATGTTATACGTTCTGCCATTCCGGATTTCGGTCGATCCGAGGCAGAAACTTTAAACAACGATAACTCTCAAACCGTATGTCGGATCGATCTCAGTAAGGTCTCAAACTGTCAATAACAGAGAAATACAGAACTATTATTCAGCACAAACTTTCAGATTCTTTACCGATTTGTACAGTTCTTACGTTATACATTCTGCCCTTCCAGACTTCGGTTGATCCGAGGCAGAATGTTTAAACAGCGATAACTCTCAACCCGTAAGTCGGATTTATCCCCGTAAAGTCTCAAACTGACCGTAACAGAAAGATGTACAACTCTGTAAAATTTCATCTAATTCTAACAAGTATAACCCAGTTTAACAGATTACAATTGCACAATCCAACTAGTTATTAAACAAATCATAAATTTCATGCTCATTCTTTCAATAACCGGATTATATTCTTGTTGGATATTACAAAGGTTGCAGGAAACGGAAATTACAAGTAACTGCTAAAGTAAGAATTGAAATTACAATTCAACTAGAAATCTGAAAATTACAAAGATGAACTAGAAAACTGAAAAACTGAAAAACTGCTTTGTTTGCTTGCTGAGTCGAGTGTGGCACTCTGTCCTTAAGACAATATTGCCCCGTATGTATCCTTTATACGTCCTGGACAATTCGTCTCCCAAGATAAAACAGCAATGGAACACTTGAGCAAAGGAAACTCAAGAGCTACCTTGAAGAATATTGAGCAAGAAATGATGCAAGGAAGATGTAGGAAGAAAACTGTTTTGCTTGTGTATTTTCGTGTATATATCAAGTATATTTTCTGTGCTCCTCAACAATGGTGTAGGGGTGTTTATATAGGTGAGGGGGGCCATTATTGGCCAAATAATGGCCATTATGGAGGTAGTAAAGTCACCAAAATAAATGGTGAAAAGACCAACGGATTTGGCCATTATAGGAGGAGTAATTCAGCCAAAATAAATGGCTGAATTGAGTGCTTGGCGTTTCTGTTCTGACCGTCGAAAATTCTGTCTTTCGAAAAACTTCAGGGACCAAACTGTACATCTGGAACCCGGAACCCGGAATCGGAACCCGAACCGGACCGGACGGGCGGGCGGCGGCGGCGCGCGTGTGGTCTTTCCTCGAACCGAAGCACATCTAGGTCCTCCCTCCTTTAAACACATGGGATACCCCTTGGGGTCCCAGACCCCAAACCAATTTCGAGTCTTATATACACAACAATTCTTTCTTCCTCTACAGATGAGGGAGAATTGAACACAACACCACACTTTCCATGCTTCAAACACCTCACTTCGTGAACCAATATCTCTTTCATTTCTCAATGAAATTTGACGATTCTTGGCCCTACGGTTATCTACGTACTTAGTACATCATGCATGTGTGAAGAACCGGATTCTCCAACATACGTAACACTAGTGTTTAAGCCGTTAAAGTTGGTCGGTCGCAACTCCCGCCAAAGGCTAATTTCCAACAATTCTAACATGTATTGTAACTTTAAAATAAAGGATTTTACTAAGAACTTTGAGTGAGAAAACTCACCTTTGCTGCTTCGTAACCACGAAAAAAACCACGAACAAAACCTCAACTTCAACCAAACCTTTTTGGAACTCCTTAATTGCTCTCTTTAATCTTTTTTTTTTCCTCTCTTTGCTTTGTTTCTGATTTGCTGATTTCTTTTGTATTTCCCTTTTTGTTGTGTTTTATATAAAAGTGTATGTGTGTTGTGTCGTGTGTGTGCAAATGCAAAATATGCCCATGAAAAATGGGACGTGAGGGAGTGGTCTGGTTTTTTTTTTTTTTTTTTTTTTTTTTTACATATTCTACTAGTATGCCCGAAAGGATAATTTTCTAGCCAGGGAAAGTTGTATTCTTTAAAATGATTTTACATAGCCGCTTAATTTATAGGGAGGCTAGGTAATTTAGATCCTTTAGTAAAACTAGACTTTATTTACTCAAAAAGAGGACACAATTATGTAATTATCACATTTTTTTCTGTGAGGTGCTGATATATGTCCTTGGGTTTTGATCTGGCTGTATAATGATGCTGGACATGTGATTGAGCTAAAGCTGAAACAGTTTGTTTGATGATAGGGTATACATTGCTGCCAATATACACTTTTACATCTTTGTGTGTCAGTAGATAACCATGACAAGATTCTATACATGATGCCAGGGGCAGATGCAGCTAAGCAGCTATTTAGCTGCGGGTTCGTCTGAACCTGTACTTCTGATTGGGAAGATGGATTTATGTGTAAAAATGCACTAAAATTGTAATAAATAGTAGATATGAACCCATAATGCAAAATACAATGAGTTCAATGCTAAGGATCTTAAAAGTTGAAACCATAAATATTAAATTTTAGATCCGCCTTTGCATGATGCATTGTAACCTAGATAGTCTGGGGTTGAGGCATCAATAGCACACCGATTAGAGGAACAGTACAAGTATACGGAAACATTCTAAGAAAGGATAACAGATGGGTGAATTTTACTTATACGGATTAGAAGACCCAAATATCTAACCTAACTTGAATCTTTGTTGTCACTAACAGTCATTTAAACTCAAAGAACGTAGTGGAAAGATCAAATAAAGAATCAAAATTTGCTACTTGAAAACACTTATTATGGAAGAGGGACAATCTTTGGTATCGTGATTGTTATTCTGGTTGTTGGCAGTAAAAGTAACTGCACGTTCGTTTTTCTTGAACAAATTAGATGATCCAGTTGTTAAATAGGAATATAGTCAATTCCAAAAATAAATAAATATGCAAGAACCTACTAATTAAATCAATCCAGAGAAAGAAGAGATTAACCCATACTGAAAATCTGACCTAAAAATTCAAGTTAAAGTTCAAGAAGAACAGCATGAGATCAATCCCTATGCTTAGAAGCGTGAAACTTCGGCTAAGCTTCTCAAAATTGAACTTTCCAAAAACTGGTGAACAACGATTCTGTGGTTCTAATTTATAATCCCCTTGTAAAGTGTGTTAAAAATTCGCTTGCTTTCAAAAATCTCGCCAAATTTGAGGCCATGGCTTAACTGTCCAAAAAACAAAAAGGGCAGCCAGTGCACAAAGCATCCGGCATTAGCAGGGTCCGGGGAAGGGCCGCACCCATTGGGTGTGATGTAGACAGCCCAACCTAATGCAAGCATTAGTGGTTGCTTCCACGGCTCGAACCCGTGACCTATAGGTCACACGAAGACAACTTTACCGTTGTTCCAAGGCTCCTATAGGTCACATGGCTTAACTGTCCAGTGAGTGGGAAAATCCTTGAGGCCATGAATTCAATTTTGAGTCCTCAATCCTGCAGCTTCTGCCTTGTGAGCCCATGGTTTCAATCTCATTTATTCCAAATTGGCTCCATGTTCTCTTCCATCCACATCAAGCCCGTGGAAGTGTATTTATGAGCCCTTTCCAACCCTTTTAGCTTCTCCTTCTCGTGCGCGTGCATTTGAGTGCTCCCTGGATACTATCAGTAATAGTAGTTGTTCTTTTATCTCTTTGCCTGGTTAAAAACAATACTATTAATTATACTTGAAGAATAAAAGGTAGATCGACGGTTGTCCAAATTCGTATGACTGATAGAGATGGGGGTGAAATTTTAGAATGTTAGCACCACAGAGCAGTGAATGTTAGTTGGAATCATAAGCAAGATTGTATGAGAGTGATTTGAGCTAGAAGTCTGTCTTACTGGAAAGGGAAGGACTGTGCCCAGAGTTTTCCTTGCGGCATTTTATTTCTTTTTAATTGAGCTTACTTGGAGGATTCAATTCTTATGAAGTATGCTTTCTTCAAAATTCCACAGAATCAAGTTGAGGGGGCTTGTCAAGGTGCCTCATCCATGATTAGCTCAAAGTTGGAAACTGTGGCTACTCAGGGAAAGGCCCCGACTTGTCTTGCCAATGAAAATGTGCTACTAAAGGTCATCATCCCTTCCATGAATGTATTCCTAGTTATTTCCCTTTATTTGAGATAGGCTGATGGCATATAGCTTGATCTGTGCTTAATTGGTCGCTTTATCACATTTGCAACAGGTTAGAAAGCCTTATACCATCACAAAACAGAAAGAGAAATGGACAGAGGAAGAACACCAGAGATTTCTTTAAGCCTTGAAGCTGTATGGTCGTGCTTGGCGCCAAATAGAAGGTGAGTGTGGTATAAGGTTGTTCATTGCTGATAAAAGGTCTATTCTTCTTCTGATCCTTCTCTTTTTCCCCATTTATGTGGTTCAATCTAGATAGAGATTTCTAATTAACATGTCTCTTTAATCATGCAGAATATGTTGGAAGTAAAACTGCAATTCAGATTCGTAGTCATGCACAGAAATTTTTTATTATGACAAATTATAAGAATTTTGCTTGATTCACGAGCCTGCCCAAATTAAGGCAGAGATGCCTGGGTAGTCAATAGCTACTAGCATTGAAGATTATATCTCCATTTTAGGTTGCTCGAGATTCAGGAAAGGATGGTGATGAATCCCTAAATGCGATTGACATACCTCCTCCTAGGCCAAAGAAGAAACCTCTGCATCCATACCCCCGCAAGATGGCTGATTCCCCTGTAGCTAACAAGGCAGTTTCAGGTCAGCCTGAAAGGTCTCCTTCCCCAAATGCATCAGGAAGGGACAGTCGTTCTCCTGATTCAGTTTTGTCAGCAATCGATTCAGGTGTTCCTGCATATCCAGTTGCTGAGCATCAAAACTCTCGCTTTTCACCAGCCTCTTGTAATACGGATGTACACACTGCAAATATAATTTCTGCAGAGACTGATGATGAAAGTATGACCTCAAACTCCAACACCGGGGAGGAAATCCATGTTGCATCAAAACCAGTAGCTGCTAGTACCAGACCCATTACCAATTCTGACATGGTAATTCCTCTTAAAGTTTGTTGATGAATCTATCTGCTTGGCAATGCTATTTTGGCTGTACACTTACCTCAGATGCGTATGTGACTTCGCAGGAATGTCATAGAGTTCATAGGGAGACTTCGTGTAATGGTGAAAAGCTAGCTGTTGAAGCACCTATGACAAGTATCAAGCTGTTTGGACAGACAGTTTCTGTACCAGATGCCAATAACCACTCATTGCCATCTAAAATTACGGAAAGGGTCGAGATCAACAATGAAAATGTGCTTCATGGCTTCCAAGCCAACCAAGCAAATTCACCGTTTATTCTTGCCATGGTTCCGGGAAATATGATTCCACCAGCTTCTTGGTTGTCACAAAACAATCCTGAGAGTACTGCTGCCTTCCCTACTACAATTTTTTGGTGGTCCTGGTACCAAGATCTTGTATATCGATCTATCTCATCGTGTGGCCAAACAGCCACGGAGACTGCTGCTCCTTGTCAAGGACTAAAATATGAAGAATCTCAAAGAGAGGGATCGTCGACTGGTTCAAGCACTGGCTCAGCTAGCGAAATGGACGATGGAAACAGGAGTTCTGAGTCTGTTGAGTCCAAATGTACAACCAAGAGCGACAAATGGAACAACAGTAAGGGATTTGTACCATACCAAAGATGTTTAGCAGAGAGGGATAGCAAATCATCAGGAGCTGTTTTAGAAGAGAGAGAATCGCAAAGGGTCTGTGTGTGTTCATAGCACTTTCTGGTACAGTATCCTATGTTAGCAAATCCTCCTGACCAGCCAGAAGTTCTGTTCTGCACAGCATTTCTGTTTTACTAACCAATGGCTGTTAAGGAGTCTTAGGCCTGCAGATAATCTAATTCAGGAGGTCCGAAGTTTTACAATCGACATTGTCAAAAACTCCAACATTTTCCACATTCTTTTGGCTTCCCACCATATTTTTCAGTTGGACGCGAAGTTGTGCACAACAGAGTTCATAGCAAAAAGACTGCAGCTGCAATTTTTCCTTTCCATTCTTGTAGCAGTTCTATATTATACTCGTGTAACTCTTCATAATGTTTTAACTCTCTACTGAAGCCATTTTTATGTTATCTTTATGCAACCAAAAATCTCTGTTCTGTTTTTCCTTGTGCAGTACACTCATTGTTTCTCCCGGTGCTATCATTTTTCTCTATACTTGAAGTTCTCTAGTCTTCCGAGCAAGATCAGACGAGAAGACACTGTTATTCCATTCTGGAAAACCTTTCATGTTTCAGATATATAATCACTAATGAAATGTCTATTGAGAAAGGGGATGCATAGAGGATAGTATATTTCCTTTCGAGACCGAGTTCTGTGCAACTAAACAGAAACATGTTGGAATTACAAAGGATTGCAGGAAACGGGAATTACAAGTAACTGTTAATGTAAGAATTGAAATTACAATTCAACTAGAAATCTGAAAATTACAAAGATGAACAAGAAAAACTGAAAAACTGTTTTTGCTGAGTCGAGTGTGGCACTCTGTCCTTAAGACAATATTGCCCCGTATGTATCCTTTATACGTCCTGGACAATTTGTCTCCCAAGATAAAACAGCAATGGAACACTTGAGCAAAGGAAACTCAAGAGCTACCTTGAAGAATATTGAGCAAGAAATGATGCAAGGAAAGTGTAGGAAGAAACTGTTTTGCTTGTGTATTTTCGTGTATATTGCAAGTATATTTTTCTGTTCCTCAACAATGGTGTAAGGGGTGTTTATATAGGTGAGGGAGGGCTGTTTAACTGCCCCCATAACAACCATTATTGGCCAAATAATGGCCATTATGGAGGTAGTAAAGCCACCAAAATAAATGGTGAAAGACCAACGGATTTGGCCATTATAGGAGGAGTAATTCAGCCAAAATAAATGGCTGAATTGAGTGCTTGGGCGTTTCTGCTTTGAGCAAAGTTCTCTGGCCCAAAAAGATAATATCAGAAGCTCCGGGCCCCGGAGCCCGGACCGGACGGGCGGCGGCGGCGCGCGTGTGGTCTTTCCTCGAACCGAAGCACATCTAGGTCCTCCCTCCTTTAAACACATGGGATACCCCTTGGGGTCCCAAACCCCAAACCAATTTCGAGTCTTATATACACAACAATTCTTTCTTCCTCTACCGATGAGGGAGAATTGAACACAACACCACACTTTCCATGCTTCAAACACCTCACTTCGTGGACTAATTTCTCTTTCAATTCTCAATGAAATTTGACGATTCTTGGCCCTACGGTTATCTACGTACTTAGTAGATCATGCATGTGTGAAGAACCGAATTCTCCAACATACGTAACACTAGTGTTTAAGCCGTTAAAGTTGGTCGGTCGCAATTCCCGCCAAAGGCAAATTTCCAACAAAACATATATTAGGAATATATGGCAAGATGTATGTTGTAGTTGAAGCCAAGGAAAGAACTGGGATTAAAGGAATGGTGAAAAAGCAAAATGTCAGGATTTAGAGCATATGATTTATGGTTTTAATGAAATGGCGTCCGCAAATATCCATAAATATCATGTTCACTATACAGTAAAATGGATATCAGTAGAACCATATAAGCATACCAGCTTCTTCAATGGGAAGCAAATTAATTAAGGGATGGCCAACAAGTGAAATATCAGGATAGAAAGCATATGATTTATGATTGAGATGCATTGTGAATGAAATGACTGCGCAAATTACTCATAAATATTCATATTCACTATACAGTACAATGAGCAACGTCGATAGAACCATAAAAGCATAACAGCTTCTCAAATGGGACAAAGTTAATAAAGGAATGATAGACAAAATAATATCAGGATTCAGAACATATGTTTTGTGATGTGAATGAAATGACATGGACAAATTAGTCATAAATTTCAAATTCACTATACAGTATAATGAGCAAAGTAGGACCAGAAAAGCAACAACAACATACCCAGTGTAATCCCACAACGTGGGGTTTGGGAAGGGTAGAGTGTACGCAGATCTTACCTCTACCTTGGTAGGTAGAGCGGTTATTTTCGAGAGACCCTCGGCTCAAGACAAAGCATAAGCACAAGCAAAGAATAAAAGATAAACAAATTAAAGCAATATGAAAATGCTGGTATCAAAAGCGAGCCATGATAGCGCATTCTGAAAAAAGGAGCAGTAACTAACGATAAGAGGAAGATTAATAAAAAGAATGATGTACAACCAAAATATCAGGATCCAATCATATGATTTATACTGTGAATAAAATGACATGCACAAATTATTCATAAAATTCATATTCACTATACAGTATAATGAGCAAAGCAGGACCACAAAAGCATACTAGTTTAATTTGTCCGATAAGAGGAAGATTAATAAAATGAATGATGTACAAGCAAAATATCAGGATCCAATCATATGATTTATACTATGAATGAAATAACATGCATGCACAAATTATTCAGAGTTCACTACGTGGTATAATGGGCAATAATAGAACCAACAAATTAAAGCATATCGGGTTCTCTAGTGGGAGAAAGAAATAGTGGACAAGCAAAATATCAGGATCTAGGGCATTTGATTTATGATCTGAATGAAATGACATGTGCAAATTAACTGTTCATGAATATCAGTACACTTGACACTATAATGAGAAACGATAAAACCATAAAAGCGTATCAGCTTCTCAGATAAGTAAGACTAATAAAGGAAAGATAACAAAACTAAAATGACATGCACAAATTATTCATAAATATCATATCACTACATAGTCCAAGAGTATCACTAGAACATAGATTATACGGAGGTTATCCAAATGTACCATATCAAGAAAGAGGTAACGGTAATACACACACTTGAACTATCATTTTTTACAGAGTTTCATACCTAAACTATTAGTTGTTTCTTTTTCCTACCTTAACTATCACCATTTAATGTCAGTTGTGTGAGACATATAGTAAACTTTTTCGATAAATACTTATTCGTATCGGATGTTTATAGTAAATCAATATGTTATAGAATATTATAGGATATTGTAAAGATATTCTCTTACCTTATATAGTTAGCTAAATCAAAGGAGAGATGTGTAGGATATTTACTTACCTTGATAGAACATCTAGTAGTTGTACAAATATATATACTTCTGACATAGTGAAATACAAGTTCGTCCATATGTTCTTTCATTAAATTACATGGTATCAGAGTCAGGCTCATTCCCATTTTGGGCTCCTAGAGCCATTTGGGCTCTCGGTCCACGCTCTAGTTGGGCCCTGGGCGTGAAGGGGGTGTGTTAGAGTGGGTTAAAGTCCCACATTGGTTGGGGAATGGACTGATGGTTTTCTTATATGAACTTGGAAAATCATTCCCTCATGAGCTAGCTTTTGGGTTGAGTTAGGCCCATGTGCTATATATTTACATGGTATCAGAGCCAATAGGCTCGTCGATCTTGTTTTGGTTTGTTTTAAAAAAGGACGCTTCCAATTTGTTTTTTGCTCTGTTTTAGACGGAAATTTGTTTTTTTTAATCGATCACTGCAAAGTGGTTATTTTGTGTCACCACCACCACAGGAAGAGGCGAAACAACTTTTCCGATCGGATCAATCTTTCCCGGCGACTGGGTGTGCAGTTCATGCACCACTGTATCATTCACACTGCTTTTCACGTACCGGCGCATGGAGGCGTGTGCTTCGACAAAATCAAAGGCACTCGTTTGTTCGAAGTCTCCTTATAAAATCCGACTGATTTCTGGTACTTCTCTGATTTTAAAACACTGTTTGGAGGCAATTCACTTCTCCAGGTCTGTTCAATTCTTTCTCTACTTCGATTGAAAATCTACGGCTGTTGTGATATGGTTTTATGGTTGAGACAACTTTGCTTCATAAAATATGTCTGAGTATTTTGTTTGGTGAATTGAGTTTCGGAGGTGTTATAGTATTCTTTTTGGTGAAAGTGAAAGTCTTTATTTATTGAAGGATTTGATTTTCATTAAAGGGTTTCAAGGAGATTTTGAACTGATGAAGATTTTTGTCATTTGAGAAGGAACTGTCATTCCTTATTTCTTGACTTTGGTATTCTGGCCTTTTATACTTTTGATATTTGTGGGTAACGTCTGAATGTGAAATATATTTGTTAAGTCTTCGTTGACTAAATCTTTGGAGGAAATGACTGAAATGGTGGCTCCTAGTTCGTCCAATGATAAAACAATTTTGGTTTCATCTAAGGAGTTTGTAAAATTTTCTCAATATCAGAAATTACTTAAGGAATTACTTCAGTTAATGCCTTTGCTCAATCAGATAAAACATGTATCATCACTACTTTAGATAAATGTGTGATTGATTCAGGTGCCACAAATCACATGACGGGTAATCCTAATATATTTTCCATCTTTCATTCACACAAAACACCTCTCTAGTTACTGTAGCTGACAAATCAACTTGTAATGTGAGAGGTTTTCTAAGTTGGTTCTCCCACTTAGAAAACCTTTCTAAAAGCGTGGCCCACACACGGCCAGCTGTTAAACCAACCTACTCTATCACCTTATCATCTGTATTAAGTCTTCCAAAGTTGGCTTTTAATTTGATTTATGTTAGCAAAATTACCAGAGACCTTAACTGTTATATTTAGTTCTTTCTTGATCATTGTATGTTTCGTGATCCTAAGAAGAATCAGGCTATTGATAAAGGATATGTATCTAGTTATGTCTACATCCTTGATGAATGAGAGTCTCAGTCTGTTGCCTGCTCTAGTGTCATATCTCCATTTGAAGCACATTGTCGATTGGGACATCCTTCTTTACCTCTGTTAAAGAAGCTCTATCCTCAATTCCATAATATTTCTTCATTGGAATGTGAGTCATGTCGATTTGCAAAATGTCATCGCAGCTCATTAAGTCCAAGGGTTAATAAGCGAGCAGAGTCAGCTTTTGAATTAGTTCATTCTAATGTTTGGGGGTCATGTCCTGTTATTTCTAAAACTGGGCATAAGTATTTTGTCACTTTTGTGGATGATTTCTCTCGAATGACTTGAATTTATTTTATGAAAAATCGTTCTAAAGTGTTCACTCTTTTTTGTGCCTTCTGTGCTGAAGTCAAAACTCAATTCAATACTTCGGTACGTATTCTCAGGAGTGATAACACTAAAGAATACATATCAGAATTATTTCAATCATACATGAGACAACATAGTATTCTTCATCAGTCTTCATGCGTTGATACACCCTCTCAAAATGGAGTTGTTGAGAGAAAGAATAAACATCTACTTGAGACATCTCGGGAACTTTTATTCCAAATGAAGGGTCCTAAATAGTTTTGGGCAGATGCGGTCTCTACAACTTGTTTTCTGATTAATCGCATGCCATTTTTTGTTCTTGTTAGTAATGTGCCTTATAGTGTTCTTTTGCCAAATAAGTCACTATTTTCGGTGGAACCTAAGGTGTTTGGAAGTATATGTTATGTTCAAGATGTTCGGCCATCTGTTACCAGTTGGATCCTAAGATATTGAAGTGTGTTTTCGCCTTCAGAAGGGATATCTGTGTTATTCTACTGAACTTGACAAATATCTAGTGTCAACTGATGTGGTATTTTCATAGAATAAACCATTCTTTTATGCAAATTCCATTTCTACGAGTCAGGGGAAGGAAGATGAGTTGTTAGTGAGTCTATCAGGTTACTCGTGCTTCGACAGAATAATCAGTTGATGTTGTTCCCTTGTGTCCTGGTTTTTTTATTCAGCACCAATCAACTACTGCACCTTCAACACATATTTCATCTGAGTTAGCAAGAATGTTGTTTGTTTAAGTTTACTCGAGGAGGAAAGAGGCAGATGATACATGTCCTGCACCAGTTCCGTTGTCATCAGATCATCCTCCACCTGATCCTCCAGAAAATCTTGACCTCCCTATTGCTCTTCGCAAAGGTACATGTACTTGCAAGTCCGTATATTCTATTGCTAATTTTGTTTCCTATGATTATTTATCCTCTACGTCTAGATCTTTGATTGTTTCTCTAGACTCCATCGTTGTACCCAAAATAGTGAAGGAGGCTTTGAATCATCTTGGATGGTCTAGTGCAATGCTTGATGAAATATATGCCTTAGAGGAAAACCACACGTGAGATTTGGTGGATTTTCCTGAAGGAAAGAAACCAGTGGGATGTAAGTGGGTCTTCATAGTTAAAGTTATTCCATATGGTTCTGTAGCAAGACTTAAGGCCAGACTTGTGGCTAAAGGGTATGCTCAAACTTATGGGGTCCATTATTCAGACACCTTCTCCCCGGTTGCCAAACTCACCTCTATTCGCTTGTTCATTTCTCTAGCTGCTTCTGAGAATTGACCTTTATATCAGTTGGATATCAAGAATGCGTTTCTTCATAGTGATCTTCAAGAGGAAGTGTATATGGAGCAACCACCTGTTTTGTTTCTCAAGGGGAGTATAGGAAAGTCTGTCATTTGAAGAAGTCTTTGTATGGATTGAAACAGAGTCCACGGGCTTGGTTTGACAAGTTCAGTGAGGTAGTTCAGGATTTTGGGATGAAGATGAGCAAATGCGATCACTTAGTCTTCTATCGGCAATCAGCAACTGACATTATCCTTCTTGTTGTATATGTTGATATTATTTTTATCACAAGAAGTGATTATGCTGAGATCTCTTTTCTTAAATCTTTCTTGCATACTAGGTTTCATACGAAGGACTTGGGCCAGTTGAAATACTTTTTGGGAGTAGAAGTAAATACAAGCAAGAAGGGAATTTTTCTGCCTCAGAAAAAGTATATTCTTGACCTACTTGCAGACACTGAGAAGTTAACAGCCAAACCTTGCATTACTCCAATGGTGCTCAATATGCATCTTATGAAAGATGATGTCGACCCTTTTGATGATCCAGAGAGATATAGAAGGTTAGTTAGGAAGTTAAACTACTTTACTATGACCCGTCCGGATATTGCTTTTGCAGTAAGTGTTGTTAGCCAATTTATGTTTGTACATACGATCAAGCATTTGGAAGCTTTGGAACAAATTCTATGTTACTTGAAAGAAGCTCATGGACTTGGTACATTGTATATTAATCATGGTCATACTCGTGTTGAGTGTTTTGCAGATGCAGACTATGCTGGATCCAAAGTTGATAGGAGATCGACTACATGCTATTATGTCTTTGTTGGAGGGAACCTAGTATCTTGGAGGAGTAAGAAGCAAAATATTGTATCTCGATCCAGTGCAGAATCCGAGTACAGATCTATGTCGCAGTCCATGTGTGAGATTATGTTGATACATCATTTTTAGCTTAAATTGGGTTGAAGCATCATACTCCATCAAAATTTTGGTGTGATAATCAAGATGCTCTTCATATTGCCTCAAATCTGGTGTATCATGAAAGAACTAAACATATTGAAGTTGACTGTTCTTTTATTTGTGAGAAGATTAAAAAAACTTGATTTTCATTGGCTATGTGAAGACATGAGAGCAACTAGCTGATTTGTTCACAGAGGCTTTGAATGGAGCTTGAGTTAATTATATGTGTAACAAGCTGGGGATGATTAATATCTATGCTCCAGCTTGAGGGAGAGTGTTACAGAATATTATAGGATATTGTAAAGATATTCTCTTATCTTATATAGCTAGCTAAATCATAGGAGAGATGTGTAGAATATTTACTTACCTTTCATAGAACATCTAGTAGTTGTATAAATACATGTACTTCTGACATAGTGAAATACAAGTTCTTCCATTAGATTACACATTATAACTTATTATAACTAAGCGATTTAATAAAGTAAGAATATAGTTTAATTAATAATGGATAAGTGATAATTGTGTGTGTCTCTATATATATATATATATTCAAATACTTATTATGTATTCATTGATTTGTATAAATACCCGGTACACGTAAATTTTTACCGACAAACATCTAATGAGAAGAAATGCTTTATTCAATCATACTCACGTAGAGAATTAAGAAAATAACAAGGAGAGGTTGCTCCAATTCTTTCTTTGCTCTGGACATATAGTTTTAGCTAGAATTGGTTCTAAAAACCCATTAAACTTGGTTCCTGCACATTTTGAGTATGCACCCATGATATAGAACACTATCAAATCATCCAATGTTAGGTCCGGCAATTTTGTGTCAACGGCCACTGCATCAAGGGAGTCACAACTTGGTCAGTAAATGGTCGATTCACACATTTGACAAGATTCTTCTGATGCCTTTATTGAAAGTGGCTTGACACCCACAAAGCAACTGTTGTAAAGTGTTGGCCTAAATGATCCATAAATCCCTTCATCAATCCAATACTCTATTTTCTCACCTCTAACTCTTTAACCAATCACATGAGTGACTAACATAAAAGCCGTTTCAGGAAAGAACAGTCCTGGCTCCGCAATTATTGTTAAATTAGACTCGAGGAAATAATCATGGACTGCTTCATTTACTACACTAGCTATTTCCTCGAACAACGAGGTCGATCTAAACCCCCCACCAATGTTTAAGATTTGCATTTTAGGAATTCCGAGATAATCAACAACATCAAACATGGCCCTGGCACTTGCAATCGCCTCACGATAAATGTTGAGATCTTGTGCTATAGATCCCACGTGAAATGAAACACCTAGGACTTTTAGGCCAGCCACATTACAAGCATAATTCAGGAGGGGTTCAATTTCTTCAGGCAGCACTCCCAATGTTTTACCGACGGGGCGCAAGGAGCCACTATCACCAGGGGCTTTGATTTGGAGCAACAAATGGCATTGTGGGTGCCATTTCTTGATCTCTTCAACTTGGAGCTTGGAATCAAAGGTTGTGAGATTAACCTCGACAGCGGCTGCATGCTTGATGTGGGAAATAACCTTGCACGGGTTAGCAAAAATGATTTGGTTTGGGCTAATTCCGAGACTTAAATAATATTTATATAATTTAAAAAATTATATATATTGATATGAGGTACACACGCTGTGTACGTACCCTAAAACTATTATTAGCTCATCTGTGATTATGAGTTACTCGAATTTAATTTAGAACAATAATTATTTTTTTAGGAACGTAAGCTGTCCAGTTTTTATGAACGACGGACTTTATATTATATTTTGTATTCAGACACACGCCAAATATAATATTTTCTTCATCACATGTTATTTATTATATGTTTGTCGTGATATTATTGTTCTTGGATCTATTGTTGTTAGGGTTTTCTACTCTTTGTGATTCATTTTACAAGATAATGTTTGATTGGAGGTGAACTTTCTTCTTTAATTTTTTTTACAAAAAAAATAATCTTTTGACACATATATAATTTAAATATTACCATCGTATGTGACTTTAAAAATGTCATGTAAATCTTATAGAATATGTCGCTAACATAAAATGAGAATGTCAAATTGATAAAGAGCTTTTAAATTAAATACAAAAAAATTTGTCGTTTTTCTTGAAACAAACTGAAAAAAAAAAACATATAAAGTGAATAGAAGAAGTATCTTCCCTTTTCGGCAAGAAATTGGATATTCTAATATTTTAAAAAAAAATCATTTTTACAATTTATCACCTATTCTGATTAGATGTAGATGCATGATGTGAGATTAATTGCATGCATGGTTGTCAAAACTCACACCCTAATTCTGATAAAAGGGGTGAGAGACACCCGGTGTCTTTAACTTTTATAGACGAACCAACTAAATATATTTTCCTATAACCATGAGTGTGCATGTAATATTTTTTTTCAAAACATTCACGTCCGTACTCTGTAGTAACTATAATCACGAGGCTCATTAGTAAATTTTAGATGTGGTTCTTATACCTCATACCTACTGCGTGTGGCATATCATGTGTGCAGAATAAAATAAAAAAATCATGAACTAACTAGCCCTCCACAATGTATCACCTGTCACCAATGTTAGACGTTCACATGTAGCCTTTTATTAATTGGTTAATTAGACCATAAAAATATAAATAAATGAGTCTCTAATCTCTATTTCTCATTAGTAAAAAAGTGTTCCCATGTACCATTAGACAGCAGTAACAAGAACATGAGAGAAGCTAGATAGCACCTAAGGGGTATGATCTAAAGTATAATTATGTATATTCAGACACATGCCATGTGTATAATATTTTCTTCATCACATTCATTTATATTTGCTGTCGTCATGATATTATTATTTTTGGATCTATTGTTATTAGTGTTTTCTATTCTTTCTGATTCATTTTACAAGATAATATTTTATTGGATTGATTTAACTTACGAATGGTTCTTGTTTTAATTACCTTTTGAGGAAACTGGGGAGAAAGTGGAGCAGTGAGTTAATATAACAATTAATGCATAAATGGAACAATAGAAACAAATATTTTTAGATTTTTACAACTAGGAAGTGCCGGGATATAAACTTTATTAATTTGACATTTCAAAAATAAAGTAGATTTGTTATTTTTCAATTTTAATTTATCATTATTGTATGGATGCCTCTTTAGATTAATCATACTCTTTCAATTAAAAAAGCTAACTATCAAAATAAATAAAAGTTATTTTTCATTTTAAAAAAAAAAAAAGTCAAAATAAGCAATATTAATAGCCAGAAATATAACGCCGAAATTATTTCTTTTTAGTGAGCGCCTCTTTCAATCAACTCACTAGTTAAAACCGATTAAAATTAGTACTGCTCATGTGATTACATGTGTTAATATAATCAGTTATAGCATGCATGCAGCTGGTAGAATTTAGATAATAAGTATTAATGCATTAACATTATTACTGTTTTAGCTCTATCAAATATTGCAAAATTAGTAAAAGTTAACTTATGATATAAAATAGATAAATGTGATAAATTTAAATATCATCTACCCACAGAAGCAAATGACAAAATAAAAAGTTTCAGGTAATTGAAGAATAGTTACTACTATTATAATGAAATATTAAGTTTCATCAATTTCAAAGCACGAGATAAATGTGAAAACATATATATGCATTCTCGCTTCAATATTCCTTCTTTTGTTAGCTGGTCTACTACAGGATTAGATTCGCTGAACTTGTGCCTGATCACCATGTTAATGCCTTAGTGTCAAGAAAGTGACCATAAAGTTGTCACGTGTAAAGGTAAGTGATATATCTATCTCTAGCCTAACTTTGTTGTAAACTAACTTAGATATTTAGACATGTAGCAATTAGTTTATCTACAGCAACATGATACTCACTTCTTGGGCAGCAAATGAGTGCTAATACTGAGGAAACAATATAGAATTTTCTTCCAAGAACAACATAAGGGTGTTACTTACTGGTTCGATCTCGTTGTTCCCGTGGAGCTTACTTAGAGCATTTTTTTTTTGTGTTGTTACTGGATTTTTAGCTTTCTTTTAGGTGAAGTAAGGTGGAAACATAGTAGTCCCTAACATCCAAGATTAACTTGTAAAGGTGGTCGATTTCATCATCGTCATTGAAGGGTCGATAACCGAAGGTATGTTAAGGCAAATCCTTCTTTCTTTTGGCATGTTCTAAATACGAAACGTAAACGTAATACTATTCCATAAATGATTCTACTCTTAGTAGTTAAGGATGTTCATGTTATTCATTCCTATTGTCAAAGCATGTCTAAATATGTTCCTAGATCCCTATTGAGGTATATGGGAAAGATGTTAATATTCATAACGTTAATCGGAGGTGAAGCAACATTACGTCACTCCGATAAACTCAGAGTGTCTTAGTATCATTCATGCATTATATTCATGTATTACCCTTGACCCCACATGTGTTATATACGCTACTATATGGTATGCATTATATATATGTATGTGACATGACAAAAGGGATACGTCGTTATATACGCACCACCACCTGATCAGCTGGTATATGATGATGATTATGCCCACAGAGGCCGATATGATATGATGGAATGCCCACAGAGACTTGATGGATACGGCGTTATATACGCATATGTATATGTATGACCAGCATTGTGCATGCACATACATGATATTTAGACATATTATGGCCCTAAGAGACATTCTCTATTGGTTGGTTGTTTCTTGTCTCATGTTACCTTCATGTCTCTATTATGCTATTTTTCATGCCTGAAATACTCGGTACATCATTCATACTGATGTCCCTTTTATCGGGGGATGCTGCGTTTCATGCCCGCAGGTCCAGGTAGACAGGGCGACGATCTGCACCAGTAGTTTGCCAGTTCAGCTGATATCGGAGCACTCCACTTGTTCTGGAGTTGCAGTCTAATCTCGGTACGATATTTTTGCATGTGCATATGGGTATGGCGGGGCCTTGTCCCGACCTTATGATGTCACGTACTCTTTAGAGGCTTGTAGACAGTTGTCCTGTGTATAGTAGTCGTGTATGGTCCTGTCAACCTTAGTATGTATATGTACATAGGTTGGGTTCTCTGTTTCCAGGATGTTACGTAGCACATTCCCAGTTTATTATTTTCATGTGTTAGCAGGTCACCTCATGACGACCCTCGTGGCCCAACTTAATTATATTAGGTGGTAACTATATGATTAGTGGTACTTGGCAAGTAAGGTCCGGGTGCCCGTCATGGCCCTCCGATTTGGGTCGTGACTAACTTGGTATCAGAGCAGATCTGTTCTAGGGAGCTTGCAAGCCGTGTCAAATAGAGTCTTGTTTATGGGTATGTTGTGCACCATACTTATAAGCTGGAGGCTACCTGGCATTTAGGGATGGTTTCCATTCTTTCATCTCATAGAATCGTGCTATACATCCGAATTGTAAGAATTCTCTCTGTAAACCTTGTCGTGCTTATGATTACAACAATGGCTTCTTCCAATAGGGTTATGATTAGCAGGGAGATTGAGGTTGGATTGAGTGTAAATGCGAGTAGTATGCTCTCTATTGAGACAAAATTGTCAGAGGATATGAGTAAGTTACTTTCCCAGGTATTGACGGATCTAGTAGTACTAGAGAAGTTGAGGGAAGCTCATGTACCATCAGTCCTACCACCGGCTCCATCTGATAAAGATGTAAGGAGAGAGGTGCAGGTATTGAATCAATTGGTTGCCTCCCAGACATGACTTCATCCTAGAGCATCTGATAGAGATAGGCCCCTTGAGGGGTCAGGGAGCTCATAACCTAGTGAGTTTATTAGTTAGGGATCGTCGATATTTAAGGGATTCAAAGATTCCAATATCTCAGGGTAAAAATTCTAAAGGTCGAGTGAGAGCGCCTCGACCATCTGGTATTCAGGGTGGTCGAGCACATACCAGATCGTGCCACAAAGGTGCAGGGGGTTGGTTTAGTATGGCAGCCATGACCACCATGTTCCGAAGTGTTCCAAGTTGAGGCGCAAATGTAAGGATAAGATGATTATGAGTTGTATAGATGAAAAGCAAAAGACATCATTGGAAGGTTTAGTAGATTATAAAAATCTACACGTTTTACAGTGACTCTTGGTGATTAGAATGAGGGAATATGTTAGGTACACGTGACCCAAATTGTATTATCTTACCTAGAATAGATTGGGAATTGTCCCAGGATATCAGTAATGAGAATGGATTACCACAATCGAATCGTGTGAAGAGTGACCATCAGTAAATTTAAAAAGATCATGTACAGTGATGTACCCAGAATAGTGAGCCCAAGTCATATATAAGGATCGAGTTATCCATGGTAGTGGAAGGGGACATAAGCCTCTCTTCTGTGCGTAAAAGGGTCATACCGCGTATTATTGAGAATTACATGTATCAATGTTAGTAAGCTAAGGCATGCTATAGGTATTGGACTGGCAAGGTCTTCGGCTAAAGGTGATGAACCTCTGATGTTCAGGAAGATAATATGAGAAATACTTTGAGATTAGAGACCCCCCAATGCAACTTGAAAGGGAAATGTAAAGGTAAGACGAATTAGCACTAGGTCGATGAGAGATCTAATAATGATAAGACAAGAAAGCTTGATAAGTCATTGGATCATGTAACACCGTGAAGTGGATCTTAACATACGAAGCATCGGTTCCACAACACATGCAGTCATACCTTTCATAAGGTATGTAAATGGAAGTAATAGTGAGTAAAACTCGAGATTAGCACCTAAACATGTGAAAAGTGGCTAATGACGCCTATGGATACAAGGTAGACATTAAAGATATATGTCAAGGGATAATGGCATTATAATGAAGAAAAACTGCCAGGCAAATACAGGTGTCTATGTGTATTTCTGAACTGACCAAAGGTTCTACAAGATAGATAAAGTAATGGGTTTACAGTTTAACGAGATCAAGGAAATCTTTTCTCAAAGCGCCATTGACAGAAAGTCTTAGCCATGAGGCAAGTGAAGGAATCGAATCTAAGTATAATGACCAGGTTTGGACATAGTAGGGAAACGTCATGTAATGCAAATTCTTCAGAATCTATCAAGTACTGAATGAGGGAATAAGTTAACAACTCATTGTTTAGGGGGTAGTGATTCCAAGGATTGGAATTAGGAGCAATGTTTGAGATTACGTATGTATACCATAATATTTTAGAATTAAGATGAGTACAAAAAGTAAGACAATGAGCAAACAAGTGTCAAAAGAAGTAAATAAAGGAAGCTGTTTATAATTACGAGTAGTAAGGAAGTACGAAAAAAAGATTCTTTTCAGACCATGAATGGGAGTTAACTGTGATGATAAGCGTACTTCGGATTCGATGACATTGTTCATAAAGTGTTCATGATTAAGATACTACAAATATAAGAGTTTTTAGCACACCAGTTAGTAAATAAAGCTAAGTTGACAATAGAATCATTCACCACAAGCGGCTTGCCTAATGTGAGGACTAAGGAGAGACGTTGACATGAGGGAATGTATCAGTTAGCTAAGTGGGAGTCCGATTGGAGGATTCAGATAGTGATAGCCCTAGGACTCATAATACAACAGGGTCATCCCTCATACTGGAAGAAAATAGACGTCATGATGAAGATCCCATTTTTAGGGAAGATCGAGAAGGATATCTAACAAAAGAAGACCGCAACATTTGAGCATAATGGGAAAGGGACCCCCAGGTGGAAGGTTCATTTGTGTATTCCTAATGTAGCAGGTTACGAGACAAGATTATGACGGAAGTCCATTGCTCATGATATTTCATTCACCCTGGATCTACTAAGATGTATCATGATCTCAAAGGTATGTATTGGTGGAACGACATGAAGATGAACATTGTGGAGTTGGTAGCTCAGTGTCTTAATTGTCAGCAAGTAAAAGTAGAGCACCAAAAGCCCGACAACTTAACTTAGAACATTGAGATCCCAATGTAGAAATGGAAAATGATCAATATAGATTTCATTACGGGTTTACCTCACTCTTATCATAAATTTGATCATATTTGGGTGATTGTTGATAGACTGATCAAATCAGCTCAATTCCTGGCGGTCAAAACTACCTACACAGCCGAGGACTACGCAAAGTTGTACGTTAAGAAGATTGCTCGGCTTCATGATATGCATATTTCTATTTGATCGAGGTGCACAGTTCACACCTAATTTCTGGAGGTCATTTAAAAAAGATTTGGGTACTCAAGTTAATCTTAGCACAACTTTCCACCCTCAGACAGACGGGCAGGACGGGCGTATGATTCAAACGCTCGAAGGAATGCTCCGAACTTGCGTATTGGACTTCAAGGGAAGTGGGGATGATCATCTATCCCTTATTGAATTTGCATACAATAACACTTAAATGTTAGTATCGAAATGGCTCCATATAAAGCTTTGTACGGACGGAAATGTAAATCTCCTATCGGATGGTTCTAAGTAGGCGAATCAGAATTATTTGGGCCTGACATAGTGCACCAAGACATAGAGAATGAGAAGCTTATCCAAGTACGGTTGTTAACCGCTCAGAGTCGTCAGAAGTCGTATTCAGATGTGTGGCGGAGGGACTTAGAGTTCCAAGTAGATTATTGGGTCTTCTTGAAGATTTCTCTTATAAATGGTGTAATGAGATTTGAAAAAAAAAGGGTAAACTCAATCCAATGTATATTGGGCCATATCGCATAATTCGAATCAGCCAAGTGACTTACGAATTGGACTTGCCTTCGGAGCTAGAGTTTGTTCATCCGATTTTTCATGTTTCTATGTTAAAAGCGTGTATTGGGGATCATTCCCAAAATTATGCCAATTGACGATGTGAAAGTTACAAAGGACTTATCATATGAAGAGATTCCTATTACTATCTTAGATCGTCATATCCGCAAGTTGAGGACTAAAGAAGTAGCCTCCATGAAAGTTCTATGGCAGAATAAGAATGTAGGAGAAATGACATGGGAGGCGGAAGAGGAGATGAATCACAAATATCCTTACCCATCTCAGGCTCAACACCATGTCAAGGTATTTATTTCATTTACTGACATCAACTCCTCTGAGGTTCCGGATAGTCCAGAGTCTTGGGAGCCCGTTCATGGATATTAAGCTAGACTAGAATGAATTACCTAGGCCTAAATAAAAAAAGAATCGAATATTAGAACGGAAGTAGTAGCCATTAGTTGGTCTGCAGGTAAAAGGCGTTGTATGAGGACAAGTGTGATCATGAGAAAGCTAGACGTGGAAACCCCAACATTTGAGGACGAATGTTTTTAAGGGGGAAAGAATGTAACACCCCGTACTTTCGGGTCATGGTTTGAATCTCTAGACATATGTAAGTAGACTGAGCCCCGAAGAATTGTGGATAATTAATTGTGTGGATTAATTCATGTGGGCCCTCGATTAATAGATAGCTAGGTGATGTGTATGATCACATAGGGTGGAGGTGACACGTTAATGCCTTAGTGTTAAGAAAGTGACCATAAAGTTGTCACATGTAAAGGTAAGTGACATATCTATCTCTAGCCTAACTTTGTTGTAAACTAACTTAGATATTTAGACATGTAGCAATTAGTTTATCTACAGCAACGTGATACTCACTTCTTGGGCAGCAAATGAGTGCTAATACTTAGGAAACAATATAGGATTTTCTTCCAAGAACAACATAAGGGTGTTACTTACTGGTTCGGTCTCGTTGTTCCCGTGGAGCTTACATAGAGCATTTTTTTGTGTTGTTACTGGATTTTTAGCTTTTTTTAGGTGAAGTAAGGTGGAAACATAGTAGTCCCTAAAATCCAAGATTAACTTATAAAGGTGGTCAATTTCATCGTCGTTATTGAAGGGTCGATAACCGAAGGTATGTTAAGGTAAATCCTTCTTTCTTTTGGAATGTTCTAAGTACGAAACGTAAACGTAATACTATCTCATAAATGATTCTACTCTTAGTAGTTAAGAATGTTCATGTTATTCATTCCTATTATCAAAGCATGTCTAAATATGTTCCTAGATCCTTATTGAGATATGAGAAAGATGTTAATATTCATAACGTTAATCGGAGGTGAAGCGACATTATGTCACTCCGATAAACTCAGAGTGTCTTAGTATCATTCATGCATTATATTCATGTATTACCCTTGACCCCACAGGTGTTATATACTCTACTATATGGTATGCATTATATATATGTATGTGACATGGCAAAAGGGATACGTCGTTATATACGCACCACCACCTGATCAACTGGTATATGATGATGATTATGCCCACAGAGGCCGATATGATATGATGGAATGCCCACAGAGACTTGATGGATACGGCGTTATATACGCATATGTATATGTATGACCAGCATTGTGCATGCACATACATGATATTTAGACATATTATGGCCCTCAGAGGCATTCTCTATTGGTTGGTTGTTTCTTGTCTCATGTTACATTCATGTCTCTATTATGCTATTTTTCATGCCTGAAATACTCGGTACATCATTCATACTGATGTCCCTTTTATCGGGGGATGCTGCGTTTCATGCCCGCAGGTCCAGGTAGACAGGGCGACGATCTGTACCAGTAGTTTGCCAGTTCAGTTGATATCGGAGCACTCCACTTGTTCTGGAGTTGCAGTCTAATCTCGGTACGGTATTTTTGCATGTGCATATGGGTATGGTGGGGCCTTGTCCCGGCCTTATGATGTCACGTACTCTTTAGAGGCTTGTAGACAGTTTTCCTGTGCATAGTAGTCGTGTATGGCCCTGTCGGCCTTAGTATGTATATGTACATAGGTTGGGTTCTCTGTTTGCAGGATGTTACGTAGCACATTCTCAATTTATTATTTCCATGTGTTAGCAGGTCACCTCATGACGGTCCTCGTCGCCCATGCTTAATTACATTAGGTGGTAATTATATGATTAGTGATATTGAGCAAGTAAGGTCCGGATGCCCGTCATGACCCTCCAATTTGGGTAGTGACACTTCATCAATCCAATACTCCATTTTCTCACCTCTAATTCTTTTACCAATCACATGCGTGACTAAGGTAAAATCCGTTTGATGAAAGAATCACCCTTGCCCTGCAATTATTGTTAAATTAGGCTAGGGAAAATAATCTTGTACTGCTTCATTTACTACACTAGCTATTTCCTCGAACAATGGGGTTGGATCTAAATCCCCCACCAATGTTTAAAATTTTCATTTTAGGAATTCCGAGATAATCAACATCAAACACGGCCCTAGCACTTGCAGTAACCTCCGGATAAATGCTGGGATCTTGTGCTATAGATCCCAGTTAAAATGAAATGACTACAACAATTAGGCCAGCCACATTACAAGCATAATGCAGGAGGGATTCAATTTCTTCGGACATCACTAGGGGCTTTGATTCGGAGCAACAAATGACATTGCGGATGCCATTTCTTGTTCTTGTCAACTTTGAGCTTTGAATCAAAGGTTGTGAGATTAACCCCGACAGCGGCTGCAAGCTTGATGTGGGAAATAGCCTTGCAGGGGTTAGCAAAAATGATTTGGTTTGGACTAATTCCCAGACTTAAGATAATGTCAATCTCGAGGAGGCTAGCACAATCAAAATTAGCACCAAGTTCAAGTTGTCTAGTTTGGTAAGAAGTGCAGGATCATTGTTGCACTTGACAGCATAGAAAAGAATGGTTACATTTATATATACTACTCCATACAATTGCTAAAATACCTCACACGTATTGTAAGAAATGAAATTGCTGAGCCCACACAGGTTTTGTGATTAAAATAGAGATAGAGTCCTTTTTCTCTTTTTTTTTTTAGAAACCAATACTAATTACTACTTAATTCTTTTAGTACAATAAAAGATACGGGGAATCTCTTTCAAGTCTTCTTTCCACCTGTAGATTATTTAATTTAATTTTTAATACCTAATTATTAGTCTGAATATTATTTACACGTTCACATGAAGCCCTTTTTTAGTTATTAGACTCTCTAAATATAAAGAAATGAGTCTCTATTTCTCATTAGTAAAGAAGTGTTCCGATGTGCCATTATACAGCAGTAGAAAGAACATGAGAGGAGCTAGTTATAAGCATCCGAGTGGTATGAACATACTCGGGTCCAATTTTTAGGAACGACGGACTATATTATTTTTTGTATTCAGACACACACTATGTAACGCCCCGTATTTTCGGGTAGCGGTTGAACTCATAATGTAGGTGAGTAGACCCGAATCCGGAAAATTTTTTGTTGTACTTGTGTATATTAATAAGTAGATCGTTATATAAAAGGGCGTGATTCCGAAATAATTTTGGGATTTAGTAAGTGTGACGACGGAGTTTAATAATAATTGTGTATCCCCGAAGAGAGTATAGGCTGGTATTTTATTACGGGAAGTATGATATTGACATAAGAGGATTTTAGTAATCGTCGGGATTTAAATAATTGGAGACCGGAAATTTAATTGTGTGTATAATTAAATAAATTGTAGGATTAATTAATTAGGGAGGGAACAATTTATAGTGGGATTTGGTACGTGTGTTCTTATAATCAATTTGGAGGTGGCTAAGCCCCAAACCGATCGACCGATATCAGCCCATAAGGCCTTCTTTCTCCATTTTTTTTCCATTTCTTCAACTCCATCTCTTCAACCATCGATCCTTCAGTGTGCTCTCTTCATCTCTACCAAATTCCTCCACCAAATTCATTTCTAGCAACAAGAATAAGCTCAGTTGATGGGTTTTCTGAAATTTTCAACCAAAAATTGGGGATTTCCGTGAGCTTTCATATAATCAAACGAAGGAGAAATTCAAGGTGTTCTGGGCATTGATTCCAGTAGAATTGAAGCCAAGAACAAGCCTAGAAACTCAGAAGCTTTACAAGAACCTTGAGTACTAAAGGATTCGGACGCGAATTGATTTTGGGTTCTGTTTCTGTTGGTCGGAAGCTGATTCGAGCAAGTGATTTTCCAACGATACTCGTCGTTGTATTTAAGAGAGGTAATCTTCCTTATTCTCTAAGTTTGTACAAGTTCTGGACTTGATTCTTGCTATTAGTTCTAAAGACGATTGTCGAAAATGCTAATTTGGGTTGGGTATCGTTAGGACTGCTGTAATTGGGAGTTACTGGGATTGCATGTGAAATTGTGGTACTGTTTTGGAGATTGTAGTAGTATAAGAAGGAGGATTAAGAGAGTTGGATGTTTCACTACTTACATAGATTTCGATATAGAAGGAATATAGGTTCTACGCGTTCAAGGTGTTCGTTAGAATGTCCCTAAGAATCTATTTTTAATGTGTTGATTCGATTGTAATGTAATTCGTCCGTATGATGTAGATAATCATTCATAGAGCTTACAAGGACCCGTGAAACTTAGATAAATTCGACAACAAGGTTGAAGTTCTAAAATGAGACGTACTCTAATATTGAGTTGATTAGTTCGTCTAAGAGGTATGTGAAACCCTTACTTCTTTCTTTTTGGCATGATTTAATGAAAGTACAGCGGACGTACTTAATTCTTATATAGTTTAATTCCTAAAGAGGATTGTTATGAGAAGTGCCTATGATTTTTCAGCAAAGAGTTTATTATGACATTATTATAATGATTTTATTGAGAGTCAAATGATAATTTTTTACTTGCATATGGTTACTCATGATATCTACTCATGCTAAGTGTTACTACATCACCTCACCGAGTCCCGGGCCGGGTTACGTTCGTGCACAGCCTTGCATTTTTCACCGAGACCCTCACTAGAGGGTCGGGTTACGTATGATGGATCCATATATGAGATATGACTTTACCGAGTCCCAGCATGGGCCGAGTTATGATATGATTCCACCGAGTCCCGCATTAGTGGATCGGGTTAGGTTACAAGTATATATATGTATATGGACATGCATTCATATTTTCTTGACTTGACTCTCATTTTTATAAGGCACAGCTGACTTTTATGGTTTATGGCACAGTTGGATTTGGATCTTGACTTTTATACTGATCTCTTGTTTCTGTTGGCTACTTATGATCTCTTTTACAGCTTCATGTTTTACATACTTGGTACATTATTTCGTACTGACCCTCTTTCCTCGGGGGGGCTGCGTTTCATGCCCGCAGGTATATGTTTTCAGTTTGGTGAACCTCAGGCCTAGGTTCCTACTCACCAGGTTGGAAAGCTCCTTTGATCCAGAGCTTTGTCATTTTGGTACCGAACCTCTTTTAGACTTATGTTTGTATTTAGGGGCATGACGGGGCCCTGTCCCGTCATATGTCGTTGTTCTTCTTATAGAGGTCTGTAGACAGTGGTGGGTTGTATGTATGTAAGGGTTATGACTCTGTTTTGGTCAGTCATGTTATTGTATTCTGTGCTGGGGTGTTCCCATGTATATACGTTACTATCTGGTGGCAGCCTTGTCGGCTTGCTTGTTATGTTATATTGGCTAGTTGTGACTCCTCAGGAGACATGTACATTCTTGGGTAAAGGCAGCCTTGTCGGCTTGCCTACCCTGGCATATGTTGTTATTGCAACGTTATGCTGCCGGATTTCAGACTCATTAAGGGTTAGTTGGATTATGTGTGACAGGTTAGTATAATGACGTCATTAGGGCGGTTAGTCGCGGCCCGTCGGGTCGGGTCGTGACAAAAGTGGTATCAGAGCAGTTAGTCCTCGGAATGTCTACAGACCGTGTCTAGTAGAGTCTTGCGTATGGGTATGTTGTGCACCATACTTATACGCATGAGGCTGTCGGACATTTAGGATTGGTTTCTATTCTTCTTACTCTAAGATCGTGCGATAGAGTTATGTTATTAGGTTATTCCCTATCTGACGTATTAATGTGTTACAGTTATGCCTCCAAAGAAAGCGACAGCCGCCAGAAGGGCAATACGAATTCGAGGTTATGAGAAACTATCTTACTCGTATACGGGAAGAAATAATGTAAGCTTGGGACATGGAATATTTGAGACTCTTAGAATATTAGATAATCGTTGAGACCTTAGATATACAAGGCCTTCTTGAGTAAAATATTTTATGTTTGATCTGGGTTATAGTACATGGTATATGTGAAGTCTATTAGTTGTGATGACTCCTTGGTATGCTTATGTTTATATGAAAAGGAATATGAGATATGCCAAAAACTGGAATTGCTACTATTGTACATATAAAGTTTGTTGTCTCCAGAGTAAGTTGTCTGGATAAGTTCTTGAAATTAGTTCAGCATGTAGTTGATAGTCGTTAACGGGTTGTCCTACTTGTGGATGGGGCTTAGGAGTAGATGGTCCTCTACATGTTGTAATATTACCCTGTTTAAGTTGATGTGTTCCAGCTTTTCTTATGAGTTATGCTATCTATGTTATGTATAAATGTATTCTGTCTTGGTCATACTTCTTAGGGTGGTCTGTTAATGTCCCTGTACAGTATGTGGGTTGAGTATAAATCACTTGTGTTAGGACCTATCTTTGCCAATTTTGCTCAGTGGGACTACCTCTAAACAGTTAATTAGACTTGCCTAGATATCTTTTATGTTTGATTAAAATTTCCCCCGTAATTGTCTTTGCGTATCATAATGCAGAATGCAAAATGTTCTAATAACCCAAGCCTGCGTTTTATCTCTTAAATAGGGAATAGACTCGTATGCTAAACATGTTGTCAATAGTTGCTTAAGGGAGTGAAAAATTGAGTATTTACATAATTCCAGGAATGACTTGTTGCTGCAATAAATGGTTTACTTATTTAAGTTAACTATAAAACTGTGAATATATTATGCCAAGCATTATGTAATATATGTGAATATTGTGGCTATTTGTGACTACTCTATTAATATCTAGCATGTTCAGTTGATGAAAACACTGTTAGAGTATTGTGTGACGATTATTTGTGGGTTAAGTGGTTGTCTTGTTAAGTTTAAGGGTTATTTGACCTTGTATGATCTGTTTAAATGACTTTGAAGTAATTGGTATACTAGTTTTAGTCTATTGTAACCCCTCTTGGATTGCTTAGGTCCTGTGGTGTCCATAGTATGTTAGGTCAAACCATCATTAGCACATGTACTAATTTAGTATGCTTAATACATGGACATGAGGTTGGTTCCCCTGGTTAACTGAACAAATTATTTCGGTATGTTGCTATAGTGGCTTGAGAAGTATATTAAACCTCTTAGACACTATGTTCGATTAATCCATGACTCAACTACACAGGTTAATTTTAGATTTGTCTAGTCATGTATGGGCTACCTAGTTAATTTAATGCTTAATATTGCTAATTTAAAGATATTAATGATATATGAAACGCCTAGATTTGATTTAAATGGATTGACAGGTTGGATTGAAGTTGAGTTTAGCATGTATGGGTTATTTAAATTAATGTGATGACCAATATATTATTTTGGAAACTCGTTTGGCTATCTGTAAGTCGTTTGGTCATATTATCTACCTAAAACAAGCGCCACTAATTAAGAACAAGATTAGTTGTCTTTTTTAACAAAACGTGTCTTATATCATCTGATATATGATAATGTAAAACTAGAAGAGAATGAGTTAAGTGGGTTGATATGGTTGAGGTTATATGATGTGATTTATGATGGGAATTGATAAAGGGTAGCCTATGTGATGATTGTGAATTATGAATATTACCTAAATTCCGATCCTGCTTTACTGATTTGGGGGTATGTTAGAAGATATGACTAAGCATGCCTAAATAAATGGTTATATGTTTGGATTAATCAAAAGGAATATGTGGATTTTGCATGTTGATTGATAAGGTTGTTGTATAGTCTGGTGTAATTTTAGTTGAATCATGAAATGACTTTTAAACTATTGTATGCATAAGTTAAGCAATAATAACCTTGTTTGGATCGATCTTGGAGTGATTAGTGTTGTTAGAGACAATTCCGACTTGGTATGAATCTAACATAAAGTTAGGAGTAACCTATAACTTATTGGTTATAGTAAAAAGACCGGTGTGGCTTCTATTACATTTTACATATAATTACAATAGTAACCCTGGGTGAGTATAAGCTTAGAGAATATGTCGGCTTACTGTTTTTGGTTTTTGCATGTGGTATCCGATAATTTGAAATGATGTAGCCTACATGTGGTCTCCAATGACATGTTTAGCTTCAATTATGACTACATGATGTCCTGTCTGTGCTATTAATATCTTGTTACTTCTATGGATGCATACTGTGATATAAACTGGAATTTTTTTTAAACCAAATGACTTATTTTAGTTTATTGCTGGACTTTATGAGCTTAACACTAACCCAAGAGGTTGTGATATGTCCAAAGGGAAGTTTAGTTCCTAATTTATTTTCTTAGGTATGTACTTGTTGTATCTATGTTCTTGTAACTTGAACTTTATGTGGTCTGAACTTTGAAGTTATGTTATGAATACCTAGAAAAGAGTATTTCTGCACCCATTCATGTATCCATGTTATCATTGCCAATGTGAAAACCAATCCACCTAGTTTAAGTGCATGTGTAAGTTAGAAATAAAAGCTTAGGACCACTATGCTAGTTGACATATGTTCCCAACAAGTTAAAATGATAGGCTTAGGATAATTTCAGCATGCTAGTCTTGAAGAGATGATTCATAAAGTTCCCCTGGATCCTGTATTTTGCTTCTGTGGACTGTTGGTATGCAGCCTCTTAATGCATCTGTTTTGACCCCTGGATATGTAGACTGTTTATTCTTAAAGTAGTGGTAATATGACAGTTTGGGAGCCTGTTTAATTAGATAAAACTGACCTAAGTGAATATATGTGGATGAAGGTGTTATGGTAGTTTAAAGTTAACATGTGCAGTTAAAACAAAGCATGATGTGCTAATTTCAGACTTGTACACATACAGTGTCAGTTAACTTCATGCCTCAAATGTTGTTAAGCTCGGCATGGTTAAGCCCTATTTCTGCATACCTAACCAGAGTAGGTTGCATTTAGTTACTTGTTTTTATGTTGCCTAAGGACCAGCTTGTTTATGAAATGTCTAGCATGTTTAGACTAGTCTTGTTGTCGCTTGATTATTTGTTGTTTCTTCTTTGCTACTCATCCATGTGGCACTCTAAACATATGTTGTTGCCTCGATTGATGTGAGATATTCGCTCTTTTTCAGTCTCAAATATCCTATTTTCAAGCATATTGTGCTCTCCTAGTTATCTACATTCTTTGTTAAGATTTATGTGGCTCTTAAAATACTGGATTCTGAGTTATAGTTGTTGTTTGTTTACTGGTTGCTGCTACCTGTTGTCTTGATGCCCTGGACTGCTGAAAATTGGGAAGGGCTGTTGTGTCTTTGAGGTAACTTGTGGTTATGTGTGGTTGTTATTTTTGCTACACATATAGCCCTATAGGACTGTTCTGCTATGCTGAAACGTTGTTGGTCTACTGTGCTTTAGTGTAAGTCGTTCTTTGATTCGCCTCATTTATAGTTCTTTGTTAGAATTTGTTTGGTTATGCTTTAAGGCCGTGTGGTTGTTGTTCTAAAGGGGTAGTTCTTCTTTGGTGAGGGAGATTTGGTTCCTTCTTGTCGGTGATTCAATTTCGATTACTAATGCCTGCTTTTCCATTAGGTCTGCATAGTTTAATGGCAATTGTTATATTGAGCTGGTTGCTGTAAATACTTGTTAATTTCGGATGCAGTTAGCTACCATGTTTAGCTGTTGTTTGGTGGTTGTTTAAAGTTACTTGTGGCTGATGTTTTGACTTTATTTGAGCTCATTTTCTGTTGTTATTTAGCTGCTGTTCTGGCTGATGTTTTGACTGTTATTTGAGCTCACTTTCTGCTGTTATTTAGCTGTTGTTCTGGCTGATGTTTTGACTGTTATTTGAGCTCACTTTCTGCTGTATTTAGCTCTCGTTGGTGATGTTTTGACTGTTATTTGAGCTCACTTGCTGCTGTTGGTTGGCTACTAGTTGACTGCTATTTGGCTGCTGTTTTGTTGTTATTTGCTACTGTAATCAATGCTGCATTTTGGTGGAAATTGTGCCCTGCACAAACACATGTTGCTGCCTTTATTTTGAGGCAGCTGTGGGTCAGAAATCTGGGCAGGCAGAGTGAAAAATCAGAAATTTGTGTTCTTTGCACTCTAGCCCAAAACTAGTGCAACAAAAGAATCAACTACAATAGTATAAAATAGCTACATGGCTAATTGTATTGGTGTGTGAATTGTTTTAAATAACTATGTTGCGTATAGAACTCTAAAATTAGATATTAGGACCTTCTACCTCCTTTACCTATTGTTTGAATTTAAAGAATGTAGTCAACATGTGTTTATTTTGGTTTGCATACGTAACTTGAGTCTATTCTTTAGAAGTAGTCATAAATTGATATGTATCTCCTCACAGTTTAAAAGATAGTCTGAATTAATCCATGAGTGTTTTATCTTCTTTTTTTTTTTATGAATTGGAATGACAATTTGTGTATTCTTTTTGTATGGTGTCAAAGGTTAGAAATGTCGTACCGACATTCGAGGATGAATGTTTCTAAGGGGGGGAAGATGTAACGCCCCGTATTTTCGGGTAGCGGTTGAACTCATAACGTAGGTGAGTAGACCCGGACCTGGGAAAATTTTTGTTGTACTTGTGTATATTAATAAGTAGATCGTTATATAAAAGGGCGTGATCCCGAAATAATTTTGGGATTTAGTAAGTGTGACGACGGAGTTTGATAATAATTGTGTATCCCCGAAGAGAGTATAGGCTGGTATTTTATTACAGGAAGTATGATATTGACATAAGAGGATTTTAGTAATCGTCGGGATTTAAATAATTGGAGACCGGAAATTTAATTGTGTGTATAATTAAATAAATTATAGGATTAATTAATTAGGGAGGAGACAATTTATAGTGGGATTTGGTACGTGTGTTCTTATAATCAATTTGGGGGTGGCTAAGCCCCAAACCGATGGACCGATATCAGCCCATAAGGCCTTCTTTCTCCATTTTTTTCCATTTCTTCAACTCCATCTCTTCAACCATCGATCCTTCAGTGTGCTCTCTTCATCTCTACCAAATTCCTCCACCAAATTCATTTCTAGCAACAAGAGTAAGCTCAGTTGATGGGTTTTCTGAAATTTTCGACCAAAAATTAGGATTTCCGTGAGCTTTCATATAATCAACCGAAGGAGAAATTCAAGGTGTTCTGGGGGTTGATTCCAGTAGAATCGAAACCAAGAACAAGCCTAGAAACTCAGAAGCTTTACAAGAACCTTGAGTACGAAAGGATTCGGGCGCGAATTGATTTTGGGTTCTGTTTCTGTTGGTCGGAAGCTGATTCGAGCAAGTGATTTTCCAACGATACTCGTCGTTGTATTTAAGAGAGGTAATCTTCCTTATTCTCTAAGTTTGTACAAGTTCTGGACTTGATTCTTGCTATTAGTTCTAAAGACGGTTGTCGAAAATGCTAATTTGGGTTGGGTATCGTTAGGACTGCTGTAATTGGGAGTTACTGGGATTGCATGTGAAATTGTGGTACTGTTTTGGAGATTGTAGTAGTATAAGAAGGAGGATTAAGAGAGTTGGATGTTTCACTACTTACATAGATTTCGATATAGAAGGAATATAGGTTCTACGCGTTCAAGGTGTTCGTTAGAATGTCCCTAAAAATCTATTTTTAATGTGTTGATTCGATTGTAATGTAATTCGTCCGTATGATGTAGATAATCATTCATAGAGCTTACAAGGACCCGTGAAACTTAGATAAATTCGACAACAAGGTTGAAGTTCTAAAATGAGACGTACTCTAATATTGAGTTGATTAGTTCGTCTAAGAGGTATGTGAAACCCTTACTTCTTTCTTTTTGGCATGATTTAATGAAAGTACAGCGGACGTACTTAATTCTTATATAGTTTAATTCCTAAAGAGGATTGTTATGAGAAGTGCCTATGATTTTTCAGCAAAGAGTTTATTATGACATTATTATAATGATTTTATTGAGAGTCAAATGATAATTTTTACTTGCATATGGTTACTCATGATATCTACTCGTGCTAAGTGTTACTACATCACCTCACCGAGTCCCGGGCCGGGTTACGTTCGTGCACAGCCTTGCATTTTTCACCGAGACCCTCACTAGAGGGTCGGGTTACGTATGATGGATCCATTTATGATATATGACTTTACCGAGTCCCAGCATGGGCCGAGTTATGATATGATTCCACCGAGTCCCGCATTAGTGGATCGGGTTAGGTTACAAGTATATATATGTATATGGACATGCATTCATATTTTCTTGACTTGACTCTCATTTTTATAAGGCACAGCTGACTTTTATGGTTTATTGCACAGTTGGATTTGGATCTTGACTTTTATACTGATCTCTTGTTTCTGTTGGCTACTTATGATCTCTTTTACAGCTTCATGTTTTACATACTTGGTACATTATTTCGTACTGACCCCCTTTCCTCGGGGGGGCTGCGTTTCATGCCCGCAGGTATATGTTTTCAGTTTGGTGAACCTCAGGCCTAGGTTCCTACTCAGCAGGTTGGAAAGCTCCTTTGATCCAGAGCTTTGTCATTTTGGTACCGAACCTCTTTTAGACTTATGTTTGTATTTAGGGGCACGACGGGGCCCTGTCCCGTCATATGTCGTTGTTCTTCTTATAGAGGTCTGTAGACAGTGGTGGGTTGTACGTATGTAAGGGTTATGACTCTGTTTTGGTCAGTCATGTTATTGTATTCTGTGCTGGGGTGTTCCCATGTATATACGTTACTATCTGGTGGCAGCCTTGTCGGCTTGCTTGTTATGTTATATTGGCTAGTTGTGACTCCTCAGGAGACAGGTACATTCTTGGGTAAAGGCAGCCTTGTCGGCTTGCCTACCCTGGCATATGTTGTTATTGCAACGTTATGCTGCCGGATTTCAGACTCATTAAGGGTTAGTTGGATTATGTGTGACAGGTTAGTATAATGACGTCATTAAGGCGGTTAGTCGCAGCCCGTCGGGTCGGGTCGTGACACACTATGTGCATAATATTTTCTTCATCACATGTCATTAATATTTGTTGTCTCTGATATTATTGTTGATACAGTTTTCTATTCTTTCTGATTCATTTACAAGACAGTTTTTGATTGGAGATGCTGTTGGAAATTTACTAATGTTGAATTAAGTTTATCCCATTATTTATTATTCGAATAATTGGGCCCCGCACGTCGAAAATATCATTTCCACACACGTGCAATCTTAGTGCCAAGTATCGTAAATTTCGTTAATGAAAGAGATATTGGTACATAAGTGAAATGTTTGAGACATAGAATGATGGATGGTTATTGGATGAATAACAAGTGTTCCATGTTGGTAAACGAAGGAAAGATTATGCGAAGTGTAAGATGGAACGGGTCGGAAAGGGCGGCGGCGCCTCCCGGATTGGGCCGCAGCGCCTGAGCGCTGCGGTGCCCCCTTTGCAGCGCCGTGGCGCTAATTCCCACTTTTGGTTTCTGGAGCCTCGTCGCTAAATGCTGCAGCTCCGCGGCGCTTCCCAGGCAGTGTTTGCTCGACGGAATCCCAAAGGTTTGGTTGTTGAGGGGACTTCAATGGCATTGAATCCACCCAATAATGGCCATTACTTGGACCATTATGTTTCTGCATTACTTGGGGGTTAAATGTCATCCATTACATGGCAATTGATTTCCATTGTGGGGCACTTGAATAGACCATCTTGCACACCTATAAATTGAGGTCTTGGCTCAATTCTATAGATGACCATGAACAGAAAAATAAGTTAACAACACCACAAAGAGATCAGATTTTCCTGATATCAATCCTTCTCTTAGCAATCTTCATTATTCGTGTTCTTCGCTGAGATCATTTGTGTAGGCTTTGCACACTTGATAGTTTGTTGTTTCATCTTGAGAGACTATTGTCCACACTTCCGTAAAGCCTACATACGGGGGCAATCTTGTCTTAAAGACTGAGAGTCATCTCTCGACTCAGTCGGTGGTGTTGTGTTTATCTAATTGATTGCTAAGTGTTTCAGGTGTTAACTCAAGATGAAAAGGACTCTAACCGTTCGTATTCTCAGCGGATCTACAAGCCACGAGAGTAGCAGTTCATGTTCTTGTATTTCCGAATACAAGTTTTATATTTGAAGTTTCATTCAAGATCAAGATATTGAAAACTTGTTGTTGTCCTCGTTGTTGTTTATCCTTTCGATCATTATAATAGTTATTTACTATTCTCGTTGTTGCTTTACATATTCCAACAATTTTAAGACAAGATTATATTAGTGATTCGAAAGATGTTGGTCGACAAGTGTGTGACCAAATCTGGATGTGGTTTTCTTCCTGAAAACAGTTCTGTTGACAGTTTTGCTAACAGTTCAAACAACACCCGTGCTTTCAAGATTGGTCCTAGTTATGGTTTTCTCTTGGACGACAGTTACAAATCTGTATCCGTCAAAGGAGGGATCTCTGAATCTGATGTGGAGCTTCAAGATACTGCTGATAATCACGCTAGTAAGGCTAAAGATCAAGGACAAGTTGGTGTTACCGCTCCCGATGGTGGTGGAAACAAGCACCCACGAGAGGCTGAGGATGTCAACTGGGACAAGAGGAGAAGGCCGAAGATGATGTTTTATCATGTAGCAAAAGGCTTATATCTGTCCCAGACAAAGGATCCAAATTATGGTAAGGAGGATGTAGACACTCAGTCTAACTGAAGTGGGCCAAAATCCAAAAAGTCTAAGTTATTATCTTTCCTTATCTATAATGTGTTTAGTTAATAGCTGAATAAAAGTGTGTATGCAAAACTGGGAATATGAAAGTGTTTTCATTAAAAACTTATATTCCCTACACTCTAAAATCATATATGAATCTCCTTCCTTTCCGGTTAAAGATTGGACTATTGTAAAGAAAACTTAAAAGATCCATTCTTTTGGGTGTAATTATTAAAATTGTGTAAAGTCTATTCGCACATACGAAGGAGAGAGATCCACTAACTGTGCGAAAACTGTTACCACTCTTCAGTAAGCGTTAGGGATTTCCTTGGGCACCAATCACAAGAAAAGAAGACTAAAAGATAATGACTTATCTTAAGACGTTGAACTTGTCACACTATCTGACAGAAGATCATTCATTTGATAGGATGATATTGGACACTCAGTCGTATAAAGCCTACGGGAAACTGGAGTGGGCCAGAATACATTTGATAAGATGATGTTGGACACTCAGTCGTACAAATCCTACGGGCGACTGGAGTGGGCCAGAATTCAGTTGACAGAAAAGTAATGGACACCTAGTGAGGTGGGCCAGAGTTTTCCAGGTCTTAAATGATCTGAAGGCCAAAAGAAAGGCAGAAAAGTAATTGGACACTCAGTCTGCCAAAGCAACTGTAGTGGGCCAGAGTATCCAGATCAAATATGATCCGATTACGCCCTAACCACGGGCAAGATGTTGTTCATGTGAAGCAACGCCACCTCTAAAGTAGAAGGGGTTGGAGAGGTTGTCTTCAATAGGACTTCATGGAATGGGATCACTCTAAGATGACGTGATACATGTCCCAAACTTAGTTAAAGGACGCTGTTGGTCAAGCTGGTTTGAGACTAGTCCAACAAGTCTGTAATAACTAAGAATGGTACAGTATGTTTGTAGCCAAATGAATGATATATTTGTAATCCGTGCATCTATGCCATCATAGATTAAGACACGTTAAATAGAAAGTCATTCAAAAGCTAACGAAGTTGAGATTGTTGCCTTCTGTCGACATAAACCCTCAAAATGAATGTGAGGTAGGCGAAGAGGCAAAATCACCTTTTCAAGTTCCGTCAAAGGAATAGCGAAAGAAGCACCGCTACTCTAGAACTTAGTCACACCTACATGGGTGATTTGAAGTTTATACAAAATAGAGAGGGGAGACAAGTACTTTGTGACCTTCATTGATGATGGTACAACGTATTGCATCTTTTGTTTGTAGAAAAGCAAAGATGAAGTTGTTAAAGCGGATAAGCGCTACAAAGCAGAAGTTGAAAATCAACTAAGCCTACGGATTGAGGAATTCGTAGTGATAGAGGGGGAGAATATGAAGAATCGTTCATTAAACGACTGCTCATTACTCACCTCAGTCTAACGGTGTTAGCCAAGCGCAAAGCCATACGCCCAAAATATGTGGGGCAAGGCGATCCTTACCGCTAATGCGATTTTCAACAGAACTACGCATAAGGATAATGATAACTCTCCGTGTGAAACATGAAAAGGATCTCACATACAAATGTTGTGATGTGGGGTGGCTTGGTAGAGGTTGGAATATCGAAATAGGTCTAGTTGGACCTAAGACTATAAATTACATATCCACTGGATCTGCAAATAACAGTAGTGCTTATCGCCTCTTGGTGTCAAAGAATGCTGAATTCTTTGAAGATAACTTTCCTTGCGAGGGAAAAAGAAGTAATTGCTCGAGGTTAAAAAGAACCCGTGAGTGCCTGACTGTCCAGAACCAGACGTTCTAGAGCTACAGGACTTCGGAAGTTGTTGATTATCCGGAACTTAATATTCCAGATCTACAGAACTCAGGAATTCTAGATGTTGAATTGAGACGGAGCAAAGAGGGGACAAAGACTTGTTCCAGGTCTTCTAGCTTGTATGGTTGAGAACGAACCATGGACAATTAACAGATAATTATCATCTCCAGAAGCGCTGCTTTGGAAAGATGCTACAGAAAGAGAAATAGATTCCATCATATAGAATCATACTTGTGTAATGGTTGATCTTACTCCGGAAAAAGAACCTTTGGGTTGTAAAAGTGGATACTCAAAAGTGAGTACAAAGTAGATGGATCTACTGACAAGTATAAGGCCTCGACTACTTGTACATGTGCTCCCCTGTGAATAGCTTAACATCCAGGGCCATTGCAGTTTTGCGTGGCATGGATGTTGAAACAGCCTTCCTAACCGGAGAGTTGGAAGGGGAGGATCAGAGTTAGTTTGTTGGACTGTTGGGCTTCTTCCTTAACTTTTATTTTGGTCCCTGAAATGTTTACATTTTGGTCTTGAAAGTTTCAGATAAAACAGAAACAATGAATCTGACAACAGAAATATTGACTCTGAAGTTAGAAAACCAACAGTCTGAAAATGGAAGTCATATTGAAACAAAAGTCTCGATATGAAAGACGTGGGTATCACAGATGACATCTTAGGAATTGAGATTTCTAAGATATCTAATGGATTGGTCTAACTCCAAACTCAGTTGTGACAGTCTTGTTGAAGCCACCAATGGATATGAATCATAGAACTGATTAGAATCATGGTGCACCCATATACAAGGAGCGATATGCGCAGGTCACATGTAGTTCAATGTATTGTACACACTACAACTGACCTGGTATCGGCTTATAAATCAAATCAGTTGAACTAAGGTTCACTCGTGATTCTGGAAATGATCGATAGAAGACGTTAAGTCGAATATGACGATATCTAAAATATTCGCTTATCTACGGATTATGGTATTCTGGATGTCCAGCGGTTCTAGGAGAACACAGTGATGTAAACTGGACATCAGATATGAAGAACACCAAAGCCACAAGTAAATGTGTATGGTGGGTCTTGGAAAATCCTCTAAGCAAAGCTTACATCGGCCGATTCATGATAAAATCGGAGTTTATCGCTTTAAATAAAGCATGAAGGATGTTGAGTAACTTCACGACTCATTAGAGGACGTCCCTTATTGGAAGAAACCTGTGCCTTCAGCAGTTATACATTGTGGCTAGCCGGTCGACTTCAGAAAGGGCACAGATGACGGCGTCTGGACATATCTGTCGGATCTGTCGGAGACATGAGACCGTATGGCAGTTGATCATTACGGGTGTCACTTCCTTGATTACGAATCAAAGAATATAGCGGACTCTTTAACTAAGGGACTACCCGAAGATCAAGAGTTCTGCCTATCTAGGGGAATGGGCTTAAAAACCCAAATAATACGAACATTTGCGGTGGTACCCAACCATACTGACTGGAGATCCCAAGAATTTGGTTCAATGGAAAAACTAAGCTGGAAAAGGTTCAGTTGAGCGCTTCGGTGGAAGCAAGAGCACTTCGAATTATGATTTGTGTTTAAGAAACATGAATCCAAATTCATTCCCGCGATAGACATTAAAGTGCTACCTGCATAGTGGGTAAAGGTTAAGCTTCCAAACCTTGTACGATCCTCAAACGGTTGAGGTTGAGGTTAAGGTTGGAGAAACTTTTAATGATTTCTAACACTTGTGAAGTGGAGTATAGTAGGATACCTTGTAGGAGATCACCTATTTAAGTGCGAGGGCAGGCCGCCTCAAAGGAACGCATTTAAGAATCCAAGTGTGTCCACATACAGAACAAAAGAAGAAACGAATAAAGGAGAGGTATTGTGTTGGTACCGTTGTCTTGGCTTACATTAAACATTGACGATTCAAGACATCACGTTCACCGCGCAGTAAGTAAGTCCGATGGTATTCAACTAGGGAAGGTTCAAAGCGAAAGCTACCTCTCCTGATGCAATATCTTTTCGCTGAAAGATTGTTAAAAGTAAGCACATTGTATGTGCACCAAAATCTCTTTCAAGAGGGGATTGTTGGAAATTTACTAATGTAGAATTACGTTTATCCCATTATTTATGACTCGAATAATTGGGCCCCGCACGTCATAAAATATCATTTCCACACACGTGCAATCTTAGTGCCAAGTATCGTAAATTTCGTTAATGAAAGAGATATTGGTACGTAAGTGAAATGTTTGAGACATAGAATGATGGATGGTTATTGGATGAATAACAAGTGTTCCACGTTCGTAAACGAATGATGAATTGTGCGAGGTGTAATATGGAATGGGTCGGAAAGGGCCGCAGCGCCGGAGTGTCGTGGCGCCCCCCTTGCAGCGCTGCGGCGCTCATTCCCACTTTTGGTTTCTAGAGCCGCCGCGGCGCTAAATGCTGCTGCACTGCGGCGCTAAATGTTGCAGCGCCACGGCGCTTTCCAAGCAGTGTTTGCTCGACGGAATCCGAAAGGTTTGGCTGTTGAGGAGGCTTCAATGGAATTGAATCCACCCAATAATGGCCATTACTTGGACCATTATGTTGCTGCATTACTTGGGGGTTAAATGTCATCCATTACATGGCAATTGATTGTCATTGTGGGGCACTTGAATAGACCATCTTGCACACCTATAAATTGAGGCCTTGGCTCAATTCTATAGATGACCATGAACAGAAAAATAAGTTAACAACACCACAAAGAGATCAGATTTTCCTGATATCAATCCTTCTCTTAGCAATCTTCATTATTCGTGTTCTTCGCTGAGATCATTTGTGTAGGCTTTGCACACTTGATAATTTGATGTTTCATCTTGGAAGACTACTGTCCACACTTCCGTAAAGCCTATATACGGGGGCAATCTTGTCTTAAAGACAAAGAGTCATCTCTCGATTCAGCCGGTGGTGTTGTGTTTATCTAATTTGTTGTTAAGTGTTTCAGGTGTTAACTCAAGAGGAGAAGGACTCTAACCGTTCGTATTCTCAGCGGATCTACAAGCCACGAGAGTAGCAGTTCATGTTCTTGTATTTCCGAATACAAGTTTTATATTTGAAGTTTCATTCAAGATCAAGATATTGACAACTTGTTGTTGTCCTCATTGTTGTTTATCCTTTCGGTCACTGTAATAATTATTTACTATTCTTGTTGTTGATTTATATATTCCAACAGATGCATTGTCCGTGACTTTGAACATGTCATGTCAATCTTATAGAATATGTCATTCAGATAAAATTAGAATATAATATCAATACTTTTTTAAAGTTAAACCATCAAGCTTTAACATTAGAGCCTGGGTGGGAATATTTAGTCATATAGATAATCAATCCAGTACGCTGTGGTAAGTTTGGATCTTCTCAGTTAGCTCTAAGAAAAACTTGAGATGAGAGTCTAAGCCCACTCCTACACATCTACAAAAGTAAAAGTATTTGTTGTTGTTTGATCATATTTTTTGTTTCAACACAACTCCCACATGATTTTTGACAACTCCTTTGTATAGATATGGATACGACATATTTATTCATTGTTGTATTAGCAACCAGAAAGTTGGATAACATACCAGGGAATTTCTCATATTTCTTTCTTAAAACTAACTCCATCAGATTATTTTTTAACCTTTATTAGTATAGACATGAATATAACATATATAACGATTCATTGTTGCAATAGTACTAAGTAGAATATAATACTTTAGTAGTAGTATTTTTGCTGCTACAGTGTTCTGGTGCTGTTAGTGTGATATTAGAAGTGTATTTGCTCAACTCTAGGCTTGAGTAGCATCAAGCAATACCTGCAAAGGATGCATAAGTTATTATTCCTGCACGGATACAACAGAGCATTTTTAATCTCCTGAGGTTTAAGGCAGTAAAGAGCAATTAATAAGCTCTATGCAACTTTTAGTTGACAGTTGGAAAAATAGTGAACTAGAAGAGCATGGAATGTCACTTGTCAGCGTGGTCTCTAGTAACAAATGGATGAGAAATAATTCATTTGCTTAGGGGAAATCAAGTTAAAAACAAAAGAGGAGATCAGGGAGAAAACTAGACTAGCACTTGCAAGAGCGATTGACATATTTAAAACTGACTTGGTTGTCTGTCGACCTTAGTCCTCTGCGAGCAATCTCATACCTTTTAAAGCAAGCGATTGCTCTGAAGTTAAGTCTTTTTTGGAGCTCCTTCCAAAGAGGTAGGTTGGGTTTAGACTTTCAAGTGAACGTTGCCCCGTCAATCTTCCCAAAAGAAGAATAGATGCAGTAATAGCTAGGAAAGCTTGAATATCCGAAGACTAAAAAGTAAAATTTGGGAAGCTTGTAATAAATTAGATACGTCCTTGTCTCACAAAAATACCAAAAATGTACTAAAACATCACAATTAAACATGAATGGCGGCCCTAGGGACAACTGTAGCAAAGACATACATCTAATCAATGGAAACAAATGCTTTATTCGGTCATATTTCTCATGTAGAAAATTAAGAAAATAACAAGGAGAGTTAGCTTCAAATCTTTCTTTGTTTTGGGCGTATAATTTTAGCTAGAATTGGTGCTAACAAGATAGGTAGGTGTGGATAACATATCAAATCCATTGAACATGGTTCCTGCACATTTTGAGTATGCACCCATGTTATAGAACACTATCAAATCATCCAACTGAAGCTCCGGCAATTTTATGTCAATGGCAACTGCATCAAGGGAGTCACAGCTTGGTCCGTAAATGATCGATTCACATATTTGACAAGATTCTTCTGATGCCTTCACTGAAAGTGGCTTGATACCAACAAAGCAACTGTTGTAAAGTGTTGGCCTAAATGTTCCAAGTCTTTTACCAATCACATGAGTGACTAACGTAACAACTGTTTCAGGAAAGAACCGCCCAGGCTCTGCGATTATTGTTAAATTAGGATCAGGGAAATAACCTTGGACCGCTTCATTTACTACACCAGCTATTTCCTCCAACAACAGGGTCGATCTAAATCCCCCACCAACGTTTAAAATTTGCATTTTAGGAATTTCGAGATAATAAGCGACATCAAACACGACCCTGGCACCAGCAATCGCCTCGCAATAAATGCTGGGATCCTGTGCTATAGATCCAACATGAAATGAAACGCCTACAACTTTTAGGCCAACAACATTACAAGCATAGTGCAGGAGTGGCTCAATTTCTTCGGGCAGCACTCCGAATTTTTTCCCGAGGGGGCGCAAGGAGCCACTATCACTAGGGGCTTTGATTCGGAGCAACAAATGGCATTGTGGGTGCCATTTCTTGATCTTGTTAACTTCGAGCTTGGAATCAAAGGTTGTGAGATTGACCCCGACAGCGGCTGAATGCTTGATGTGGGAAATAGCCTTGCGGGGGTTAGCAAAAATGATTTGGTTTGTACTTTTAAGGTGTCAAAAGCTACCGAAAGTAAAAATAAGAGATGATATAAATCGAATGATTATTTTGTTCCGAATGTCAGCGACATTGTCGTCTGACACAAGTGACAACACTGAATAAAACAGAAAACCTTTAAGAGTAAAATATAGCGGAAAAAATAGCGAACACACAGTTCAACGACCAGAAATATTGTATATATATATTATATACAAAATTACAAATTTCTTTCTTTACAGATTTACAATATAAAATGGAAATGAATTAAAAGTTGAAGTCGCAAATGACTTCTGCCTGAAAAATCTAACTACGTAGATATAGACAACCTCTCATTACAATCGTTCTATACAAAACTAATCTAGAATCTAAACAACAATTGTAATGTTTGACAGAATGTTGTCGACACACTCAGGCAACACTTGTGATCCAGATTTCTGGGTTGAAATCTCGAGAGCTCTCTTAGTATTTTTGCAATCTAATTATGGATGATCGATTCACTGTTGTGGCCTCTCTATTTATAGTGGAGAGTCCTCCTTGAAAAACTCATCGATTAGTTGAGGAGGTTGAGGGAAAGGTGGGCAGCCGGTGTGTTTGTTGGAGAAGATCATGGAGTCGAAATCTCAATAACTTTTGACTTGTTCTTCACTCGACTTCTCCCCCAAGCTTTGACTCTTTCTCCCACGTTTTACACAGGTCCAATATACCATGCCTAAGTCGTTTTTACCCCCACAATAAAATATTACTGTTTACCGTGAAGTAAGGCAAAACTGTTTTCCGGAGACGTTGGTCCGAATGTTATGACATTTGTCCCAACATTTTTATGCATTCAAATCAGTACTTCAGAAGATATGTTGGGTCAAATATCACAACACCAAATCCAACATTAACATGACTAGAATCCTCTCCTAGCTTCCTCTTTCCATAGATATGAAGACTATAAAACATCGATTTAATTCCGAGACTTAAGACATTGTCAATCTCGAGGAGGTTAGTACAATCAAAATTAGCACCTAAGTTGGCTAGTTTAGTAAGAAGTGCAGGTTTAGTGTTACATTTGGAAAAGAATGGTTCCATTTGTCCATAAGCCTCTCAATTGTTGCCAAATCTAGTAAACAAAATGGTTGGCCAGCTTCATGATGCTTGTTTGCAATTGAACGTATTAAATCCGTCATTCCATCTTTTGCTATTTTGTGCACACGATTTTTACCAAAATCTGTGGACATCATGATCAAAAAATATAGTAATAGAGAAAAAGAAGAGAAATTTATTAGCTGAAAATATGAAGTAGAATTTATAAGAGCACTAGAAGAAAGCTAAAGTTTCTGAATAATTTATATTACTTATAAAAGATTAGATCAATCAAGTGCTTAATTTTTTAAATCGATAGTAATTCTGAAAGTTAGACGTTCACATGTAGCCCCTTATTGGGGTACAATTAAATATAAAGAAATGAATCTTTAATTCTCATGGAGTAATAATTAAGAAGTGTCCCCGTTGGCCATTTGCTATTACTATTAGACAGCAGTATTTATTACTATTACAATCCAGACATTCACGTGCATTTTCATATTCATGTCTTATTAATATTTGCTGTCATTGATTTTGTATCTCTTATAGTCGTTGGAGTTACGTGTTTCCTTTACCACCTTTTCTCTCTCATTTTATATATATTACAATGTTGGCATTTTCTATTTTCAAATATGAATAGTGTTTGATCTGATATGATTTTTCGCTTTAAAAATAGAAATATATGACAGATAATTAAGCTTTTTTTTAATTAAACCATCCACCTAGGTTTCACCCACCCATGGTGTTGGGGAGATAGTTAAGCTTGACAGAGGGAGCCGATATACACGCAGCAAACGTGTATATCACGTGTATCTGAGTTTAGTGTAAAACTTATCATAGATGAAGAATTCTTGTACGAGTGTAATTAGGATCTATTGTTATAGTAGGAATAGAATTTTTCATATTTAGGAATTGTATATTGTATATAAATACATCTTCATTAATGAAAATAATCAAGGGATTATATTCTTTCATTGTATCAGAAGTCTAGGGCAAAAATACCTTCTCACAAAAATACTTCTGCTGCCCCTATCTCCCGCCTCGATTGTCGTGATACCTACTCGGTTTCCGTGCAATCTTCTTCTTCTTTTTCCAAATTTTTTTCTCAATTCCTAATTCACATATTGTTCTTTCGTTATCTGTACATCAAAGAACATGTTTCATCATGCCCTTACAGTCTCCAACATCAAGAACCACATCACTATTGTTCTTGAGATGAAAAACGTTCAATACGCGACGTGGGCAGAATTATTTAAAGTTCACGCACGTTCACATCAGGTTCTTCATCACATCATCCCCTCGATCACGGGCAAGGAGAAGGTGCCTGCCCCGGAGGATGACCCGTTGTTATGGACAGCCCTTGATGCTATCGTTCTCCAGTGGATATATTCCACTATCTCTACCGACCTCTTGCAAATGATTATTGAGCCTAACGCCACGGCGATGGAAACTTGGAATAGGGTGCGTAATATTTTTCAAGACAACAAAAATTCTCGTGTTGTCACTCTTAAGCAGGAATTTTCCCATGTTTCCATGGAGGATTTTTCGAATGTCTCAGCCTATTGTAAAAGGCTGAAAGAATTGACGGATCAACTCAAGAACGTTGGTGCACTTGTCACTAATGATCGACTTATCCTTCAAATGGTTGCAGGCCTATCTGAGGCCTATAATGGTGTTGGGACCCTCCTTCGTCAAAGCAACACACTTCCTCCATTTTACCAAGCCCGATATATGCTCACCCTTGAAGAGGCAAGGTTGGCTAAAAAGGCCGCTACTGTAGCAAATTCTGCCATGATGGCGGAATCGCCATCAAATTCCTACTCATCATCATCTTCGGCTAATTCCACTTCAAACTGGAACAACGGGGGTGGAAAACGGGGTCAAAATAAGAAATTCAGATGAAAAGGCGGCGGTCGCGGCGGCGGTAGCAGGTGTCCGGCCTGAAGCTGGCAGGGGACACCGCAGGCTACTAGGCCAGGGCAATGGCCTGTCCAGTGAGCCAATAATGTCGCTGGCCAGTGGGCCTGGCAGTGGCCCAACTGGCCTAGCTACCCGTTTCAATTTCCAGCTCCTTGTCCAGTAAATTGGGTCGGCCAGCAGAGGTCCAATTCACAATAATTTCAGCATACTCGATCTGGACAGCCTATTGTTGGGCCTGGCCAGCCGGCTGGCCTGCTTGGATTAAATTCTTCGGACACAAATTGGTATATGGACAACGAAGCCACTTCTCATATGATATCGGCACAAGGTAATCTCTCGTCTTATTTCAATATGAGAAAAAATTGAGGCATAATTATTGGTAATGGTAATTCAATTCCAATTCATGGTTATGATCGCACAAATTTGTCCTTCCCCCCCCCCCCCCGCATCTACCTCTCATCTAAAAAATGTCCTTCATGCCCCTCACTTAATTAAAAATTTGGTGTCAGTCCGAAAAATCACAACTGATAATTGAGTTTTTGTTAACTTTGACCCTTTTGGATTTTCTGTGAAGGATTTCAAGACGAGGATACCTCTAATGAGGTGTAATAGTTGGGGCGAACTGTATCCAATCCCCATCACCACCATGTCCACGAGTCAAGCCACACCTTTAACATTTGTCGCTCTTGCTCCGTCCTTGTGGCATGCTCGTTTAGGTCACCCGGGGTCTTCTATTATTGCGTCTCTTCGTAGTAATAAATTTATTGATTGTAAGAGTACGAGTAGTGCTCCTATTTGTCCTTTGTGTCCATTAGGGAAACAAGTTAGATTACATTTTGTAGCATCTACTTCTAGTACGTTGATGTTGTTTGACATTATTTATAGTGATTAATGGACATCTCCCGTTTTAAGTTTTATGGGCCATCGTTATTATGTTTTATTCTTGGATGATTATTCTAATTTTTTGTGGACTTTTCCTTTGTCTAAAAAGTCTCAAGTGTTTTCAACATTCTTAAAAATTAGAGCATTCATCTGTACCCAATTTCAGCGGAAAATTAAAAATATTCAATGTGATAATGTAAGGGAATATGATAATGGGTCATTCCGCAACTTTTGTGACGCTAATGGCATATTTTTTGGTTTTCTTGTCCTCATACGTCCTCACAAAATGGGAAGGCCGAAAGAAAAATTCATACCATTAATAATATTATCCGGACTTTGCTCGCCCATGCCTCGTTACCTCCTTCTTTTTGGCATCACGCTCTACAAATGGCTACCTACCTCCTTAACATTCTCCCTAATAAAGGATTAGCATATAAATCTCCCCTGCAAATTCTTTATCATAAAGACCCGTCGTATTTTCATCTTCGGGTGTTTGGGTGTTTGTGATCCACTTATTTCGTCCACTACAATTAACAACTTCAAGCCCGGTCTACCGCTTGTGTGTTTTTGGGTTATCCGTCTAATCGTCGTGGTTATAAATGTTTTAATTTATCTTCTAATAAAATCATCATTAGTCGCTATGTTAATTTTTATGAATCCCAATTTTCATTTGCTAATTTGTACAAATCTGTGTCTAGTTCCTATGATTATTTAGATGATGGGACATCCCCGTATATGATCTATCAGTAGGCCCAACCCCTCAGTTCTTCAGATCCGCCAGTAGGTCCACTGCCTGCTGGCCCCCACAGATCTCGTAAATAGTCCCGCGACTAGGCCCAGTTCTGTGGTTGCTTCAGGTTCTCGGCCAGCAGGCCCACTACTTGCTGGCCAGTCCCACATTCTCCCAATTTCCCGTCCAGTTATTGGGCCAACAGGCCCATTGCATGTTGGCCAGTCCAAAATAAATCAGCCACCACCGTCCCCAACCATCTCGAGTCAAGGGCCCGTCACTCGTAGTCAACGGGGTATTTTTAAACCTAAATGACATTTTAATCTAAATTCTAATGTCACTAAATCACCCCTGCCACGGAACCATGTGTCTGTCCTTCATGACCCGAATTGGAAAATGGTCATGGATGACGAATATAAAGCTCTAATTGAAAATAAGACGTGGGAGTTGGTAGGCCGTCCACCTGGTGTTAATATTATTCGGTCTATATGGATTTTTACTCATAAGAAAAAATCTGACGGTTGTTTTGAGAGGCATAAGACTCGTCTTGTAGGTGATGGCAAAACTCAACAGGTTGGCGTGGATTGTGGTGAGACATTTAATCCGGTGGTCAAACCGGCTACGATTCGCACTGTTCTCAACCTGGCTCTCTCAAAAACATGACACGTTCATCAGTTGGACGTGAATAATGTTTTTTTATATGGTGATCTCAAGGAGACAGTGTACATACATCAGCTCTTGGGTTTCAGAGACTCCGATTATCCAAATCATGTATGTTTACTCAAGAAGTCCTTATATGGGCTTAAGCAGACCGCACGGGCTTGGTATAATAGGTTTGCAGATTATGTGTCTACTATTGGGCTTTCTCATAGCAAGTCTGATTATTCTATGTTCATCTATCGGCGTGGTACTTCTCTAGCATACATTCTGTTATATGTTGATGATATTATATTGACTACCTCATCTGATATTCTACGCAAGTCTATCATGTCCCTTCTCAGTTCAGAATTTGTTATGAAAGACTTGGGGCCCTTGAGTTATTTTTTGGGCATAGCAGTCACTCGTCATGCAGGTGGTCTATTTTTATCGCAGAAAAAGTATGCAGATGAGATTATTGAAATAGCTGGCATGTCATATTGTAAATATACTTCTACTCCGGTTGATACCAAACTAAATCTGAGTACTACATCTAGCACACCATACAAGGATCTCACCCACTATCGCAGTCTTGTAGGGCACTTCAGTATCTTACTTTCACGAGACATGATATTACTTATGCAGTTCAGCAAGTGTATTTATTTATGCATGATCCACGGATTGAGCACATGCATGCGCTCAAACACGTTATACGATACATACAAGACACCCTTGATTATGGATTGCATTTATATCCATCATATGTCTCTACTCTCATGTCTTATACAGATGTTGATTGGGGTGGCTGTCCCGATATCAGACGTTCGACATCTGGTTATTGTATGTTCCTTGGTGATAACTTGGTCTCTTGGTCGGCGAAACGCCAGGCTACATTATCGAGATCTAGTGCGGAGGCCGAGTATCGTGGGGTAGCCAATGTGGTATCTGAATCATGTTGGTTGCGTAATCTTCTATTAGAGCTTCACTTTCCTATTCAGAAAGGTATCTTGGTCTACTGTGATAATGTTTGTGCAGTCTATCTTTCTGGAAATCCGGTCCAACATCAGCGCACTAAGCATATCGAGATAGATATTCACTTTGTTCGCGAAAAGGTAGCTCGTGGACAAGTACGCGTCTTGCATGTCCCTTCCAGGTACCAGATTGCTGACATCTTTACTAAGGGTCTTCCCTCAGTTCTATTTGAAGATTTTAGGAACAGTCTCAGCGTACGACAACCGCCCGCTATGACTGCGGAGGTGTGACAGAGGGAGCCAATATACACGCAACAAACGTGTATATCACTTGTATCCGAGTTTAGTGTAAAACTTACCATAGATGAAGAATTCTTGTACAAGTGTAATTAGGATCTATTGTTATAGTAGGGATAGAATTTTCCATATTTAGGAATTGTATATTGTATATAAATATCTTTTCATTAATGAAAATAATGATTATATTCTTTCAAAGCTATATATGTATAATATATCGAAAGCATTTTTAAAATTTGATGGTTTCAAATGTCATGTCATTCTTATAAAAACATGTTTTATGATGGGTATTATATTAAAAATATCTTTTGAACGATTTGATTGTAGTTCACATAGTTAATGTCTGACTTAATGAATATCATCGTAGATGCGTGATGTGAGTCATTGATGGCTAGGCTACTGCATGGACAAGTATTTATTATGTAGGAGTGTGTATATCGGGTCACTATTAAAAATAGAGGTTTTTTCATTGATATTCAGTGAAATTTTGTGTTATAAAACATGATTTTTTCATCTCATTCTCACTGAACAGCTCACTGGTAAAACGTATGGTGAAAAACAGATTCTCATTGAAACGCTGGGAAACTTCTTAACTTTTCTATGTGAAAACACTACTATTTAGGTTTTCCCACGATATTCAGTGAAAAATAGCACTAACATTTTTCGATGAAAAAATCAGTGAAAATTTGATATTTTTAGTAATGGGTTCTATTTACACAAGAAATGGATGGGTGATTCATGAGTTTTTGTGCCATAATTTTTTTTACTTATATCTCAAAAAGGATGTGATACTTATATAAATATAACTTAACTTAAAACTACTCATTTATATATATATATATATATATATATATATATATATATATATATATATATATATAAAGAGATGACTTATAGCCACATAAAGGTTTGTAGCTTGTTTTAGACTATACAAGTCTCAAAAGTTTTTCATTTTTATTAAATTTTATATTCAGTTAAACACCACCACATAAATTGGAACGGAAGAGTAATTAGCAAAATTATTTGGAGGAACAAACCCTTGTCATACTCTTGAGTGCATCTATGATTAATTTTGGAAGAGAGAAAACCATGCATATAGATGGCACTCATGAGCTTTTTTCCTCCTGGGTAATTTTTCATTTGTCCTTTGATTTCGACTAGAGAAAAGGATGGCATTGCATTCATGTGCTTCGTTTCTTTCCTTCATTCACTCCAAACGATTCATGTGTTACAAGTTCCACGAAAACAATTATAGGTTTCTAAAAGTAAGCAACTGAATAAATTAGTTTCCCATCTAACTACATTTAGTGCATGAAGAATCTTTCTATGGTTTTACCACAATAAGAGGCAAAAGAAACTTTCTTTATAATAGGTACCTCCATGCACACACTAAGCATGTTTAAGATTTTACCATCTTTTGAAAAATAACCAAAAAAAAAAGGAATGATTTAACTTATATCCTATGATAATGTAACTGATAATTAATAGGGGGAGCCAGAATTATGAGTTTATAGATTTTGAATTCTAAAAAAGATTATCTACTGAATTCTGGATATATAAATTATTTATACATATTAAATAATTTTCTTAATAGGCCCTTGATTGATATACTATGTTTACACTATCAGTTTACTTTAATTTGTCGTAGTAGGTAACTCGTATTATTTAGTGTATTCATCTCACTCGTTATGGACGGCTAAAGTAGCTATATATAATGTAGGCGACTTGGTTGTCTAAATATATTTCTATATAGAAGTTAAACTTTTTAAAAAATAAAAGAGATATTCCTGTCTGATCAGCTCATTGCAGGCAGAAAACTTCTCAATATCAGTGACTAATTTATTAAGTTGGAAACCTGGAATTCCTTGAAAAACACGAAAAGAAAAAAAAGAACTCTCTCCTGATTCCCTTATACTGTCCCAAAATACTTATTGCATTTTTCATTTACACATCCCTTAAGAAAGCATTTATAAAGATAAAATTTTGACTATTTTATTCTCTTAACATATTTCATTTAATCTCTCCTCAATAAATAGCTATTCCATCAATGGTAAGAACCTCTTAAATGTTGCTAATTAATACAAGGATAAAATGAAAAAAAGCTACTTAACTTTATCTTGGTTAAATAAATGGCAAGTATTTTGAGACAAAGTAGACGACAAGTAATTTTAATAAGAACGACAAGTATTTTGGAACGGAGGGAGTACTGTTGTTAATCAATTACTTCCCTGGTTAAACTTTAATGAAGCCACAATATTATCAAGTGAAAACATGTCATAAATTGCAATTCAACCAAAATGCCTGGCAATTTTTTTAGTTGTAATGATAATCAGTACAAGAATATTATTAACATTCAACTGAACAAGACGTATACTATAATCTAGTCCACTTTGATGATTTTCCTTTTAGTTCAATTACATTTCGGAATGTGTTAAGGTTTTGGATCATTCAACTAGACGGTACAATTTCACCATAGCATAAACGATGATTGAAGCAGAAACGCATAGACAAAGCCAATGGCCAGCATACTGCGCGATCTCTGTTCTTGATGAAGTCTCAAGCTGCTTCTCTTCTTGTTTTCCTTCTGTTTCCTTAGGTGCAATCCTGTTTTAAACAAGATCAAGATAAGCATAAAAATCAACTCCAGAACTTGTATTGAGAAACACATTCTAGGTAGCTGAGGCAGATCCAAGATTTTAACTTAATGTTGTCGATCTTTGAAGTTCTTAGCATTGAACATATTGTACTTCTGAAATTATGAGTTTAAAATTTTAATATTTTTGAAAGTTTAGCAGTTCTTCTAATAGATATATAGTCAAATCTCTCGATAACAGCGTGGTTTGTGTGGATATTTTTTGACTGCTATAGCGAAATGTTGTTATAGAGAACATACAACATAACATGAAAAATAAGTTCCAAAATAAACTTGTCAGTTATAATGAAATGTTGTTATAGTCTTATAGAGAGGTTTGATTGTATATGTTGTGTCAAAATAGTGTTTCAGTTGCATCCGCCTCTGCTAGGTAGAGAAGAAATTTATACGAGTAGGTAGCTACTGGAACTTACGTTGGTAATGGAAGAAGTTTTGCTACTGCTGCTGGAACTGGTAGTGGTAATTTTGGTTCTTGGGATTGAGTAGTGTCTAATGTTGCAAGTGGCAAGGGCTCTTCATGTGGGATCGGGACGTTACTGGCCTGTGAAATTTCAAAAATAGCATAGTCAATGTATTTTTCTTGTTTTTTGAGGAATTTAGTAAGTAAATGTAATCAACATATATAACTTACCAACTTCCTGAAAAGAGGATTGTAAAACATCTCAAAGTATCTTTGCTTGGCCTGCTTTTGCCCCACGTTAAATTGTCTCCAAAATCCGTAGATTGATCCCATGTTCAACACTTTGTTCGCATAAATCTTCCAAGTATAACTGCATCGAAGCTGGAATTAACACCACGGAAAATATGATAAGATTTTTATCTCTTATTTGGAACTAGATTATTACCATTCTTCAATGCGCTTGAGACCTCCTTCCGATATCCTGTTCCAATTTTTAGAATCAACCTTGCACTTCTCAAAGAAATCAGTTATTTTCTTGCTCGACTCGTCTCCATTATAAGGATCAATATGGAAGCCTGAGACCTCGTCGACAATGATTTCTGCAGGTCCTCCTTGATGGGTAGCAAATGTAGGCAATCCGCAGTTCATTGCTTCAATAACTGTTAGTCCAAAAGCTTCATATAAAGCTGGTTGAACGAAAGCTCCCTTAGTGTCAGCAATAGTCCTATATAGCTCACTGTTTCTATATTTATCCGGTTGAGCTGCTATCCATCTCATCTGTCCCTTGAGCTTGTAATTCTCAATCAATCCATGCATCTTTTTTATTTCAGCTGCTTCCTCTCGGTCTTTTGATTTTGATGGATCGAAGAATCCCCCAACTATAACAAGGTTTACCAAGTTCCGCAACTTCTTATTCTTCCCATACCACTCAGTCAACCCTGTCAGGTTCTTCACTGTATCAAATCTCGCCATTGAAAATATAATCGGTTTTTTCTTATCCGCAAGAAGTCCACTGTTCCACAAAAATATCTCTGATAAATACCAAATATCCGGTAAAAGCAATGGATTAGGCTTTAGAATAGAAAAATGGGACAATTATACTTACATGTGTTCATTGTTTTCCTCATTACTGTAAAGTAATTCCTCAATAGCAGGACGAAACTTAACGAATCGTTTCTGTTTCTCAGTGAAGGGGAAATAGGAAGACTGTTCGGCCCCAGGAGCAGCAATGTTGAACTTTGGATCAAAGACATTGATACCTGAAACAACTCTGTAAATCCCTGGCATTGTAAATGCTGTATGGCTTTCATATTGTCCAGGCCTTGCCTCGCTGAAATGGGAAAGTGACGGCTTTTAGTGTTGCCCGATGCAGTATAATCATTAAGTTGCCTAAAATTACAGAAAGAGAAGACAGTGCTAACCTTCCAGCAATTTCTTGATATGTACTGGTAATGATAAAATCAGCAGCATTCATTGCCAATAAATCAGCAGTAAATTGGCAAGAAAAGTGGTACTTAGGATCAAACTCCTTCAACTTGACATCGGAATCTTCATATTTCGTTTTCTCTAATGCATGAGCAATGGTACCCTAAAATTTTATCATCTCATAAGATTTTTCCGTTTAATTATCAAGAAAACAATGCAGCAAAAGTGATTAAGTAAATAATCAGTTGTGGAACCTGAGTAACTCCAAGCTTGTTGGCCAATAGAGATGCCACCAAGTTTCCATCAGTGTAATTCCCAATTATGAGGTCAGGTTTACCTTCCATGAGCTCAAGTATCTTAGCAGTAGCATCCTGATGATATATGTGACAAATCAAACTGATTAACTCAAAAAAATTGAAATAAAACGTATGGATGGGTGAAACGTTTTGCTAGAACACTTGCCTTGGCATAGTTCTCCAAGTAAGGATATATATCAAACCGAGAAACCCATTGGCAAAGAACTCCTTTCTCAGTCCTGAATGGGATTCTCAGGATGTGAGAATGAGACGAGTTTAGTATAGGCTCCATCTCCTGATTGCAAGTTGTCCCTTGAGCATCTGGTATGAGACGAGTGACCTGCATACATCATGTTAATCCACAAGAATCTTCAAAACTTTGGCTAAGTAAATCTTTGCATAACTTACCACAAGAATCTTGGGCTTCATGTTTAAGCCTTGCTGCTTGATTCTTCGTAACATTTCCTCCTCTAAAGCTCTTACTTGATCCAGAATATAAACAACCTGTTAAATACAAATGTGGTTTCAACAATGCAAGTGTTGCTAATAGGTACTTGATGGATAAGGAGAAGGGGATCAATTGCTGTGTAATTTACCTGGCCTCCAGTATCGGGCAAGCCAAGAACATCCGCTTGGCCAAAATACCCATGAATGGAGAAGATAACAATATTGAATGTAGTAGGAAGCCTGCTGAAAAAGGATTCCATATTTATGGGATCTGGAGCTTGGAGTATCTCGGAAAGAAGTCTCATCGTCTCTCTTACTCTTCCTGCATTTTCTCCCCATCCTTTCTCAAAGCCCCATTCTTTGAGCCTACGAGTTTTCATAATCAAGTGAAAAACATAAAAACCTTTTCAAAAGGGAAGAATTGCTTATGATAAGGGAAGAAAACTAGAAGCTTACTTATGCTCAAAGTCCTTATACGGTGCGTCTTTGGGGAACGAAGATACAAAAACTTCAGCTACTATCAGTGCTGCTTGAAGTTTAGAGACGCCATTCAGATTCTCATTGATCATTAGATTCTGGGAAGTTTCAATGTTTAGAAAGGATCTTTATATCATTCCTCAAGAAGAAAGAAAGTTGATTTTTTTTCCATATTCATACCTCTCCTTGATGATTAAGATCTAGTAAGTAATCAAGGAAAGTCTGGGTATCCTCTGGCTTCCCACCAATCTTTGAAGACAAAACTTTTGAGACGAAGTTGAGCCCATTTCCGACAGAAGAAGGAAGGGCTAACCGAGGATTAGAGTAGTCAAAAGCACCAAAATCTACCTCCAGTGCATTATCATCCTTTGCCCTGCTTACATATTCAACCATCAAACATAATCTTGAATGTAACAAAATCGTTATTTTACAACGATACAAACTCCCACTCACCAGTCCTCATCAAAGATCATCTCTTTGAATTTGAGATATTCCTTGGCTGAAATGGCTTCAACAGAGAGATTTTCAGCGTTAACTTTGACATAATCCCAGCAGCCAGGATTGTGCCTTACTGCAAAAGCAACATAAGGTGGTACAACAGCTGCCTCCTAAACGTTTCAAAGAAAATATTTAGGCCTTGCAATCAATCTATTTTTTCATTTATGTTAGTAAATGGTGCTGACCTGTGTGGAACTCAGAATTTGTCCAAGTGAACCCTCCAAGACCTTGGTTCTTTCTGCCTTGTCTTCAATAGTATTTTCTATTTCTTCCATTAAATTTTTCAGCTTCATCAACCTCCTCCTCGTTGCAATGAACCTTTCACATCCAATTATGAAGCCAAAAATAACAAACTAGTTAGCATTTTGCATGGGAAATTTGACATAAACGTGTTGATGGGGGGGGGGGGGGGGGTCACCTGGTGAAGCATCTTTTCATATGATATCGGCTTTGTTTCAAAGCATCAGGCATGATATCAGCAACAGTTGTAGTAGCCATTGTAATTACGAGTTCAACGAAGAAAGTAGGTTGAAACTTGCAGTTAGGACGCTCGGTGCTTGGTGACAAATGATGGTGCAATGCTTTATATAAGCAAAGGTTGAATAGAAGGAGAAGGTAAACACGTGAAAAGGGAACTTGATATCAGCCAATGAGGGAGTGTAGAAGCAAAGATAAAGAAATTCCATGGTCCCTAGTTTGTTCCAAGATGGCAAGAAGAAAAAGAAAGATGGAGACAAAGTAAAGAATTCCCTTTTTGTCTACCATCAAACCTTGGTTTTGATTGCCTTTACATCCAGACTTTTCAAGTACGTCCAACATTTCATTTTTGTCCGACTTGTCTTAGGTGAGATTTATTCTTTTCTTCCTTAGTTCACATTCAAAACTTCACCTGCCCTTACCTTCACTTTCACGCAGTGACCTTGAGCATGCTATATCCCAAGTCTAATTTGAGTCAAGAGAGCTGATATTTAAAATTCATAAATTAGCCAGATAACTGTTATTAAAGTCTCAGTTATGAATGGTTCCTTCAATTTAGCGACCATGAAGGACCCCATCATGGAAATAACACTTTTAAAATATAGAATAGCCAAAACCAGCATTCGTTGGATCATCCTTCCATGACTTGACCAAAATCATACACTAGTCCGAGACGATGATCAACATCCTTAATTTCTCACATTTATGACGACAATATTTAATATTAAGTTAGAAACTTTGGAGTAACAGTCACAAATTAGAAGGGGGCATTGTCCAACGCTTATACATCGGGAACATCAAAATGACATAATATTAGAAGTAGCTAATAAAAAAATTGAAACTGCGAGTCACTTAATTCATTTTCATCATCAGATGGGGCAGTTGGTAACTCCTGATGATTTTTCGACCTATTAAACCAATCAGGGGGAAGACAGCTTAAAACCAGAAACATAAAATAGTTTTCTGGCATCAATTGTCAAATACTGGAGCAAGCCAAGCCAGTTACGAAAACGATTTAACAGCAAAAACTAAAAACCAATCACAGGCATAATAAGCCACAATAACAGTCAAGAAAGACACTAAAGCGTGCATGTCTACTGAAGTCTTTAATGTATAGCCTGTTAAGACTAGCAATAGAACATAACCCTCTTCACGTTATCCTTGAGAGCAGGAAGAGGTCTAACAGCAGCACCAGCACCTGGTGCTCGTGTGTTCCTTCCAGCAGCTCCTGTGCCACCCCCTCGTCCACCAGGAGCTCCACTTGTTACTGATTCACCGTCAGATGTCTCTGGCTCCATATAGAATCGAGCTCGGAAAGCTGCCAAATGTGCATAATAGGCTGGGGGAACTGCAAGAGCAAAATAACTTATGTTCAATAACATATAGGGTGAACGAACCATTGCTAGAAGAAGTAAATAGAAGAGCAGACGGACTACAAATAAGTTGTCTAAATGCGAAGAAAGTCATAAGCAAGTGACAAGGGCATACCAATGGAGACAGAACGTGTGCACCTTGCATATCTAAAAAGAGGAACATTAAGTCAGTCAGAATGAGTTCAGCCGGAAAATTTCCAGAACAATCCTGGTAAATTCAGAAGTACACTTACGTATAGCAGAGGTTGTTGGTCAAAGACTGCAAGGAATCAGCTGAAAAATTGTTCTCGTCCCATAGAACATGGTAATGAGCTGGACGGCTCGTACCCTACAGTATCACAACATCTATTAATATTACAGTTTGGTCTTAATTTGAATGCCAAAATAGTTTTACATTAAAGCAATCTTTCACCTGTATGCCAGCATGGCTACAAAGATAGAAATCGAACTCTGTCGGGTGGCATATCTTCGAATCCACAACAGTACCTGTAACAGTAATGTTTTGAACATAAGATTTAGGAATAACTTATAAGATGTCCAAAGTAGAAGACATTAGATCAACACTTACCAGGTAAAATGTTCCCGCTCCTGTCAACTGCATTTCTGTCACGGTGGTTATTGGCAAAAAGCCTAGTATGATGTCGTTTCTGAACCACAACAAATGTAACTGGGGGCTGATAATTTGGCTCCAACGATGCACATGCCTGATATTAGCTCAAGTCAGTTCAATACTACTCATAAATATAAGTACAAAAAAATGAAATTAGCAGATTACATATAACCTAGAACTAATAATAAACAACTAGCATAAATAATAAAAAAGAAAGGAACACACCTTGCGGATTGCATCAAGTTCGTAAAGAAGAACTTGATAAAACTGTCCTTCACTGACACCATCCCTGAAGGAGAAAGTATTTCATTTAAGCCAGAGGAGGAAAAGTATTTGATATTGCAAATGCCACAGCATTATTTCGCCATACCTGTAGAAAATGATTCTCTGAGGCTTTTGTCCAGTAGCCCTTCGGAAGGAGATAAGTAAGTCCCTGAAACATTAATAGGAAAAGTTAGAATATCATAAAAAGAAAAGTTTGATCCTCTATCAGAAACCAACAGAAGACACCAACAGCTAATAACTCAAGTTAGTACATAGAAGTACTAGAAAAAAGAGGAAGCAATAAAGTTATCATACTTGATCATGCCGCCAGCCACTGTCCCTTTATTAGCTGGATCTTGCCTACTCGTGTACAGATCCTGAATAATCTCTTGTCGATGGGCTTGAGCAGAAACTAGACCGGCATACTTTGTAATCTCTGGCCAATCTTGGGAAGCAACCACCTGAAAAGACAAACTATTTCATATTTCCTCACCTCAAAAATAAAGATGTGGCCGATGAACGAAATAACAAAGTGCTCAACCATCTTACCGCAGCAATGGATGGGCTAGAGTCCTCCCCGGGGTGGGGGTGGGTGACATCTGCACCAAATATGATTGTAGGCCGGTCGCTAACAAGGGGAATTCGCCTAGATATTGCATCAACAAGCACAGTGTTTCTTCCTCCCACCTTCACATTGATTTTCAGTGCCACATTGGCTAGATACTGTTTGCTCATCTTAAATACATGTTTTGTCAAACAACACTGTGAGACAACTCCAAGCTCAGTCTCACAAATCCGTTTCAGATCACCTGGTCAAGAAAATAAAATCTTAGCCACCGCATATTCCAAAATTCTGCCATAGATCACAAGAAGTTTCATCTTCTTCATCTATACCATAAAGAGAGCCATTATTGTCTGGCAAGATAACAACCAAAAGATCAAGCTCCTTCCTCTGTGGCTGCAGCTTTGTCATAGCATCATGAAATTGTGTTTTCAAGACTCTTTCAACCTGATCAGGCCGTGCACTCGAAGGTGGCAGAACAGGATTTGGATTGAAGATCTAAAGAAACAAGATAAGATAATAAGGTCAATGCAGAGTTGAAAGACCAACTTATGACAGTAAAGAAAACTGCAAAATGCTTATTTACCATGCCGGATATTGAGCACATTTTTGCAAGCTCAGAACAAAACTCATGTGCAACACTGTCTTGCACATTACGGGAAAAGTTTATGCAGATCCAACTGTTAACTGTTCCTCCATTTACCATTTTCTGTCAATAGTAAGAGATACAGTGTTAGTCTTAGCTGAGCGAAAATCAACAGCCACACAACAGTCTCACGACAAATGCCAGGATAGTATGTACTAAAAATGCACCTCAAGGTTTTCATTGAATCAAAACAATAAAACCAAAATGCAAAGCAGGCTTTACAATGGTACACACCAGGAGATGCCAATTAACTGAACAGAAACTAAAATTGCAGCAGTTACCTTATTCATCATATTCCATTGGCCAACTTGTGGCAAGCAGTCTTTTTCTCGACCAGTATCATGATATTTAAGCTGCAGAAATACACTCATTACAAATTCTTCCTAAAATAAACTCATTCATTGCACAAATTGACTGTAGCAAGAATGGTATATCCAGGGGTAGAGAGATCCCACTCCCCTCCCCAAATCATGAGAGACCTCATTTTTTAATATAGCTGTGAGGAGCCTAACTTACCCGAGGCGGAGGTAAAATACGAGCCTCAACTTGTGCCAACTTCTCACTAATCTTAATACCAAACTCCTTGGCATATGGATCCTCAGCATAGGCGTTGTGACGTACAGTCTGGCATAGAAAGGGAAATAAATAGAAGTGAATTTATAGGCAAAATATCATGTCAAAAACAGTCTGATTATAAATTACCCTAATAAATATTGACAAGTACATATGTTTAAAATAGCAACCACGAATTCTTATCTAAGTTTCAAAATGACAAAAATGATAACTGTCTAGCATTAAAACAAATCCAGACAAAAAGTACTATTCCCTGTTGATGATCGTTGCAACTGCTGCTTAGCCTTAAAAGATATAACATTATTTTTGGAATGAGCATAAGAATGAAACAACAGGACTATAACAAATCAAAGATGGAGTAAGCAAGATCATAACACAGGACTGAAAACTAGAAATCACCATAAAGGAAGATAATAAAAGATTATATATTTACATTAATGATGTTGTACAGATTATGCAAATTTTCACATCATCAAGTAGTCTTGTATCAAAAATCACCACTTCTATTAAATTCCCAAACTAGATAACCACACTCATGCAGCTATAAATCACAAATATAATTTAGATTTTCTCTCTTATTCACATTCTATTTACCACCACACCCTTATCATTTGAACTGTGTCGCTTCTAATCATAGATAAATCCATATTAGCATGCTTTTAACCCAGAACAGAAAATACTAATTAACACTAAGATGTCACTATATTTCTATATTAAAAATAAAGCAACCAATCAATTAGTCAACTATGGCTCAATCCCACTAGATTCCAAGGAAAGCATATACATAAATAAAAAGGCAGAGCTCTAACCTCAAGAATATCGCGCTCCCTCTCTTGGGGACGCTGGCAGGTCACTTTCAGAAGTGCAGTGATCTGTCTCTCATTCAATCGCTTTGAGTATCTTTGTCCCTCCACGATCTTGCAGACCTGGACAATGATATATGTAAGCACAGAAAATTGATAAGATAATCAGAGATGACTAGTTCGTAATGAGAAAGAGGCACTAACTTCCATTGGCAAGTAATTAGGTCTCTGTTGAATTCCAACTTGTAGACAAGGCCACTGGGAATGTCGAATTACAAACCCATAAGTTTCTCGAAAGTATTCAATTACAGATTTCACTGTGCCCTTGTCATCAACAGGGAAACTACAAGAGAAAAAAAAAGAGGAAATCAAAGAGAATGATCAAGGATCAGCACCAAGAGAGAATCAAGGAAGATACGACAAAAAATGAAAGGCCAGCATGTAGGAACACCACTGCTTGCAACATAATATGACCTTATAGAAAAGTCCTCTAATAACTAAAACTAAGCCTACATACGTCAACTCTCTTGTTGCTTGAGAAGTTAAATTGGCAATGCGGTACTTCCGCCGCATATTTCCACGATGAGTAACCTCCACCTTAACACCTCTCAGTGCTTTCTTTATCTGCAGCTCAAAATAATCAATTACATCAGATAAATAACATTTATAAAGAAGCAAGTTGTCAAAGACAACAAATCTAGAAAAGTACAATCTGCTAGACGCTATAACTAGATGAAAAGGAAGACAAACCTCTAAACAATGACCAAAAGAACCAGACTTAGAAACTAATCAAAAGTTTACCTTTACTCGGTCAGCATCAGACAGTGGTCTAGATGACACATCTCGGTTCAGAAGTAGTGTCACAAAATCAATGACCGGCAATGGCTCAATGAAAGCAGTGGAAGACATATCTGTACATTGATACACAAAATTGATCATAAGTTTATTTTAATTGCTGTAGGAGTTTTCATAAGTAGAACTTCAAAGAATATAGAAAACAGACAGTTCCAAAGATGTCAAGACTCTACTTACCAATGTTCAGTGATAACCCCATCTGTGTAGGGCGAATGCTTTGATAGAAGCCACGCCAACTCTCTAAACCTTCACCCAATGGTTGCCTTCGCCCCAAATCAGGGGAATAGAAAGAACGGCCAACTGGACAATACCTGTCATCCCACAAATTATGAAAATATATAAAAATGATACTCAATAAGTAATCAATTTTCTTTCTGTACAACAATTGGGAAGCAATTACAGTAACATGCACTGCGTTGAAAAACCATACCTAGATGTTGGCAACTCACGCAGAACAATATCCAGAACTTGCAGCGCCTCTTGAGGAGCATCAGCCAGCCTCCCTTCTAAAAACATTCCCAGATGATGAAGATCAGCACATGAAGCGAATTTGATCATAACTTTAAAATCCCTCTCCCTCCTGTTTCAACAAATAACCAAAAACAAACATCAGAATTATTAGAAACTGAACAAGCAACTATTTGAAAGTGCAGCTCTATATACCTGGCACCACCAGGCCCATCCTCATCATCAATAAGAGTTATTTTGAACTCTTTTTGAGCAAATGGAAGGGGCCCTGCAGTGTATAGGCTTTTCCTCCCATCATAAGCTGGAAGCCTCTTTCCAAGATGAGATTCTTGGTAAAGATTTACCAGCTGCGCCATGACAGCGCGATTGACACCGCGTGAAGATACTTCCGGAGTAATAGTGACCTGAATTTCAATAAATAATGATTAATAATAGATATGACAAACCATTGGGACAGTTATCCAAAAAAAAGGGACAAAATGAATGGGACAAAAATAAAATATCCCATGATTAGAACAAAAAATTACTAAGTTTGAGCACTCACGTCATACTGGTGCAAATCTTTGTCAGGTAGCTCTGCGAAGAAGTGATTGGCTTTCACTATGCATTTCTGACCATAGTTCCCCTTCCCTGGACGCGACGGAAACCTTAGTGATTTACTTGATGCGGGTGGAATTGCTTGGGTTGCAGCTGCTTCTGGCTGCACAGCAAGTTGCTGGAACTGTTGTGTCACTTGCAAAGCTGACATCTCAGGGGGCTGAGATGAGGAACCCACTTCCGAGGTTGTTTCAGTTGGTCTTCCATAAGGTACGGGCTGAGTAGTCATTACAGCTTGATGTTTAGTCTGGGTGGTTGCTTGGTGCAGCTCGGGGACTGGTGGCCTAGAAGGCCCGCCAGAAGGTGCTCCACGGCCAGCTATGCCACCACGTTGCTGGGGTGGTCCTCCGCCTCTTTGTTGATGCTGCTGAGTCCCTCTGCCCTGCGGATAGTATTCAGGAGGTCCACCGTATGACTGTTGAGGGGCCATTCCACCACGTGGAGCCCCCCCACCACCACGTCCACCATATCCTCCCTGCTGTGGCCTCCAGCCTCTTCCTCCACCACCTTGGTAGCCGCCTTCTGGTTGATGAAGTTGCTGCTGCGGTGGACGCTGGCCACGACCCTGTCCTCCACCACCTTGGTAGCCGCCTTCTGGTTGTTGTTGCTGCTGCGGTGGATGATGGCCACGACCCTGTCCTCCAGTTTCTTGAGGCCCGGAGCTCTCACCAGAACCAGGTAAATCAGTTCTCCTCTTCCGCACCATCGTATCACCTAGAAGAAATCAAAACAACAATTATTGAAAAAAAACCAGTGATGTTCAACCAGTGATCATCCTCATTGGGCCTGATATGACCAAAACCCTGTAGTATCCACTGTACTATACATAAACAGAACAAACCACTTGCATTTTGCAGGCATAAGCAACACGTATTTCCAAAACTACAAACAAAAACACCAAAATAGGACAGCAAAGTAAAACAACTAAAAACCCTAGCAAAAAGCTCACCTTATCACTATCTTAAACTTAAAATACATTTGCGAGAACACAACAAGTAACACTAGCACAAAAAAACATCATAACCTAAAAGATCTGATCACTAAGCGAATTAAACGATATCGGAAGAATCACAGAGTAAAACTCACAAGTGAAACCACGGATCGACGAAAAACGAAAGCGAAAACCACAAACTGAACAGATCTATCCAAAAACATCACAAACTAAACATAAACACAAAGTATATAAACCTAACAGCAAAAATTTATTTAAAAAAACACTATTCCGATCGTTACCTCAAAGCTGCCGCCGCCGTAAACGCCGATATTCAGCACTCACCGATAACCACAGAGAAAGAAAAAAAATGAGATTTATAGAGAGAGAAAATCGATAGTATTCCGGAGACTCGAAGTCTTATAAAGCGAGGGTAGGTCGTCGAGAATGACAACTTAGCCCCTACATGTTCCGTTCTGTGTCCTTTTTGTTTGGACGCGAGTCCCATTCGGATGCCCGTTGACTGGCTTCTAAATAAGCTGGCTGATGACGTGGATTATTACCCACGTTAACTGCATTTCCTCCTCTTTAATTTAATTGCTGGGGTTAAGCAAACCAGGAGTCACAAGAATTCTTTATTGTAAAAATCGTTACATAGTTTTTGTTTTTTTGTGTTCGTTTTTATTTTCTGCGAAAATGTTTTGTTTGGACAATTTTGCGCGTGTTTATAAAACAAACCGTCTTTTAACTGTTATATATAATCTATCTTTAGAAAAAATATTAGGGCTAATAATTTTGAGACCAAATCAATTTTTTTATATAAATAGAGATGTTTCTCATTGTATTTCATCTCTCAATAGAAGTAAGAATTCTCCTCTCTTTTCTCTCTCAATAATATTCTTATTCTAATTTTATTATTCAATTTTCTTTCCGGATTCAGGTATGAACAATTTTTCGTTGCAGGAATAATAACATGATTCATTGGATACTTTAAGTTATTTAATTTTAGTTTTGTTTAAATCAGTAGTCACGAGCATATATCATCCAATCACCCATAATTTATGTATTTACATGGATAAGCATATGATGGTTACATGAGATTACTTTTTAGTTGATTTGCATCAATATAATATGAAAATAAGTAATCATCAATAATATTAGGTCAATGAAGTTATGCTATCAATTTCGGACAACGATTCAACACAGAAAATTGTTTTGTTGTGTGGAACTTTTTGTTGACACTACAATGGTGATTACTGTTTCCATAGAATATGTTTCAAACAACTGTTATAGAAATAAGATGAACTATTAATTGAGAGGGACAAAGGATCCTGGTGGGATTATGTCTTGAATTTTCTAAATCCAATTTGAAAGAGCAATATGACTCCATAGGTAATTATATTTCACATGCTTCATTGTAATTAAATTTATTAACTACCGTAAGTGATAAATTTTATATTCTTGTCATAATTGAAGATATATTAGAGAAAAATTCTCTATATTATATATGTGTCTGAATTTGCTCCTGAAATAGCAATATCTTAAAAGATGTTATAAGTAATCATAATTATATGCTTAAGGCTCGTTCATATAATTATGTTTCATTCCCGAAGAATGAAAACTTTTGATAAATGTTACAAATACATATTTATTCCCTGAAGTAAAGACTATATATCAAAGCCTATACTATAAATATATTAAAGACAATATATTAAAGCCTATACTATAAATATGAACGTGCATTTGATTGTGAAAACATCACGACTCATATCCAGAAGAGGTAGAATAATTCATAAGAAATATTCTGAATAATCTACGATTTACTCATGAAGTAGTAAACTCATAAATTTACTCCTGAAGTAGCAAACATTAAACTCTACTATCAAAGTAGTAGAACTTTGAACTCTACTCCCGAAGTAGTAGAACTTTGTGAAAGCTACTTCTGAAGTAGTAGGACTCTGAATTCACTCTTGAAATAGTAAATATTATTTGAAATCTGCTCTCAAAATAATAAGACTTTGAAATTTACTCCTGAAGTAGTAAATCTGAAACTTACTCCTGAAGTAGTAAGGCATTATTCTAAAGTAATGTCTTTTTGTGTTTGAGCAAAATAATGAGCTATAGATGAGCGTTATATATCAAGCACATTCAAATAATCAGATTTCATTCCCCGAAGTGAATGAAGATATACCACAACCTACCTCCTAGAGAGATAAAATAATAAAAGAAAATATATGTGGTATAAAAGTCATTGCAACACGTATCCGTCGTACGTAGAAACATCATGAATAAGTTTATTAAATATCATTCTAAGGCAAAAAAAAGCAGTGTATAATGTTTTCTACCATAACCATTTTGATACATTATGGTTAGTTGTTATGATTTCCCCGAGGAAAATAAACATTAATGTATCTCTCCCTAAAGAATGTGATTACTATGTGGTTACCGCTTTGATACAAAATATTCAGATGCTAATGGCTAATCTCCTTGAATGAGACATTGAAATACTTAAGTTTAGAACTTAATGTTTGCTTTTCGTTGTTTATGAATTTACAATAATCTTTAAATGTCCATTTGATTTTCATTTTCTTTCATGACACCAATAGTGTCTAGCCATATGTTCTTTTATGATACCAACAGTATCTAGGCAATATTTGATGATATAATGCTAATGATCAAGAGCTCCAAAAGAGCTAATTGTTTATTTACAAGAATCATGACACTAGTAGTGTTTAAATAACATCGCATTACAAAATTTAAATTGAAATCTCACGGAGAGGTTATATATGATAGTCTCATTCATCCAGATCGTAATTGTTACGACCGGAATACAAATTATGATAAACCTGAAGTTTACTAGCAATACAAATGGTTATCATATTGAGACTACAAATGATTAGAAGATTGAATATCTTCAAGTGCTACGGATTAGAATTACGTATGTGAAACTTTACCCGAGCATGATGAGATCACATGCTACAATAAACCAGAAGTTTATTGATATAAAATCTCATGAAATAGTAAACTAGACGTTTACTAAAGTAAATAGCACTCATCGGGGTAAACTTGAAGTTTACTAGTACAAATAATTTTATCAATTGACGTGACAATTTTGGTCGTCCTGATTTACATCTGATGTGCTAAGTTTGAATTCGGAATATATTGAAGAACTAGAAGATTCTTTAAGAATTAATCTATTTGTTCTCATGATAAGTTGATTACACCAGCTAATGTTGGGATTGGATTCTCTAAATTATGAAAAATATAAAAGGTGAATAAGGGTCTGTTCACCTGCAATGTGATGTCTTAAATAGATGCATCTATGAGATGGTCACATGTGCATTTATTTTCAACCTGCAGTTTTACATTTACGAAGTTGCTTGCTCAAAATAATTGAGTTGAGAGCACAATTTTCAGATTATGTAATCAAGACAATTCATCTTGATAATGCTAGTTGATTTTCAAACTGGTTTCGCGTTGAATGCCCTTCAGTAGATAGCTAAACCATTGCTTATGATAATAAAATTTTCATGTGTTGGTCTGAGATATGATATATTGCATACAATGACGTTTGTATGCTTCCGATCAATAAATTATGATAAATTCTCCATTCATAATTGGTTCAAGGTCAGAAACTAAATGTTTTCATCTAATAATTTTTGTTGTGCGATATATGATTAATGAATCTACTACGATGCACACAGATGGATTCCCCAAAGAAGGTGGAAATGTATGTTAGTTTTTCTATCATAAGGGGGGGGGGGGAATAAACAACTAAGAAATATGTTGTGAATTATCATCAATATGATCATTGTTCAAACGATAATTCAAGTCAAATGTTAGAAGCATTTGATGACCCAACTATATCATATTCCAGCTGCAATATGCTCTTAAATATCCCTGAAGGACAGGGTTTACAACATGTGTGAAACATGATAGACAAATCGGTTCCAAATGAAATAACACTTAAAAAATGTGAGGAGCGAATGACCATAATAAGGAGGAAATGTGCTCTTGAAGAGCCTACGACATAACACTTCATAAAACCTCATACGAGGTTCAGGTACCTGAAAATCATGAAGTGATAAGATCTCAGTAAGTTATGTCTAATTGCAAACTGATACAAAATATCTTGTCAACGATATCTTTGATACAATATAGTGCGCAATATTGTATAATATTATGAGGATCTCAATTCTACGTCTGTTAAAGCATGTTGATGTATAAATAATTACCAAGTAGATACATTTTGGTAAGGGTAAATTTACTGGACATGCAGTCCCGACATCAGAATATGTCATGTAAATTAAATACTAAATGAAAATTGTCTCAACCTATATGACTCACGTGACAAAATTTATATATTTTTTTTTGAAGGATTCAAAATGCCTGAAGCATATACAAGTTATTGAAAAACTTGTTTGTAATCCTTAAACGGATTAAATGAACTAAGGTTGATGTACTGAAATTACCTTAATAAATATTTATTGCTGATGGGTACAAAGATGACCATGTTTACCCTTATCCCTTTATGATATTCAAAATCTTTCATAATGTTGTGCAAGTTGATGACTTGAATATTATTGGAGATTTTGAAGAGTTTTCGAAAAGTAGTAGATTACCTGCTAAAAGAAGTTGAAATGAGAAAATTAGATTGGTCCTGAAATATTATATATTTGTTCAATTGATGCATTTATTTATCTTGTTGTAACTATGAACATGATATAATTTCTTTCTTACATGGAGATACTGAAATAAGATCAATTGCATATTGTTTATTTGATGAGATAATTTTTTCAAAATTAGGGGGAGAGAATAATGTAATAAAAAGAGAATTTTTGTGGAATAATTCATCATTGTCTCATCTTGATCCATGTGCTTCTATTTGTGAACAAGAGGACCAAAAGATTAGTCACTTGCAAAAAATAGCAAAATCAAATGCAGACGCATTTACAGATTTGAAAAGGATTATCAAATCACATATCCATGCAGAGAATGTCCCAATTCAGATTGATATCCCTGAAGGACAATCTACTAGTGTCATAGCAAATGAGTCCAAAAGTATGCCTGAACCGTGATAGACCATTGGGTTTTAAGGATCGGAATCCCAGAAAAAAGAAAAAATAAATGGTCAAGATGACACTAAGAAAGAATCTCATAAAGAAATGCAAGATTTGATCAATCCTGATATTCTTGAAGAAATCAATGAGCCACAAACTCAAGAAAATGAAGAAATATCAATAAATTCAATTGATGTTAGGACTAATTTGAATCGCTTGAAAATAAATGTGATTTGAAATGCGACAAAATACCCACAACCTTATATGAAGATAATGTAGTATGCATTGCTCAATTGAAGGGAGTATTCATAAAAGGAGATAGGACAAAGCAGATTTCATCAAAGTTGTTCTTCACACACGAGTTCCAAAAGAATGGTGAAATCAACGTGCAACAAATTCGTTCAAGTAATAATATTACTTATTTGTTCACTAAATCTCTACCAACTGAAACTTTTGAGAAGATGGTGCACAAGATTGAAATGCGAAGACTCAAGCATTTGGACCGAAGTTCTCATCAGGGGGAGTTAATACATGTTGTACTCTTTTTTCCGTATAAGGGTTTGTCCCACTGGATTTTTCTTGTAAGATTTTTAACAAGGCAACCAAAATGTGTATTATTAGAAATGTGTACTTTTTTTTCCTTCACTAGAATTTTTTCCACTGAGTTTTTCTAGTAAGGTTTTAATGAGGCATCTTATCTATCAAAATAGACATCTAAGGGGGAGTGTTATAGATATTATCATATAATGTGGATGTCTATCTTTAGAAAAAATATTAGGGATAATAACTTTGGGAACAAGTCAATTTTCTCCTATAAATAGAGATATTCCCCTCATTATATTTCATCCCTCATGAGAAATAAGAACTCTCCTCTATTTTTCTTTTCTCAACAATATTCTTGTTTTAGTTTTATTATTATTTTATAACATTAACTGTGTTTTATAAAACATTTGTTTTCAATTATAAAATGGACGCCTGTTTTTTTTCCTTTTTAATAATAAAAAAAATACTAGGGGTTCAAAGCTAGTGGACCATGTCTAAATGTGAGACGTGACTCTTTTTGTTTTTTTCAGGTAGACCAGAGAGTTAAGTTATATAGATTAACGGATAAATTTGTGTTACCCGATTAACGGAGGTTAACTTATTAGAACTGGTTACTGTTTTTATTAGATTATCAATTAATACTTACCATATAAAATTATATTTATATTGATTTATAAGTAATCTGATTATGTAAATTTATAACTTATTAGAATTGATTTTCTTTATTAGATTACCAAGTAATACTTACCATATAATCTATATATATAACTAATCTATAAGTAATCTGATTATGTAATATAATTTACATTACTAATGTATACAATTTAACCTCTGCAGACCTGAAAGGACGTGACTAATGAATTACAATCATCGGAGAAAATTTAATCTTTTTGTTAATTTGTTTTTTATCCAACAAAAGAATATACATTGTCCATGTTTAAATCTGTTTCAATGTGTTACTTTGATCAATGTGAAAGTCAAAATTGTTTGGAGTTTCAGAAATATTTTTCCAACAGCAAAACAAAAGCCAATTCAAAACAATTCTCCCAAAAAATCCAAACATTCTTTAAAAATAAAGCAGAAACAAAATTTAATAAATATTTCATGTAATTATTTGTTGTTTGACTTGTACTATTCATATATTCTCTATATTGGTGGTTCTAGTGGAGTTCATGGAGTTGTATTTAGTGGGTTTTAGTGGAGTGATGATGTAATGAATGGGTTAGTGGACTGCTTTCTTTTACTTTGTAGAAGATCATATCATAGAGCCCCAATATTTCACTTACATCCACTTGCTTTCTTTCATTTATTTTGTAACATAAACAAAATAATTCCTAATAGAAGATTCATAGTAATGTTTGTTTTGAAAAAAAAAAACAATTGTGTTGATTTCTGATAAACAACCCAACTATTATCAAGTTAAGATGAAAAAGTTAAGTGTTTTGAATAGTAACATAAATTGTTTTTCAGAAGTTGTAAATTTTATTTTTATTTTTCCTAAACACTTTTGGAACTTTGGCAAGCACAAATAGTATTCTAATATTGATTAAAGTATTTTCAAATTAATTAGTTAAACACAAACAATTATTTTTCATTTTTTTTTAGAAACAACCTCTTGCAGAAATACAGGATAAGTCGACATATAATAGATCTTTGTGGTCTATTATAAGGTGATATAACGGAAGCTTAGTACATCAGGTCATCCTTTACTTGTAAATTATGCATATTTTGAAGTTTGATCAAATAAACTATTAGTAAAAAACGGCGAGCTATTTGGTTTATGAACATTTTGTAAGGACTGTAGTATGTGTTGTTTGACACTTAGCTTATAGAATCATCTAGTACACATATTCAGTAATTACCCTCAACTTTATGCAATGTGCCGAAATAAGAACAATATCCAATCAAAGTAAAAGCCACTGCCTCTTTTTTTGTTTTGTAATGCAGTAATGTTTGCCATAAAGGGTAAAATATATTAATAATTAACATTCTTTTTATAAGAAGGAAATGTCAGATTGATGTGGGTGTCTTCGAAAGCAATAAGAATCAGAACTAATTTAGATAAGGTATGTATTAAATTACTATTAGTGGGACACTAATTTTTAATTTACCAATAAATTAGGGGTTGGATGTTTTCTTACGAGTTTCTTTATTCTGCAAAGGACCAAATTAGCTTTTGGAACATTATCAGAAACTGACCACAAAAGAATATAATGAGATAGTTGAATTTCCTTCATTCTTAAAGTAAAACTTTTTTGAATTTCAAAAATAGAGAACTTAAACTTATCTATAATTTGAATTAAATGCATTCGGGTTAAGTTGAGGGGTAAAAAACTATTTCGAATATACATGGAAGTATGATGCCACATTCAGTATAGAATTTTTTCAGTGCGAATATGAATTTAGTTGGATCCTAAGATAGGTATTAAACATCGAGTGAAAAAGTTCTTTGGAAGTGTATGAGATTTTTAATCTTTTAATTCCCCATATTTCATTAATGACAAGACTTATCATGTTAGTAAATATCTCTTTGTGATAAAAAAAGATTACGACTCTTGGAGTCATTTACGACATTACTTATCTACTACTTATTACCCACTAACAAAGCCTACTTTGATGTTCTATTCACGTATTCATTAATTGTTGCATTATGTACCTACTTATTGCCTGCTACATACATATTAACCGTTATCCTTCTCCTCGTGAATATTATTGTTAATTACTTATAGTGCTAGTCTTTGAATATGTTCTTTCCCAAACATAATTTCTATAAAACAAAACTACCTCCTCCGTCCCATATTAGTTGGGTTATTTCTCTTTTTCACGTCCCTTAATGTAAAGAATGGTTATTTGACATAACTCAACCCCAAAAGTTAGCTTGTAGGGTGAGGATTGTCCAAATCCATATAAGAAGTTCATGTTTCCATTCCATATCCAATGTGAGACTCTTAACACTCTCTGCATGCACAAACCTTGTTAACTGTAGCGTGGATAGTATAATTTGGGGGTCCAACATCGGTGAACAAAGAATTGAAATGGATCTGACTCTAATATCATGTAAAAAATAGATCTTGAAACTAACTCAACCTCAAAAGCTAGCTTGTAGGATGAAGATTGTTCAAGTCCATATAAGGAATTCATGTTCCCATGTCATATAACAATTAAAAAAATATAATTTTTAAAGAAATAATTTTTTTTTCATCTCATTTAAACCGTCGTTTTAGCTCTTGGAATCATTTACGACATTACTCATCCACTTATTATCCACTAACAAACCCTACTTTGATGTTCTATTCATGTACTCATTAATTGTTGCATTATATACTTACTTATTGGCTATTACATACATATACTTATCAACTGTTATCCTTTTTCTCGTGAATATTATTGTCAATTATTACTTATAGTACTAGTCTTTGAATACGTGCTTTCCGAAACATAATTTTATATAAAACAAAACTACCTCCTCCGTCCCATATTAGTTGGGTTATTTGTCTTTTGCATGTCTCTTAAAAAAGTATAATTTTTAAAGATATAATTATTCTTTCCATCCCGTTTAAACTATCGTTTTGGTTTTTTCATGTCTATTACAAAAATAATAAATACAAATTATAGTTTACTAAGTTAAGGATTAATAAAGATAGATTGATTTTCTCTCAAATTAATTTTTCCTCTTAAATATTATGCATACTTCTTTAATGTAAAACATATAGATGGAAATCGTTGTTAACTTTAGTCTTGGATTTCTAATGTAATAATTAATTTAGGACGATTTTGAAAGCTAAATTGACAGTTAAGCTGGAAAGGAAGGAGTACTATTTTACCATTATGTCTCTCCAATAAATTGCTCTCTATTTAAAAGCAAGCCTAAGCTAATCTTATTGATATTTGAATAATCAGAATGTCAACCAATATTCACTACTTTGAACTCTTCAAATATATAATTTTTATTATATGTAATCAATATTGATTATTTTCATAACACTTAATATTAAGTGTAAAGTGGGATAACGATAATTGATTTCATAAAATGACAAATATTTTGGGATAACTTTTTTTAGTAACCTTGACAACTAATATGAGACAGAGGGAGTATAACTAATAGCCTGTTTGGTCAAACTTTTAAATTTTACTACTTTTGAAAAGTTTTTTTTTGGTCAAAAGTGTTTTTGTGATTAACAGAGTTTGAGTTTAGCCATTAATTTGAAAATAATTTTTATCAATATTAGAGCAGTAATGTATGCTTGATCAAGCTTCCAAAAGTACTTATGAAGGAAAATGACTTTTTCCAACTCATGACAAATAACTTTTGTTAATACTTAAAATATTTATTTTATCCCTAAAAATTCGGTCAAACACCTCAACTTTATGAAATAAACATTCTTAAAAAACAAAAAAAAAATGACTTTCTAGAAACCTGGACGGACATACTATAAGACCAAACAGCAAAAAGAATATTAGAAATAACTTATAATCTTGTCATAGGTTGAAGAATTTACGTACTTGAAATGGTGTTAAAATCAGTCTGTTCCAATATATTTGATTGATCACCTTCAAAGATTAAATATGTTTTAATGCATAATATATCTATGAACTCTCCCCAATAAGATTATCTAAAACATGTATGTGCTATTTCGTTACGAAGCTATGGATCAGATGTCACTAAAATATTTGACTAGTGCAAGAAAAAAGTAATTGAACTTAATTGAGGAGGGTCTTTCTAACTTAAATAGGGTTCTTATTGATATGTATGCTATATTTTATATATGTAGAATAAATTTGTCATTATCTAATTTAAGTAATGAAAAAATGAAATTTAAAAAATTGGAATTATAAAATTGTATAAACATTTCTAGAATAAATTACAAATTTCCCCATCACTCAAATTTATGAGAAAATGTCCAAATTATAATTTATTTTAAAGTCCTAAATATTAATAATAGTTCATCAAGTTATAAAATTCTTAATAATACTCAAATTATAAAAAGTTAATTATGGTTTACAATCTTATTCCTCGTGAAATACGGTATATTTTCAAAGGGTAAAATGGATGACCAACATTGCATGTTGAGTTGTCATACTAAGAATCTATAGATTTTATAAAATATTTAGCTAGTACATGTAAAAGTTACTCGACTTAATTAAAGAGCGTCTTATTACATTAAGACAATAAAAAGATAAACTTGGAGTTACAAATTGCGTCGCGATTCATAGATCTCAGTCTTTTTAAGTAGTTATAGCAAGTTAATTTTTAGTAGCGCATTTGTCATAAACTATTTTTTTTTATTTCTATCATATTTTTCTTTTCCTTTTCTATTTTTGTCATCTTTGTATTTACATTTGTGATGCCATTTTAATTTGCTGTTTGAGTTTTCAACTTTGCACATCTACAAAAAAATTCAGATTTTCAAATTTCTGTCATCTACATGATGTTTGGTAGTTTCAATTCTTTGTGCGGAAGAGACAAACCAAGAGTGTTAATATAGGGCCATTTAAAAATACTAAATAAGTTTAAAATTGTAGAAAATTGATTTCTTGAATATTTCATTCTAATGTAAGGATACATATATACCATCATAGGATGTAGCACTAATCTAAATTTACCAAAAATATAAGATGCTAATTGTCGTGCCCGTTTTTACAACGACTCGCAACGTAATGGGTAGATTCCCTGAATTGACTATGATGTTGAGGAGTCGCCACCTAATTATTCTAAGGTGAATTAGGACACCTAAATGTAAACAAAATGCCGCAAAGTGAACTTCGATTTATTATCTGCGAAATTATGAGATTCTAGGTAAGGGTTCTTTATTATCCTAAAGGGAAGGGGTTAGACACCCTTTAAGATCCGCTAACTTGCGGTTATCCGGTCAAACTCATGTTAATTATTATACTAAAATGCATGTTTCAAAAATATAAAGTTAAAAGGATGTTGCAAATAATTAATAAAAGGATGCATTTTGTAAAAGTATGCATTTGTATGGCATTGTTAAAAATACATGTAAAGTTGATTTTGGATAAAAGTATGCATTTGTATGAAAGTTGATAAAATACATGCAAAGTTGATTTTTGGAAAAAAGTATGCATTTGCATGACATTATATATAAAATAAATATTTTGTTTTGATAGTAAAGGGGGAAAGTAAATTATTTACAATGCAAAGGAGTGTTTTTTTTTTATGAAAGTCATTTTAAGTTGCAAATCGGATAGAAACAAAACTTTATTTATATGATTAATAATGAGAATAAAAGACCAAGTTATTTTGAAAGTTTAAACATGCTTGACGCGTCTAAAATAAATAAACTAGCAGAAGATTTCCAATTTTAAAATATCATTTCTAGTTATCAGTTCTAGGCCTAATTCTTCTAAGTATTCAAACAATCACACAAGCAGAGTAATTAAATTACAATTGAAAATAAAACAAAGGCAGAATTCAAAAGAAATTAAACCATAATGGCTAAGGCGACGAGAATGTCATCCCTTTGGCTTTGGGCACAAGTCTAGCACTCTTGTTCTCTTCCTTCTCTGTAGGGCCCCACTTTGTTATCCCATATTGTTTAGATGTTTCCTCGCGAAGTGTAAAAGAAGAGATAATTAGAAATGAGTAAATGCGAAAATTCCATTCATGTCGTGGCTGCGAACTAGAGACTCGTCGGTCAATCTAGTCGCCTCGCCAACACATGTTGGTTTCTCGTATGTGATTTTATTATAAGTCTCATCATCGCCCTTTTTCCGAAGGAAAGCCAACCGAGGGACAACCTTTCCGAAAGGAGCATGACCTCAAATTAATTATTCTCATCGGCACAAAGTGTAGTATAATGTTCAAATAAGTGGTATTTTACCAAGTGTAGCATCTGTTCAATTTTTTTTCAGGAGGCAGCAGTAATTTGGCCAAAATACAGCAGTGGTGTAACTCAAAGCATAGCGGCAATTGGCTCAAATTTGGCCAAGAAAACACAGCAACAATTTGGCGTTAAATCTGCATAAAGTGCAACATTAGTTTGGCCAAAACGCAACAGTAGTTTGGCCCGAGATAGCATCGAAACGCAGCAGCAAAAGGGCCAACAATTTTGCCTCAAAACAGTAGTAGATTGGCTCAAATTTGGCCAAGAAAACACAGCAACAATTTGGCGTTAAATCTGCCTAAAGTGCAGCAGTAGTTTGGCCAAAACGCATCAGTAGTTTGGCCCGAAATAGCATCGAAACGCAGCAGCAAAATGGTAGACACTTTTGCCTCAAAACAATAGTAAATTGGCTCAAATTTGGCCAAGAAAACAGCAGCTGTTTAGCTCAAAATGCAGTAGCAAAAGACTTGAAAACAGAGTAGCAGTGGGCTTGAAAATACGGCAGAAACCCAAGTGTAGTATCTGTTCATTTTTAGAGACAACAATAACAGGAAAATAGTAGCAGAATCGACACTAATTCAGCTAAAAAAAATGAAGCAGAGACTCAATTCAATCAGTAAAACAGAGCAACATTGCTCCCAAACTAAAGATGCAGTTAACCACCAACAACAAGCAAAAACCTCTCTGAATCACCTATTGGACATAGTAACAGAAAAAGCAACCGGAGGATTCTTTTAGAAACTGATTGAGGTACTTGATCAAGCATGTATTCATAAGATGATTTCAACTCAACCAATACTTTCGGAAACCTCTCTGGATCACCAGTATGTTTGAAGTAATTGATCAAAACTAGAAGTCTTTCTTAAGAGATAACAGATACCAGAAAAAACCAAAAAAACAAGTATTTAACATGCTTATGCTTCATTATTGTGATATCTAGATGATATGAGATGATGTGTTCCCAAAGCTACTCTAACACTATTTCAGACTAGGAGTGGCCAGTGGGCCGGGCTCTGGTCTGGCGGGTCGGGTCTGGCGGGGTCGGGGTCGGGTCTAACGGGGTCTGGCGAGGACGGGTCTGGCAGGACTTGCTCCAGTCCCGTCCCGATCCCGATCCCGTCGAAATCGGGTCGGTGTCGGGGTCGGGGCGGGGTCCGACGGGTTTTCATTTTTTTTTAAAAAAAAATAACATATGTATAAAAAAAACTCAATAAACAAGATAAGATAGTGTAATAAAAATATCCCAAGGCTGTTTTGTGCCTCTTATATTAATAGACATGATTTTTTTTTTGTAATACAAATACAATTGTCTAAAATCTAAATTGCAACTTTGTGGTGTTGTCCAAAAGTTGCAAATTACATAATAAAATTTCAATTAAAAAAATTACATTCTCAAAAAAACCTGTTCTAATTGCTTGATGATTTCCTGTGGTTCTTCGGTTGGAATTGGTATTTGTTGGTCAAATTGATCCACGTCGCTTCCACTACCTTCAGTTAAGATTTCGTTGTAGTTTTCATCATCTTCTTCGTTGATCTCCGGTTGACCACACCTTCTCCGCTCCGCTCGTATCCAATCTCACGAATAATCTTGTAATTTCCAAGTGTCTCCGGCTAATGAGTGTCTGTGGTCTCCTATTTGATATCTGCACTGCGAGAAAAAGCGCTCAGACGCAGTTGATGACGCTTGAATGTTCAAAACATCTCGAGCCATCAATGAAAGTGTCGGAAAGGTCTTCTCATTCCCCTCCAAGATACAAAGAAGTCTTTATGTCTATCTTCATTGATAACTTCTTGATACTGATGCAGAACCACGCAAAACAAAAATATCCAACTCGCTAATTTGGTTAGTAGTAGAGGTACGGCCGCACATTCTATTTCTGAGGCTTTCAATACTAGCCGCAGAAACAGCATATCTTTTGTGAGGTTGTGTTGAAGATGAAGAAGATGGTATGGAAGCCGACAAGTTACTAGCATTTTCTTGTTGATAAAATCTATATATATTTTGGCATTGGTTTTCTACGCTAGACAACACTTCTTCTTTAGTTTGTTCAATAGGTGGTGGGTGATTTAGATTTTTGAGACTTGGAGGTGGTAGTACTTCTATACAATCGTAAATAGTTTCAATTAGTGATTTAGTACCGTCTATTTTAATAGTAGAATTTAATACAGAATCAATAATATAATCATGGCCGTTAGTACTACGACCTATATCAGACGTGATAGATATTTTGCCATTAAAATGATATAATGAAAAACGTAAATATTGTTGATATTCATGCGCGAATTTAAATACATCTCTCTTAACAGTTGATCTAGGAAAACCGTTAAAAGCAGGATTATATATATCTCTAATGTAATGAATAAAGCCGGGAGATGAAGGAAATGAAAAAGGCAAACCCTCCACAACAACTAATTTTGATATTGCTTCCCTATCTCTATGTTTATTGTATTTAGAGCCTACAATTCCCCCGTCATAGGGTTAATTTGACCATGTACTTGGTCCGGGACGATGTCAGATGTGAACCTTGTCCCGATGGAGGCGGGCGTATGCACCCGGTTTTGAAGCCAGGTATTAGGCATACCTAGCTGGATGAGCACTTACTACGTGTCTAATTAAACCCCCCGTCCCACCGTGACCTTTTCCAGTTTTAAATTTTAAAACATTTTTACAAATTTTACATATAGCTACTTGATTTTCTACGACCCTATCAAAAAATGTCCATGCATCTGATTTTAATGATCGTTTTGCTGGACCTCGTCTCATACTAGGGGGAATAGGAGGTATTTCAGTTGAAGGTGCACTAGTGGGTGTGTTGTCATCAACATTAGTGGGTGTATCATCTAGATCATCGTCTAAATTTAAGTCTTCTTGAGTTCCAGAAAATAGTTCCTCGTCTAAATCTAATGGTATTGTAGGAAAATGTTGAGTATCAACAAAATCATCCTGTGTAGGAATAAGATGACTAGAAGAAGTACCCTTGCCCTGGTTGCCCATACTAGAAGAAGTCTTACCCTTAAACATACCTATAATTCCTTCCATTTTAATTATATGCTAACAAATAATTAAAGTAAATGAAATTAAGTGCGCTAAATAAAATAAACAGACAATAATAATTTAATGAAGGAACGAATGTACCAAATGCCGACGTGTAATCGAGAGGTTGAAAATTGAAACTTTGCTCGATGGAAGATCCTCAAGCAAGTTGTCAACTTCACTCCCAATTCCCAAATGAATAAATGAAATTGAATATTTAGCAAACAATGTAGACTTGTAGAGAGATATATTGAGAAATTAGAGAGATTGTAGGAAGATTTGTGAAAAAGATGAAGAGAAAATGAGTTATTTATAGTTGAAAAATTGAGTTAAAGTGTAAATATAATAACTTATGGGTTAAAAATAAATATTAAGGGGTAGAGAGGGTTGGGGGAGGCCTAAAATGGCCGATGGTCAACGGCCAAAATCTAAAATGATCGTTGGTGCAACGGCCATATTTGCAAAGGGGAGACAAAGAGCGGGGTCGGGCGAACTGGGGCGGGCTCGGGTCTGGCGGGACGGGACATTGTCCCGTCCCGAGTTCGAGTCCCGCTCCCATTTTTTTTTAGAGCAGGGTCAGGGCGGGCTCGGGACGGGCTCGGGACGGGGTGTCCCGGCCCACTGGCCACCCCTATTTCAGACAATGATATAACTTTATTGCTAGTATATAGTATTAGATACTCCAAAACTAATGCACACAAATCAGCACCTGAAACTATCAGTCTAGACAAAACTTCAAACCAGTATGTACAGAATACTGATTTTAGGAAAGCGACAGGACATTCGAAGTCCATTTTTAATAGACATGGAACGAAAACGGAAGGCATTCATTTTGAACTCAAACAAATGAAGAACAAGACCTGTTTTGGAGCTGGATTTTCTGATTTTTTAGATTTTGGACTCGACCCGAGAATGTATTCATCATCAAAACCGTGATCTTTGAGGGCTCAGGTTGGGTTTATTGGAACAAAGCAAGAGAGAATGCAACACACGCCAATGCTACGACATCGGATTGCAAATTGATACCATACCGGGTCGCCCCGTCAAGATACGGGTTGAATGTTCTCAAAAACAGTATTGATCACATCCCATGTGAAGGACATAAATTAAAGACCATCAATTTGGAAGGAAATTCGTGCAAGTTCTTCAGGCAATGCAGTGGAGGCAAATTATCATCATAGCCCGGTTTTGATTTCAACCAGACCCGGATTTTGACCAGACCAGAAATAGACCTGAAACAGCCCGAAAAATCCAAGGACAACAACGATACAATGTCAGCAATGTCAAATGAAAGTGTTAGCTAGTAAATCGTCATAACGAACAAACATTAACACAAACAAGCATAATAGCCAAAATAGAACTAAGAACCGAACGCAGTAAAGTGGTAGTAGCAGCGAGCAAGTTATGCCGAAGCCGGAGTAAATTTTACGGGAAAAAGATCAACGCAAAAGGAAACGCAATAGTAGCGAAGCATGGCGGGAAAAACAGCCTCCAGAAGAGTCAAAATAATGCCGGCAAACACCCAGGTCCAGATCGGCATACGTATAAAATCAGTGAACCCATTTCGCCCGGAGAAGGGGATGAAATAATCGCAGTGGTGGCGTCGCCTCAAACGGCATTCGCCGGAGCGACGACGGAAAAATATAGAACTTCTCTGAATAAGAAACTCGACCGGGTCTGATAGTTACCGGCGTGACAGAGGCGAGGGGAGAGGGAAGGTCGGCGTCACTTCCACGGCTAACGCCGGAGCGACGCCAAATGAGTTTTGCTGGAAATCATGGCTGCTCATTACATTTTGCAGCGTGGGGAGAGGTAATAGTGGTGGTAGTTTCGTGGTGTAGTTGCGGCGGTGAGGGTGAAGTCAGGCGTAGGTCTGAAAAAATGAGAGGGATTGGGTTTAGGGTTTTGTTTCTTTTTAAATGGAGGGGTGTTGGGTTGGATGAAATAAAGGGGTTGGGCCGGTCGGTTTGGGCTTCCGGTTGGGTTGAAAATATGGACGAAATGGGCAGATTTTTGTGGGTTGGGTAGAATATTGTTTTGGGTGAGGGAAATAAAATGGGTTAAAATATAAAAAGGGTTTAAAATGCTTTGAAGAAAAAATGTAAATTATTTAAATAAAATATGACGATGTGATAATAATAAAACATAATATTTACGAAATGCTTAATGCTTAAAAATAAAAAGATGCGATGTTGTTTTGCGAAATAAAATAACATAGAATATTATGGTAAAACTATGCTTATGATATTAAAAGGCAAATAATAGTAAAAATGTGAATATATGTATGCATCTCAAAATTGTTTTGGGGTGTCGAAATATTCAAAAATTGTAAACAAATAATTGAAAAAGAGGAACAAAATTGGGTGTCAACACTAATTACATACAATCATCCTAATTGATACTAATTACAATATCATGATTTATGGAGAATAAAGATAATTATGGAATTGTCCCATAATTATTCTTACAGTCCCCCGTAGTCTTAGCGGGAGGTTCTCGGATGCTGAGATTGTCCTTGAAATCATCAAAAAGTACGAGCGGAAGACCTTTTGTGAAGATGTCAACAATCTGATAACGGGACGGTACATGGAGAACACGGACTTGACCACGAGCAACCTTTTCTTGGACAAATAAGATATGCATTTCAATGTGTTTCGTGCGTTGATGATGAACAGGATTTCCGGATAAGTATATCACACTCACATTGTCACAATAGACCACAATTGCCTTTTCAATCGGACAATGTAACTCTAACAGGAGATTACGAAGCCAACATGACTCAGCAACCACATTGGCTACCCCTCAGTATTCTGCCTCAGCACTAGATCGAGACAATGTGGATTGTCGTTTTGACGACCATGAAATGAGATTTTCCTCCAAGAACACACAATAACCGGAAGTAAAATGACGTGTGTCCGGGCAGCCACTCCAATCCGCATTTGTATAGGAGGAGAGACTTGAGATGGAGGACTTATATAGATGCAAACCGAAATGAAGAGTACCCTTAACATACCACATAATTCTTTTGAGAGCCCCCATATGTTCTTCTTTCGGATCATGCATGTGTAAACAAACTTGCTGAACCATATAGAAAATATCGGGCCTCGTAAAAGTCAGATACTGCAAGGCCCATGCTAGGCTGCGGTAATGTGTATGATCGATGTATGGAGTACATGCAACATTACTCAATTTCGCCTCTGTGTCAACCATAGTATGTGATGGTTTGTAGGAAGACATCCCTGCTTTGTCAATTATTTCCTCGGCATATTTCTTTTGACTGAGAAATAGACACCTGCATATTGAGTGACAACAATGCCACGAAAATAATTCAACGGACCCAAATCCTTCATTGCAAATTCAGCCGCAAAAAGGGACATAATAGACTAGCGAAGTAAAGTTGATGACGCCGTGAGAATAATGTCATCAACATACAGAAATATATATGCCATGTCAGTGCCCTTTCGATAAATGAACAATGATTGATCGTACTTGATATGAGAGAACCTCAATTTGGAAACAAATCATGCAAACCTGTTATACCATGCCCTAAGAGCTTATTTCAAACCATATAAGGATTTCCTCAACATACAAACATGATCTGGACGGGTACAATCGCGGAAACCCAACGGCTAATACATGTATACTGTTTCTTGTAAGTGGTCATGTAAGACTGCATTTTGGACATCCAACTGATGAATGGACCAAGATTTGGAAAGTGTCAGGCTAAGAATAGTCATGATAGTTGATGGCTTCACTACCGGGCTGAATGTTTTACCACAATCTACTCCAACCTGCTGAGACATGCAATCACCAATAAGACAAGCTTTGTATCTCACAAAAGAACCATCAGAATTCTTTTTATGACAAAAAATCCACATAGACCGAATTATGTTCACATTAGATGGACGTGGTACTAAATCCCACGTCTTATTTTTAATAAGAGCATTAAATTCGTCTAACATGATAGCTTTCCAATTCGGGCCAGATAAGACAGTTTTGGGATTTTTTTGGTATCGGTGACGGTTGGACGGAGGTGAATAGGTTAAAATGGTGTTTAGGTCAAAACATTTCGTGCATTTCACGAGTTTCAATGATCTGAGGTTGAACAATTGGGCTATTGGGTATGGTAGATAGTTGGGTATGGTAGATAGCTCGGTATGGCTACGTGACTGGGCATGTGTAACCCGGCTAGTGGTGTTGTATCTCGGGTAGGGGTGTAGGGGTTTTCCTTTGTTGGGTCTGCCTGCCACCAAATGTGGTTTGGGTCGGGTCGTGTGGCCGTGGATTTTGGGATATCCCTACAACATTATTTTGAGAGTTTAGATGCTACCTCAAAATTGGATGAATTATGTCATCCACAAAATCATATGAAGGTGAGGATGCCACTTGAGATTTTGCAAACGGGAATGTGGATTCATCAAAGATGACATGACGAGAAATAATAATTTTTCCATTTGACATATCATAGAACTTATATCCCTTATGATTTTGTGGGTATCCCAAAAACACAAGGAGTGGATCGGGCATGAAGTTTGTTAATGGTGGTGGATGAAAACAAAGGATAACACAAACACCCAAAAACCCGTAAATGTGTAACTGATGGGAGACGGTGGTACAACATTTGTGTGGGTGACACATTGGAGAGTAGTTTACTAGGAAGAATATTTAAAAGATATGTGGCCATTTGAAGTGCTTGGTGTCAAAATTTTGGTGGTGTGGACGAATGCACAAGGAGAGTGTGAATCATATTGTTAATTGTTTGAATCTTTCTTTCGGCTTTTCTATTTTGTGGAGATGTATGTGGACATAAAACACGCAAAGACATCCTATTTTGGTGACAAAAATTCTTAAATTGGGCATTTATGAATTCCCCCATTGTCACATTGAAAACATTTAATGGATTTGTCAAATTGAGTTTTGATAAAAACACTAAATTATTTTTAAAAAATGGAGTAGGTTTGTGATTTATGTCCTAAGGGAAAAGTCCACAAAAAATTTGAATAATCATCAAGAATGATCATATAGTATTTATGACCTGCATCACTCAAAACTGGTGATGTCCACAAATCACAATGCAAACGATCAAATGACATAAAAGTTTGAGAAGTAGACGAAGCAAAAGGAAGCTTAACATGTTTATCAAACACACAAGTTTGGAAAATAGAAGAGTCCAAAAGTTTGTTACAAGAAAATAAAATTATTATTTCTAATATTATTAAAAACTGGTGCTCCTGGGTGTCCCAACCGATTGTGCCATATAATAGGAGAAATGGCAGCAAATGTTGATGGTTTGACCATGTGATTGTTGGAAATAGTGGTGATGAGATACAAGTCCCACATGCTATTACATCTCATTAGTGGTATCCCCGTCTGAAAATCCTTCACAGAAAAGTCAAACAAATCAAAATTCACAGAAATATTGTTGTCAATTGTAAAACGCCTAAAAGAGATCAAGTTTTTAATCAGTTTTGGTGCATGTAATACGTTTTCAAGTATAATGATGGGTGTGGGGAGGGTAGTGTTACATGATCAATACCACGAATTGAAATTTCATGCCTACTGCCGACAATAATATTTTTATTACTGCTCGTATTAAAATAAGACGAGATTACCTTGAGATGCCTTCATGTATGACGTAGCCCCTGTGTCCATGTACCACGACTCATCTGGAACACCTAGATTCATATTGTTGGCTTATTCAATGTCAGTGGGTGCATATAGGGGTGGGCAAAAAACCAGGAGAACCGAAGAAACCGAACTGAACCGGCGATTCAGTTCGGTTAAAAAATGGGTATAAAACCAATTTCATAAAAACCGATGTAAATTTTTTAAATTAATTCGGTTCGGTTTATGTGATTTATTGATACACCGAACCGAAAAACCGGGGTTATTATTGTAATTAACCATACCCCTATATAAATTAAATCCCTAACCAGTTAACCCTAATTCCTAAATCATTTTGCCTCTTTTCTCTTCGGCTGATCAGCTCATCTGCTCGATTTCGATTTATCTAAGTAATCTAACCGAGTCCGAGTCGATTTCGATTATCAGAGAATCAACAATACATTCAACAGTTAACCCATAAATCTTCAAGCTTCAAGTCTTCAACAGTTAATCTTCTGCTCGATTTCGATTTCTCTAACTGAGTCGATTTCGATTATCAGAGAATCAACATTCAATAGTTAACCCATAAATCTTCTGGTCGAGTTCGATTTCTCTTCAAGCCATAACCCATAAATCTTCAAGCTTCAACAGTTAAATCAAATCGATTTCAAGCCTTATCCCATAAATCTTCAAGCTTCATCAGAGAATCAACAATTTTGCATGTTTTCTCTTCTCTTCTGCTCGATTTCGATTTCTTTCTCTCGAAGACTCGAACTCGAAGCTTCATCAGAGGACCCGACGTCCCGTTACTGCAGGTGCCACCACAAAAGGTAATTTTCTGTGTTATGGTAATTTTCGATTGTGTGTTATGTTAATTTTATGATTATTCTCATCTGTTTCATGCTTTGTTTCAGTTTGAACCATGTTTGTCGAAGCATTTGTTTGAATTATAAAATGAAGTTATTGAAGTAATTTCTGTAAAGAATGAAGCATATTCAATCTATAGTTTCATAATGATACTAATTTTAGTTCTTTACCTATCTGTTGTGGATTTAAAGTTATTTTTCTTATAAATGAATCCATAATAATAGTTTGTTAACAATTATGGATAAGTTATGAATTAGGTGTTTTGTATTCATTGTCTCATTGATGTTGTTAAAGTCGTGTTCTATTGTGTATTAGGTTGTGTGTTATGTTAATTTTCTAATTATTCTCATATGTTTCATGCTTTGTTTCAGTTTGAACAAAATGGAAGACAAAATGCTCATGAACTCACTAATATTGTAGAATGGAAGACATTTTGGATGATGAAACAAAAGTGGTGAAACGAACCGACGAGGGAAAATTGAGATCAAAAGTTTGAATTTTTTTTACTAAGTTACCTGGAGGACAGAAAGCTAAATGTCATTTTTGCCGAAAAGATTATGCTTGTGATAACTCGTTAGTTGGGACAACTAATTTAAGGAACCACTTGGCTAGATGCAAAGTGTACAAGAAATCAAAGCTTGAAGAGAATAAGAATAAAAAAGTATTAACTCGTGACAAGGGTAAGGACAATGATAAAGTTGTATTTGTGGGGTTTAATAAAGAGGCTTGTAGAGCCGCAATTGTGAAATTGATAATTAAAGATGAATTAACTTTTATATTTGTGGATTGAGTCAGAACTTTGTGGAGTATATGAGGATTTGTTGTCCCAGATTTGAGGTGTCTTCACGAAGAACGATTGCACGAGATATTCTTCAGTTGCATCAGACTGAGAAGACTTTGATTAAAAGAATCATGAACTCAAACCAACAGAGAATTTGTATTATAACAGACACGTGGACATCAATTCAAATGAGTAGCTACATGGTAATAACTGAGCATTTTATTAATTGTGAGTGGGTGTTGCATAAAAAGACACTTGCTTTTACACCAATTTCTAATCATAAAGGAGACGGTATTGGAAAGATTTTAGAGAAATGCTTATTGGATTAGGGTATTGATAGGCTATTCACAATTATTGTGGACAACACAAGTGCTAATCAAGTTGCAATTGCTTATGTGAAGAAGAAACTGACAAATTGGAGTCCTAAGGCGATGGTTTTAAATGGTGATCGTATGCATGTGAGGTGTGTTGCACATATAGAAGCGAAGGACTCAATAACTGTTGTTCGTAATGCGATGAAGTATGTAAGATCTTCTCCGACAACGTTGCAAAATTCAAGACATGTGTTCAGCGAGATAAAATATCATATAAGGAATTTATGGTTTTAGATGTGCCAACCAGATGGAATTCGACATATTTAATGTTGGAAAAAGCTGTGATATTTGAAAAAGCGTTTGATAGGTTAGAGGAGGACGATTGCCACTACAAAAGTTGGGTTAACGAAGATGAGAATGGAAGAAAAATGATTGGGTCTTCAATTTTTGTGTATTGAGATAATGCTAAGATGTTAGTACATTTTTGTCAGTTTTTATGATGTAAGATTAAAATTCAGCAGTACAAAATGTGTGACTTCTACTGATTTTTTGAATGAGTCGTGGAAAATTTATCTTCATCTTAGCTCACTATCAGAATCTATTGATTTGTTGGTGAAAAAATTTGTTAATGGCATGAGAGATAAGTTTGTGAAATATTGTGGTACTTCTATAGAAAAGGTGAACAAGCTATTAATTTTAGCAAATGTGCTTGATCCTTGGTGTAAATTTGAATTTATAAACTGGTGCTTTGGAAGTATATTTGATAGTAGGAAGATTGATGAAATTAAAGCTGATATCAAAGAGTCGTTGTTACGGTTATTTGAAAGTTATAATGATGTTAGCCGAAATAGTGGTGTGGGTAGTAGTTCAATTGCTCAGTTAAGTAAAGTTTGTGATAGTGGCAACAATAGAAATAAATCAATTGATCATTTTCAACTGTTTAAAAAGATGAAGGCAACTGAAAATGATAATTTTGGGGTGAAGAATGATGTTGAGAAATATTTGTCAGAGCGGAATGATGTTAAAATTGGTTGTTGTTGTTGCTACTAATCTGCTGCTGCATTTGCTGTTGATGTTTAAAAAAACATAAATCATTTGGACTTTATATTTGAATTGAAAAAATCCGATATAAATTGATACGTTCGACGATATAAACCGATATATCATTTTTTTTTAAAAAAGTTTGATTCGATTTTTATTTTAAAAAACCGATTTTTATTCGGTTCATACTTTTTGATACAAAATCGAACCGAATAGATATACGCCCACCCCTAGGTGCATAGCCGATAGAAGATGGTGCCTGGGCCGCAAATGCATGTTGTGGACGAGACCCAAGAATATCGGTTGACGATTTAAAGAGGGAGGCCTGGTCCATAATGAAGTCGGATATGGGCATGACGAGGCAGCCCACTGTGGGGCCCAAGCCCATGGTGGGTACTGCCCCCACTAATTATCGCCTGCTCGCCACTGCCCGGACTGGCCACTGCCGCCGGCAGGTTGGCCACCGCCTCTTCCTCGTCCCTTTCCACCATTATTTTTCCTTTGTTATTGTTACGGTTTGACCCCCCCCCCCCCATTTTTGGTCATTATTGTGACAATTACTATTGCCCCCGAACCAGAATTTTGGGGCTCCAAATCCTTGGAAAATGAGTTGGTAGAGAAGAGAGTAGTTCCGGCGGTGGCTGCTCCAGAGGATGTCTATTTTGCTTTTCGTGTTTCCTCGAGAATCAACCTCAAACGGGCCTCATAGAATGGAGAAAATTGATTACTTTGCTGAATGAACGTAGCAACTCTATCATATTGTTCATTCAACTTTGCAATCAACTAAAGGACCAACCATTGATTTGTGACGGGTGAACCAACGTTGGATAGTTGGTCCGCAAGCACCTTCAATTCATGACAATAAGCGGAGATGTTGGAAAAATTATCTAATTTAACATTAGTAAATTGGTGTTCAAGATAAATGTCTTGAGAAAGTTTGTTATCTTGAAATATATTTTGTACACGTTCCCACGCCTGTTGAGTCGTCGAATTCGGCTCTAATATAATATGGAGAAGATCATTCGATATTGTGCCATAAATCCATTGAAGAACTATAGCATCTAACCGGGACCATAATTTTTTATCCACCGCAGTGGTATCCGACGATGACTCAGACATGATGATATGTTCGATTACCTCATAAGCACATCAATGAATTTTGAACAACTCCTCCCAAGAAGTATATTGCCCTTTTTTCCATTTCAAGAGTTATGAATATAAAGTTCTTGACGTTATTAACGGCAACATCGGGATGAAAGTTTGTTTTTCGGTCATAAGTTCCACTTAGACACAAAAGAAGAAGATAAGTATGTGGTGTTTTGATGGAAGTGGATGGAAGAACCCTAAATGTTGGTTAGGAGTTGTTTAGGTTTAGGATTTATGAATAATAAACCTAGAGTGGCCGAAAACAAAACAATAAGAAGAGAAAAAAAATCGACTAAGGGAAAGAAAGAAAAGGGTTTAGGGCAAATGATCTTTGACTCTTGATACCAGGTAGGAAATTGATTCCTTGAGTATTTCATTCAAATGTTAGGATATATATACAATCATAGAATGTAGTACTAATTTAAGTTTACCTAAAATATAAGATGCTAATTACTTATAATCATCCTAATTGATACTAATTACAATATCATGATTTATGGAGAATAAAGATAGATATTAGTACTTAATAGGTCTCCTGGCCTGAAGTTCTTTTCTTGTAACATCTTAATTATATGTTGTATTTTTTTGTATGATATATTATACGGACAACTAACAGACATAACATAAATCAAACTAATTATACATACCAAGTTATTGAATTAATAATCCTATAAGAAAACGTTATAAAATACATACCTACTGTCGATGACATCATTGTATAATTAAGAACAAAGCTTTTGTAGTAAAAATGGTTTTGCTCCTTTATTTTTACTTATGTTATCAAGTTGTCAACGATGGAAAGTATGTGAAATGTGGTAAATTTATAGAATTTTAACTTAATCTAATACGTTGATTTGCTATCCAAATGGACTGATGGAATTTGTTCATTATAAAATATTTTAAGATTTGGGTTTATTTTAGTTACTGGGCCAAACACAATACCAAAGATCTAACAATTTACCAAATAAAAAGGGGTGGACGTATGTTCTGAGTGACTAAATATATATTGATTAGGGGAAAGAACGCATATGCAAATAAAAAAATTGCACGATTTGTCCTTCAAATAAGCTGGTCTTTAGTTTTTTGGTCCTTCAAACGGGCTGGTCTTTAACCTTTGCCCTTCCTTTTATTTAATGAATCTTTTCTGACCAAAATACCCTCGACGTAAAAACACAACTTTATTTTTCCTTAATCGTCACCCGCGTTTGATGTTGTTTTTCACACTACCAAAAAAGCCTTAAGGTTCTTTTCTTTTCTCTTCCTCTCCTCCATTTTTGCATTCATTCTCTGTGTTTCTGCTCAACAATTTTAGTGCAATATCGACGCGCCGTTCTTCTCCTTTCCTCCATAATAACATTCATTTTCTGCGATTTCAGTGAACAGTAAGTTCTTCTCCATCAATTCAAGCTTTACGATTTCATCCATTTTGTGATTTCAGTGATTTGACATACTTTTTCTCCTTTATTTCTTTTACTATTATATCTGCTTTAAATCTTCAAACAGACTGAGTGAATGAATTGTTGCTTTTGTTTCTGCTATTTGAATGAATTATTGCATAAAAAATTAAATCATTGGATTTTGTCGTGATTTGACAATTTCAGATAAATTTTACATTCAGACTTCAACTATTTTGATAATTAGCTGAAATTAGAAAAGGTCCGGGCAAATATCAAAATCACTACCAATTTGAAGGAAAAAAAGAAGAAAAATCATGAATTCACCTCAAATTCCACAGGATTTTTCTCCAATCGAAATTCAAATGCAAATTAAGTGAGATTTTAAATTTTGAATTGCAGATTTCTTAAGTGAGCTGAGAAACCATGATTTTTTTGGAGAAAATCCCTATTTTTTGTTTTATTGTAAAGAAGTTTTGCCTGTGGGGCAAAGTATATGATATTCTTTTAGGCAGTAATTGTCTTGTTTATGTAAAGATTTGCCTTGTGCGGCACAACTTACATAGAACTCTACAGGATATTGAAGTACATGTTTTTCATTGAGATACGGTGAAGTAGCAGAATATGCTTCGTACAGAGTAGAAGCAGCTTCATATCTCAAAAGAGTTGCCGCCTGAGTCTATTTATAATCATTTGCTTTTCTCTTCTCTTCACTATATGTTCTTCTTTTTCTGTGTTACCTTCATTTTTCATTCTGCTCCATTTGTTGCGTCTTGCATCAGGCGATTGTTGAATTTGTTATCCGTTGTTCTCTGTCTGCTTATTCGGTCAGTTTAATTGGCATTCCTAGGAGACCTGATCTGTATAAATAGACATCACCTGATAAAAAAGAGTATCGCAACACAAATCAATAAAGCTCAACTCAAAAATGAGTGTACGGTGCTTATTTACGCTGAACAAGAATCATGCTTCAAAGGGAGGTGGCACTTATATCGACAAATTCAGGTATGACTTGCTTATTTCTGATTGGGTGAGTGATAAATCTTAGACCGTGTTTAAGGAGTCTTTTTCTTTTCGACTAAATCAAATTTTCTTGAAACTAAGTTTACCATATACGATTCTATTCTACCTTACGCTGGAGCCAAAATGGTGAAGAGCCGTTCCACTAGGCTTGTAGGCTCAAAACAAATGAATCCTAGAGTTTCTACTGGAAACTATGAAGTTGCTCATATTTCATACGAGTTGAATGTACTTGGAGCCAGGTGAGGCTTTGCTGCTAAACAAATCAACTGCTCTCTTCGCACTATGGATAAAAGATTTTCTTGATGCATGGAATTTTCCTCTTCTAATAATGATTACTAATGATAGATAAATCATGTTATGCAACTAGCAGGGGGCCAAGAAGAATGCATTGTGTGATGGATGCATTCTTCGATTTTGCTCAAAATAAGAAGTCCTTGCTCTGAAAAATTATAAGGGTTGATATTAATAACATACTAAGTGAGCATTTTAATTTTTTACAATAAATTGACACTAAAATTAAAAGGAAAATTACCTGCCTTGCACTTTTTTGAGTTATGTCATGAGACACTAGGTGATTTTTCATCAGGTCAAGAAGAAATATCAGACCTTGAATGTTGGGGAAACTATTCGTTCCTCGAGATAATCCTTATTCACAAGATAAGAATTTGCAGCCTGAAATTTGGGCGCTTGGACTGAAAAATCCTTGGCGTTGTAGCTTTGATTCAGAAAGGCCTTCTTACTTTATCTGTGCCGATATTTGTCAAGTTCAAAGACAATCTAGCTATAACATCTCAGTTTGTTAAGATCTTTTTTAACAAATCTCCATAACATGCTACCTGATATCTTGAGGCTGAGTTTCTGACAATTATTTGAAAATTTTAATCTTGCAGGATCACTATGAAGAAGTTGACATCATCACGAAAGGGGGGGAACTATGGGTGGAGCATGTATGAAGGTCCTTTCCGCTTTAAAAATGCTTCAGGTGATGATTCCGCGGATCCCATCTTCCCAGTGTTAGGATACAACCATTCTGGTGTAAATAAAAAGGTTGGATCTGCAGCCATATCAGGTGGCTATGTCTAGCGCTCCCAGACTGATCCCTGCATATATAGAAGGTAAATATGAACACCCTTTTGGATATAAGATTGAAGCAACTTCCAATTTTACAAAACACACTTAACAGAAGGATGGTTACATTTGCAGTTACCTGGAGGTATAGCTCCCACACAGGTTGATTTTCCAATGGGCAATAGTGATTCTTCCTCTCTTCCAATTTGATTTCTTCTATCCAAATCAAGTCGGTCTTTGTCTGAGCCTATAGAAACTCAAAAAAAAGTTCATTGATTCTGAAACATAAGGCTCCCAGATGACATGAGCAGCTCCAATGCTGGTGTTTGAACTTTCATGATTGGGTAACTGTCGCCTCCATGAAGAACTTTCAGTTGGTGGCTTCTCCAGAGAATGGTGTGATGGCTGGACCAGAACACGAAAAAGTTATTTTGCAGTTCGGCAAAGTAGGAATGGACATGTTTACAGCATTCCAGGCATTCGCCATATGCCTTAGCAGCTTTGACACTACAATTACTTGTGAATGACTTGTCTTCCAGGTTTGTCTCTACCGAAGTTCAAATTTACAAACAACCATTTATTACATGGTCTTTCATAATTATCAATATAACGAGGAGGGAAGTTTTATCAGTTCACTCTATAACTTTGTCAGTTGCATTGAACCTTTTAATCTAAATTCTTGTTTTTCGTCGTCTGTGAGTTAGATTCGAGTATCTTTTTCACATGATAATGCTTTGCCTTGATGAGAGATTTTAACTCCACTTTTCCCTACATTTCAGTTTTAATATCCAAAATTCATCGGTGTGTGCATATTTTGTGTTAGAGAATCCCTCAAGGCTCTTCGAGCTGATCGTGCAATTAGTTAATTATCAAAAGGAATTCACAATAATTGTGACTTAGCGTTCTCTTTTAAGCTTGCTGTGTTACATAATCGGAAGATGATGTTCGGTGTTGTTGGAATTAGGTGGTTATATCCACATAATCAAAGATTAGAACAGATAAAAAGTTTTCGCGTTGTACACCATTGTATAAGAAATTCAAGTATATTAGCATGTCTCACATAAAGTGTTGCAGTACCGAATTTTTATTACCTTCAGTATTTTCTTCTGGCTTCTAAATTTCATTTTTGCATTTGTTCATACTTTTTTAACAGCGGGTCGTGGTTGCTTGGAAGTGCAATAACTCCCGTGGAAAAAATGATTGAATGCGAAGTGCAAGAATGGTGCAAATGCCTAATAAAATGCGAGAGTTGATTTCATTAATTCCTGTATTTTTCTCAAGGAGGACCACACCAAAAAACGGGAGACAGAACTAAAGAACCAAAAAATGTTGCAGCTAAAGATTAGGATTAGAGAAAAATATGATCCTCTAAACATATTTTGTACATTTCGTTTTTCTATGTACATAATTACTTAAATCACCTTTTGCTTTGAAAAATCTTTTGTGTTGCTGTTGTTATTTGGATTTCATACCGTTCCTTGCCTCTTTCTTTCTATATCTCTTCTTACTATCTTTCAGTATTTGTCATAATTTGGGATGCAAGTAATTTATCGCTTGGAACGGCTGAAAACATTGATTTTTCGTTTCTCTATTTAAGTTTCAATAGAAAATCTATTTGTTTCATGTCATAATTTCGTAGATAGTTAGGGTGTGTTCAATATGGAGAAATTTTCGCATGTTTGGTCGATTAAATTTTTTGGAATATATTTTAGATAGATAAGGTGTGATTGGTATGGAGGAATATAATTTTGTTAACTTAATTTCTACAGAACTATGTTGGACAAGGCATATATTCTATGTAACTTTGCCCGAAAAGACATAATTTCTATGAAACATTCTCTTACGAAATAGTTATTACACAACTTATGCCTATTAACTTAATTTCTACAGAACTATGCCGGACAATGCATATGTTCTATGTAACTTTGTCCCAATATGCATAGTTTCTATGAAACCTTGCCTTGCGAAATAGTTACTACACAATTTATACATGTTAACTTAATTTCTACAGAACTATGCCGGACAAGGCATATGTTCTATGTAACTTTGCCCCAATATGCATAGTTTCTATGAAACCTTGTCTTGCGAAATAGTTACTATACAACTTATGCGTGTTAACTTAACTTCTACATAATTATGCCGGACAAGGCATAGGTTCTATGTAACTTTGTCCGAATAGACATAGTTTCTATGAAACATTGTCTTGCGAAATAGCTACTAAATAATTTATTTATGTTAACTTAATTTCTACAGAACAATGCCGGACACGACATAAATTCTAGAAAAAGGGTCAAATTTGCCCTCCGTTAAATTTTGGGATCAAATATACCCTCACCGTTTGCAAACTTGTTAAATTTACCCTCATTTTGATGGAAAGTTGACGTGTACGCAACGTTGGATCCACGTGGACGTCATGTTGGATCCACGTGGAGGACAATCAAATACTCCTCCAGCAACCACAACCGCTACCCAAACCACATCGCCACCCTACTACTTAACAACCAAACGACCCCTGTACCATCACAACCACCAACAAACACTCCTCCAGCAACCACAACCGCACCACCACTCCGACCTCCAACAACCAACACCGACCACCCCCATTGCGTACACCACTACCACTATACCAGCACAACCACACCATAAACCAAACAACATCACAGCGACCAACAAACACTTCGGTGAATCCCATCAAACTCCGGCCAGATCCACGAGCGGGCCAACCACATCACCATCATCTCCGGTGAATCACAACAACGACAACATCACAACTCCCCACATCCATCGCTGCTTCGCAACCACCGGCAAACACCAGATCTACCACGAACCAACAACCGAACAACCCATTCGACGTCAAACCAGCCAACCACCACCACCACAACGTCGACCACCACCACTACAATGACTGCGATGCCGGACCACCTTCTCCGTCACACCCACCAACGACAAACAACCAAACAACCATCTTGTCGTTTGTCTTCCTCTTCACCGTCACTACTCCAACGAGCTTCACACCACCACCGCACAACTGCTCGCCACTCTTCTCATTCCCTTTATTTTCTTCAGCCACGTCTTTCTTCTACCACCATCGTTCTTTTTAGATCTGCCACCACCGCCACACTACATTCTTTGCCGAAAAAATGGAGGATTCTAGGCTATAGGAAGTTACTAGAAACTGGAATCAAAATAAAAAATTTAATTCGAACCCAGAAGCTAAGGCCAAAATCAAGAGCAAGAAAGAAATAACATGAAATATGTAAGAAAATTAAACAAATAAGAAGAGAAGCTTGTAATTTCTCCTTGTTTGGATATACAAATCCATAGCTCGCGCAAAATGTTATTTTTAGGTTGTGTTCCAAGGTGGTGACGGCGGCGGTGATGTAGCAGTTGAGGGGGAGGGCGGCAGGGATGGTTAAGTAGGGTTAGGGTTATGTTTAATATCTGCCCACGCAGATCCAACATGGCGTCCACGTGGATCCAACGTGGCGTACACATCAACTTTCCGTCCAAATGAGGGCAAATTTAACAAGTTTGCAAACGGTGAGGGTATATTTGATCCCAAAGTTTAACGGAGGGTAAATGTGTTTCATAAAACATAGTTGAAGGGCGAATTTGATCCTTTTCCCTAGATTCTATGTAACTTTGCCCAAATAAATATAGTTTCAATAAAACGTTGCCTTGTGAAATAATTACTACACAACTTATGCTTGTTAACGTAATTTCTACAGAATTATGCCCGACAAGGCATATGTTCTATGTAACTTTTCCCGAATAGGTATAGTTTCTATGAAACCTTGCCTTGCGAAATAATTACTACACAACTTATGTCTTTTAACTTAATTTCTACAGAACTATGCTGGACAAGGCATATGCTGTATGTAACTTTGCCCGAATAGACATAGTTTCTATAAAACATTGCCTTGCGAAATAATTACTACACAACTTATGCATGTTAACTTAATTTCTGCAGAACTATGCCGGACAAGGCATATGTTCTATGTAACTTTGCCCGAATATACACAGTTTATGTGAAACCATGCCTTGCGAAATAGTTACTACACAACTTGTGCATGTTAACTTAATTTCTATAGAATTATGCTGGACAAAGCATAAGTTCTATATAGTTTTGCCCGAATAGGTATAGTTTCTATGAAACCTTGCCTTGCGAAATAGTTACTACACAACTTATGCATGTTAACGTAATTTCTACAGAACTATGCCTGACAAGTCACATGTTCTATGTAACTTTGTCCCAATATGAATAGTTTCTATGAAACCTGCCTCGAGGCAAAACTAGTCAAGTTTCTATATAAAAAAAAATTAAATAATCATCAAGCTAAGTTTGTCTTATTGGGTAACATTTATAAATTTATATAACGGGAAGTTTCATCTCGAGGCAACACTAGTTGAGTTTATATATAAAAAGTAAATTAAATAATAATCAAGCTAAGTTTGCCCAAGAACTTGTAAGGGTATATAATGAAAATTTTTGCCTCAAGGCAAAACTAATTGAATTTATATATATATAAAAAATATGTTAATGGTAATTATTTGAGATGTGAATCATTTTAATCGTGTCAACTTTGCAAAGTTGGATATGTACATTTCTTTGTTCATTGGAGCAACTTGCATTTTTTTCAACTTCACTCTAAATGTGCATTAAAGGAAGGTCATGCTCAATAACCAACTAAGTTTGTCAACAACGAAATAATTACTATACAACTTATGTTTGTAAACTTAATTTCTATATAATTATGCCGGATAAGGTATAAGTTCTATGTAACTTTGCCTGAATAGGCATAGTTTTTATGAAACTTTGCCTTGCAAAATAATTACTACACAACTTATGCCTTTAACTTAATTTCTACAGAACTATACCGAACAAAGCATAGGTTTTATGTAACTTTGCCCGAATAGTCATAGTTTCTATGAAACCTTGTCTTGCGAAATAGTTACTACACAATTTATTTCTTAACTTAATTTCTACAGAACTATGCCGAACAAGGCATAAATTCTATGTAACTTTGCATGAATAGGCATAGTTTCTATGAAACCTTGTCTTGCGAAATAGTTACTACACAATTTATTTCTTAACTTAATTTCTACAGAACTATGCCGAACAAGGCATAAATTCTATGTAACTTTGCCTGAATAGGCATAGTTTCTATGAAACCTTGCCTTGCGAAATAGTTACTACACAACTTATGCATGTTAACTTAATTTCTACATAACTATGCCGGACAAGACATATATTTTATTCAACTTTCCCCGAATATGGATAATTTCTATGAAACCTTGCCTTGAGAAATAGTTACTACACAATCCGGACAAGGCATGTGTTCTATGAAACCTTGCCTTGAGAAATAGTTACTACACAATCCGGACAAGGCATGTGTTCTATGTAACTTTGCTTGAATAGGCATAGTTTCTATGAAACATTGCCTTGCGAAATAATTACTACACAACTTTGAGGGAGGGGATAAGTATAAGATTGGGGAAGAAGAACCTAAGCTATGTGAGATGGAAGGGGTACTTTCGTCCTAATATTATTGACTTAAAACATTTAAGAATAAAAATTAAAATATTCAGATTTCAGGGGCAAAAATTTAAAACCAGCCTAAAATAAGGGCATTTGTGCCAATGACCCCAACCAAATTAATCCCGTCCATATCTCATTTTAAATTAATTATTGGCTCATACCTTAAACATTATGATACCAACGTGGTGTCACTCTGTCTCTTATATATCATGATATCATAAAAAAATTCTTTCATTTCTTCAGAAAACACGAGCCCTCTATGAAACTCATATGATATATATTTTGCATTTAGGAGTATTTTGTGTTGTTTTCCAAAAGATTAAGTGACCGACTTTTAAAATTGTGGTTTACTGAAAACATTATCAGTGATGAAGCCTGAGATTTCATTAAGTGGATTCATTTTTTATAAAAATAGGTTATATCAAATTTCTAATTCAAGTCAAACAGATTCAACACCTTGTCTTTATTATGTATTTTATTATTTTTTACTTGTAATATACATATATAAGTAAATATATTGAGCAAGGGGTATCATGTGAACCCCTTGCTTTGAATGTTGCTCCGCCACTGGCCAGTATAGAAAATATTTACACATCCGATGCAATTTGATCAGTTTCAATATATAACCAGTATTCTTTTTCAGATTACGAACTCCTTCTTAGTGTGGACGCAATTGTAAATTAATGAGGAAAGCTTGACCTAATAGCTAGTGATTAATAATACTAACATAGCTAAAGGGAGTCAAAAGTTTAACTTAATTCTTTTCGTTAGAAATTTATTGCGCAATATGGTAAAAACAATTTATTTTATTTTATATGAATTGTTGAATTTCCTTAACAAGAAAATATTCTAGTATAGAAATAAAGAGAATTCAAATTGCCTTAGATCATTAGGTCAAATATCCATAGTGTGATACTCCAATTTTTTTAATACCCTGTATAATTTTTGGATACACAGCTGGATGTGGTTCACAAATTAAATGTAGTGGAAATGTTGAGATAAAATTTTCTTACCATAAAATGTTATAGTGTTATTTAAGCGTTTTTACTAAATGTACTAAATAAACTATACTAGATTTCTAACTCATTTCATTACAAAAGTATTTGGTAATTTTTTGCGGATCGAGACAAAGTTTCTTACAGAACTTTCTTTTATTAAAATAGGATATTTCTTTGATGTTTACTTTTTACTAAAACATTTCTACATTTTAGAAGCTTAGATACAGTACACGCAACCCACTAATCTTTTTTTCTTTCTTTTAACAAGAAATGAAGAAGCGACTACTGTAGTTGTTAATTAATTTGATAGCATTTTTTCAGGGTCGTTTTAACAAGATTAGGGCCTAAAATCAAACTTAAGAGATCCTATTTTCTTTTTAAAAAGGAAAGATCGTGGTATATGTTTTTATTTAAAGTCTATTTATCTAACTTCTTTTTTAGATGCAAACGTGGGCGGATTTAGTGGGGGGCCAGGGTGTTCACCATATGTAAAAAATTACAGTGTATATATAAGATAAATTTTATGTGTTTATGTAAATATATTAACTTTTGAACATCCTAAACAAATGCAAAAAAGTTAGCTCAAGTGGTCCTGGATCCGCCACTGGATGCATAAGTCACTAATTACTGTTTTATTATCATCAAGAACAATGCAAAGTTGTTAACAATTTTTTCAAATCAATTTATTCTTAAAAAATAAAATACAACTGACAATATAGCTAATCAATCATGTGACTAAAAAAATACTTATTTTTTATAAAGATTGTGTACTCTCTCTATCTCAATTTATGTGATACAATTTGGATTTTGAGAGTCAAATTTTCTTATTTCTATCGTGAATTCAGACATATAACTTTAAGTTTCTTGAAAAATAATTTATATATTTAGAAACTATATAAAAATATTATAATTTACAATAATTTTTAAAATAAATTAGCCATAAAACTTAATAAAAAACAGGGCGTCAAAGGTCTAAAATAAGTTAAAGATATTTATGTGCTTATAGATCATATCGTTTTGTATAAAAAATAAAATTTAAAGTTAAATTATTATCAAATAAATTTAATCTTTTTTTGGACGGACTAAAAAAGAATGCGAATGAAACAAAAGGAATATGTACTGAGAGTCTGAGACCTCATTTATTTGCGGGGATCATTACCTTCTTTTTTTAAATTTTGGCACTTATTGGATCTGAAAACATCTGATTCGCTCAGATCTGTCTAAGGAGTCTTAAAATTATTCAGATCTCAGTACAGTCAGCTAAACACATTCTTCATCGACCTCAAACACACACAGTTAAATATGATACTCTCTGTTATTTGTAGGATAATCACGACATTAATTCGTATGGCTTCGTCGACTCGAAAATTTCGATATCTTCCATTTGTTCTTCCGATGAAACTTTCTATATATTTTATCTGTTTTGAAACTTTCGATCTATTTAATCTGTTTTTCCAGTGAAGAGGAGTTCTTTTATGCGGGTTGGCATTGAATGTGAAAAATACCATTGAAATAAAAATATATTTATGTCCTATGAACAATCTGTATTAGGACAATGCACTTTATACACATTCATATTATTATTAATGGAGATTAATATTTTAGAATTTACAATTATTGAATTATTATTTGATTGTTTGTAATTATTTATTAATGTGCATCCCTTGAGCTTATATTGTCATTAATAGAGTGAGATATTTTATGATAGAGCGTAACTCTTAAATAGCCTCGACTAATGATCATCGAGATTGATATATCGATGATATGTGATAAGTCGACATGTGGTCTGCATCACATCCTTAGAGGATGTAGTATGTCTCACCTGATACGAGTAATGGTTACTCGTGATGGACACATGGATACTTTGGAAGTATTGGTGTACCCTGTTGATATACTCTTTGTTATACTTGTCTAATGTATGATCAACGTGTGGGAGATAGAAGTCCTTAGACTTGAGGTCAATACACGCCTTATCTACAAAGTAATGTACTTTGATCCCGTCCTAAGCTCAAATGCCTTGTAGGTTGAGATACAAGTTGTATTGGGTACATTATGATGTGGATTGAAGGTGGTAGTTGAGCCAAGATTAGGATTCATTCCTCGAATGTACGTTCGAGAGAACACTCAGATTCTCAGTGATATTAGGTTGACTAAGTCGTTGGCCAACGCAATAGACATATTTAGAATATGGTCTAGTCGTCGACTAATATAGATGACATACAATGATTAAGCCATTTGGATAGACACTTGACAAATCATAAGCTTGATCGGGTGTGCCGTGAATGAAAGAATTTTATCTTACCACATAAATTTAAGTTTACCGGATTTGCGTAAACGTACTTCACATATTGAGTTCGTCTTCCGGCGCCGTCTAGGAGTTCCGCGTAAAACTTAATTTGATTAATGTCAATATGAGAAGGCCTGCAGGGTCACACTATGTCGATTATTCATTTCGACCTAAGAATGTATTGAGAGAGTAATTAAAATGTTCGATTTGAAATCGATACATTTAAATGAATAATGATCATATTAATTAAGCAAAAAAATTAGATTTTGGATTTAATTAAGAATGCACAAAAATTAAATCGAGACAGTGCAAGTGCACGTCGAGAGCCGCAACGCCCATACCCTAGGGCCGCGACGCCCATACCCTAGGGCCGCGACGCCTCTGCGTCGATTTTGGGTCAGGCCCAAGGTCAAACCCTAATCCGATTTTTGACCTAATTTTCAACTATAAATAGAGGCATTCACTTTCATTATCCTACACCAATTTCTGAAAAAATTCTAAGCCTTAGAGACTTAGAATCAAATACTCTCGAACCTCTGCCGAATTTTCTAGCTTTCCGAAGGAGAAATACATTGAAGCTTGGAGCTTGCAATTGGAAGGGCAATCGCGTGTGCACCTAACAGTAGAAAAAGACTTCGGATTTTCAACTTGTAAGTATATGTTTTATATTACAAGTTCTATTGTTGTTAACCATACTAGAACTATTGTTGGGGTAAGTAAGAATCAAAACTTTTAAGCTTCCGCTTTGCCTTACTTATATGCTTTGTACCTAACAAAACTCTACAGTAGTATCAGAGCTCAGGGTGGTTCAAATGGTTATATAACAATTGAATATAATAATATTATGAATTAAACATAAAATTGGATTAAAATGAGGTTTTTTGAAATCCTAAATGTCTTGTACGATTATTGACCTTTTGATTTCACCCTAAATTATCTCCTACACTAACTCGAGTAAGTCATTCCAATCTAACTCGAACTAAGCCAAAGTGCGTTGTTCGGCTCATTGCACGGTGCACGGCTAAGAACGGATGATGGTCGAATGGGCGTTATTGATAATGATGAGTGATGATTAAGGACCTCTGAATTGATCCCTAAATTGGATTTAGGGGTTGAATGATTTTGAAAATCAACACAGAAATGTTTGTCAGGACGTCGGCACCGCGACCCTATGATAGGGTGCCGCGACGCTGACTAAGGTTTCAAGGCGGCGCTGCGGCTCCATGGTGGAGTGTCGCGGCGCTAATGCAATTTTTCCAGAAGCCGAAAGGCTACTGCCTCAGTGGCGCCGCGGTCCCACCATGTCCAGATTTTTTTTTTCCAGAGTTCATAATGTTTAACCCAAGATTATTATTATACAATATATTATTTGATAAGTATACTATTTATGTGTTAAATGTCAAGAATGTTTGTCATTTACATTTCTAAAATAGTGTCCGCTATAACTGTCTGGGTAGGTGCCGCCCAGTGTTTGATTAAACCTTCTTCTATCATGCATATTGGGTTGACGGTTCTCAAACTATATGTGTTATTAGTTTTGCATGACGTTAAGATGTCATATTGGATGTGGCATTAAAGTGTTGATCTTGTTTAGAACCCTGAATTAAAATATTCCCCAAAACTTTAAATACAAGTCTAAATTAAATGCATCGTCTATTATAATTGTTAGAGTGCAAAATCCTCTTTGGCGATACGAGTATTTATGCCAAAGCATTTTCTCTAAGTCTATGAGGACCCAGACTCTTTCATAGATGTGTTTTAACGTAAAAGCAAATGATAAACTTTTGTGGGTATTTACACCAAAGTGTTTGCAAACAAAGGCCAAGTTTGCTTAGATACATAAACGCAGTCGTGTAATGGGGTTGACTTGCTTAGACAAATCTTGGCGCCAAAGTGTCGGACTAATCTAAGGACGCAAGATTAAATGTAATAATTTGATCAACCAAGAGTTGTGAATAAGTTTTGCAATTGGTTTAGAACCTACCAAGGTATGTTGTTGAAGTTATCAATCAAAGCAAACGCGGAGATAACATAGGCTTGGATCTTGACCCATTATGAACTAAATTAAAGTAGGTCCGTATTCTACCATGAGGTCATAGAAGTATGTTAAAATAGTGGTAGCTAATTAAACAAAAGGCCTTGTTGATTAGCCTAAATGAATGTGTATAATAGAAAATAGATTTTAAATTTGATTTTCGGTCTATCTAATTCTTCAGATTATAAAAGATGTCGAGATTGTCGTTGAAAATGTTGATTGAGATGAATAAACTTATTGGACCGAACTACCTTGACTGGTTAAGAAATTTTCGAATAGTATTGAGACAGGAGAAAATTGAATACGTGTTGGACACAGTGTTCCCAACAGTCCCTGCGACAGATTCTGAAGAATATGCCTCATTTGACAAAGATGCTTACCAGAAACATCTAGATGATGCCACTTCGGCACAATGTGTAATGTTGTCTTCCATGTCTATGGAACTTCAAAGACAACATGAGAACATGGGGCCAAATGAGATGCTCGAACACTTGAAGAGTCTCTATGACTCTGAATCCCAGACAATGGAATATGAGTTGCTAATAGAACTCTTCAAGTGTAAGCTCAATGAAGGGGGCCCGGTCTCGCAACATGTGCTGAAGATGATAAGGCTGATAAAGAGGCTTACTTCGATTGGAACGAAGCTTGAAAAGAATGTCGCTACCACACTCATCCTGAATTCTCTCCCTCGTTCCTTTGAGAACTTCATAGTGAACTTCAACATGAATGGAACGAAGGCGACTTTGCCGGAGCTGCACAACATGCTCAAGACCTTTGAGTCCTCCACTTCCAAAGGCAAAGCTGTGCTCATGGTGAGCTCTTCTAGCCGACCTAAGCCGAAAGGCAAGGAATGTCAGAAGAAGGGCAAGACAATCGCTGCGCCCTCAGCTATGAAGCCCAGGGGAGGTGAGAAGAAGAAGGTGAACGCGTCTAAGGATGAATGCCTCAACTACCATAGGAAGGGGCATTGGAAAAAGGACTGCACGACACCAGGAGGAGGAAAAGCACCAGGGGCTCCTGCCTTTGGTGGACAAGGTATGTATGTCATTGAAATAAATATGTCTATAAACAACTCTCATTACTGGGTATTGGATACCGCTTGTGGCTCACACATTTGTACAAATGTGCAGGGGCTAACTGATAGCAGAAAGGTTGGACCAAGAGAGGTAGACCTACGCGTTGAAAATGGAGCACAAGTGGATGCTGAGCGCGTAGGGACTTATAGATTAAATTTACGTTCCGGCTATTGTTTAGTGTTGAATGATTGTTTTATGTTCCCTCGTTAACAATGAATATTATTTCTATCCCAGTGTTGGACATGAAGGGCTTTTCCTCGTATATGTTTAATGGAAGTCACGTACAGTCTTTTAATGATGTTATATATGGAACTGCTCCTCTTGTGGATGAATTATATACACTGAACTGTAGTCGAGAGATATTCAATGTACAAAATAAATGAGCCAAGACAAGTAATAAAAACTCCACCTACTTATGGCACTGCAGACTTGGTCATATCAACGAATCAAGGATAACAAGATTGAGAAAGTTAGACTACCTCGAACCATTTGACTTGGAGTCTTATGGTAACTGCGAATCTTGCTTGAGAGGAAAAATGACCAATAAACCACTTTATGGGAAAGGTGTGCGAGCCAAGGAGGTGCTTGAGCTGGTCCATACTGATGTGTGTGGGCCATTCTCGACTCAAGCTAAAGGAGGCTTCCCATACTTCATCACTTTTACTGACGACTTCACAAGGTATGGATATGTGTATCTTATGAGACACAACTCCGAGACTTTTGAGAAGTTCAAGGAGTACAAGTAGGAAGTGGAGAAACAACTTGCAACAAGTATCAAGACCCTTCGATCGGATCGAGAAGGTGAATACTTGAGCAAGGATTTTCTAGATTACTTAAAGCTACATGTAGTCCAATCTGAATTGACACCTCCAGGAACGCCACAGATGAATGGTATTGCCGAAAGGAGAAACCGAACCTTATTGGATATGGTTCGATCCATGATGAGCTCCTCAACTCTACCGACATACCTTTGGGGACATGCTATACAAACCTCTATATATATTCTGAACAGGGTTTCCTCCAAGTCAGTAGAAAATACACCCTATCAGTTATGGTGTGGCAAGAAGCCAACTCTTAAACATATGAGACCCAAGGGGTGCCCTGTATATGTCAAGAAGATGCTCACTGACAAGTTGGAATCTAAAAGTGAGAAATGTTACTTCGTGGAGTATCCAAAGGAAACTAAGGGATACTACTTCTATCTTCCTGGAGAACATAATGTCATTGTTTCCAGGAACACAACTTTCCTTGAAGAAGAATATGTCTACAAGGAACATAGATGCACAGAGATAGAACTTGAAGAAATTCAAGAACCACAAGATAACACAGAAAATGAACCCTTATCGAATGACCTAAACAAGGATTCAATGGGAGTATCTGGTGAAGATTGGGTACTTAGAGTACGCCCTTCAGCCAGTGGGAGTTCTATGAGAGATAGTGCAGAAATGCAAGGCTCTCATACACAATCAATGGAAGATGATACAATGGTTGTACATCATTCCATACAGGAGATACATGAAAATAACATTCCTTAAAGCTCTCAAGGTGATGGATTGTCCAACACACAAAGACCTTCTCACAGTCAGAATACAACGAACACTGAAACGCAGAATACTCAACTCCGTAGGACCACTAGGACTCATCGTCCACCTGAAAGACTTAATCTCCTTGTTGAAACACACAATGAGATAGATATTCCTGATGACGGTGAACCTACAACCTACATCGAAGCTATGTTAGACATTGATTCGCAGAGATGGCAAGAAGCCATGAAATCTGAGATGGACTCGATGTACATAAATCAAGTTTGGAACTTGGTTGATTTGCCAACAAGGGTTAGACCCATAGGATGCAAATGACTTCAAGAAGAAGATTGATGCATATGGCAAGGTACAGAATTATAAAGCAAGACTGATGGCTAAAGGTTATAATCAACGGCCTGGGGTCGATTATGATGAAACCTTTTCACATGTTGCTAAGATTAAGTCCATTCGGATTTTGCTTGCAATAGCTGCATATTATGACCATGACATTTGGCAGATGGACGTCAAAACTGCATTCCTCAATGATAATCTAGTTAAGGAAGTGTATATGAAACAACATGAAGGTTTTTCATATGAGTCCAAACCAGATGCCGTATGCAAGCTACAAAATTCCATTTATGGGCTTAAGCAAGCCTCGAGGAGTTGGAACATTTGCTTTGAAAAGGCTATCAAATCGTTTGATTTCGTCAGAAGCAAAGAGGATCCATGTGTTTATAGTTAACGCAAGGATGTGAGTATTGCCTTCATTATCATATATGTAGATGACATATTAATAATATGAGACAATAAGACTCTCATGCAGTCAGTAAAAGAGTGGTTGTCCAGTACCTTCATGATGAAAGATTTAGGTGAAGCCTGCTACATTCTGGGGATTAGGATCTATAGAGATAGACCTAACATATTGTTGGGGCTGTCACAGTCAGTCTACATAAATAAAGTGCTTAGACGTTTTTCTTTGGAAAATTCCAAGAAAGGCGGTCTACCTATGGGACAAGGCATCAAGTTATCTAAGAAGGATAGTCCTTCTAATTCTATAGAACTTGAACGCATGAAAAAGATCCCATATGCTTCGGCTATAGGATCAATCATGTATGCCATGACCTGTACTAGGCCAGATGTGGCCTTTGCACTTAGTATGACTTGCAAATTCCAGCAGAATCCTGGGGAAGAACACTGGAAAACAGTCAAGAGTATTCTTAAGTATCTTAGACGAACTAAAGAATATTTCTTAGTCTATGGTTTACAAGAGAAGCTGGTATGTACTGGGTACATTGATGCTAGCTTCCAGACAGATGTTGATGACTACAAATCTCAATCAGGATACACATACATTTTCAATGGTGGAGCAGTAAGCTGGAAAAGTTCCAAACAAGCTACAATCACGACTCGACAACGGTGAGTACATTCTTTGGATCGGAAGGTTGGTAAAGAAGATGTCGAGATATCTGAGTTCCTGAAGGAACTAGGGGTTATTCCAAGTGCCACTTGTCCAATAACAGTTTATTGCGACAACACTGGTGCGATTGCGCAAGCTAAGGAGCCAAGATCAACCAACAAAAATAAGCATGTACCAAGAAAGTACCATATACTCAGGGAGATGGTGGAGACTGAAGAGATTAGATTAGACTATGTTCCCACAGACGATAATCTAGCTGACCCATTCACTAAACCATTAAGCTTAGTCAAGCATAATGGTCATTTTGAGAATGTGGGCATTAGATATATTGGAGATTGGCTCTAGGCCAAGTGGGAGATTGAAAATATATTTATGTCCTAGAGACAATCTGTATTAGGACAAATATACTTTATACACATTCATATTATTATTAATGGAGATTAATATTTTGGAATTTGCAATTATTGAATTATTATTTGATTGTTTGTAATTATTTATTAATGTGCATCCCTTGAACTTACGTTGTCATTAATAGAGTGAGATATTTTATGATAGAGCGTAACTCTTAAAATAGCCTCGACTAATGATCATCGAGATTGGGATATCGATGATATGTGATAAGTCGACATGTGGTCTGCATCACATCCTTAGAGGATGTAGTATGTCTCACCTGCTACGAGTAATGGTTACTCGTGATGGACACATGAATACTTTGGAAGTATTGGTGTACCCTGTTGATATACTCTTTGTTATACTTGTCTAACGTATGATCAACGTGTGGGAAATAGAAGTCCTTAGACTTGAGGTCAATACGCGTCTTATCTTCAAAGTAATGTACTTTGATCCCGTCCTAAGCTCAAATGCCTTGTAGGTTGAGATACAACTTGTATTGGGTACATTATGATGTGAATTGAAAGTGGTAGTTGAGCCAAGATTATGATTCATTCCTCGAATGTATGTTCGAGAGAACACTCGGATTCTCAGTGATATTAGGTTGACTAAGTCGTTGGCCAACGCAATAGACATATTTAGAATATGATCTAGTTGTCGACTAATATAGATGACATACAATGATTAAGCCATTTGGATAGACACTTGATAAATCATAAGCTTGATCGGGTGTGTCGTGAATGAAATTTTTTTATCTTACCACATAAAGGTTAAGTTTACTGGATTTGCGTAAACGTACTTCACATATTGAGTTCGTCTTCCGGCACCGTCTAGGAGTTCAACATAGACCTTAATTTGATTAATGTCATTATGAGAAGGCCTGTAGGGTCACACTATGTCGATTCTCCGTTTCGACCTAAGGATGTATTGAGAGAGTAATTAAAGTGTTTGATTTGGAATCGATACATTTAAATGAATAATGATTACATTAATTAAGTCAAAAATTGGATTTTGAATTTAATTAAGAATGCACGGAAATTAAATCGAGACAGTGCAAGTGCACGTCGAGAGCCGTGACACACATACCCTAGGGCCGCGGTGCAGTGCAGAAATTCATCAAGCGCCGCGGCGCCTATACCCTAGGGCCGCGACGCCTCTGCGTCGATTTTGGGTCAGGCCCAAGGTCAAACCCTAATCCGATTTTTGACCTAATTTTCAACTATAAATAGAGGCATTCACTTTCATTATCCTACACCAATTTCTGAAAAAATTCTAAGCCTTAGAGACTTAGAATCAAATACTCTCGAACCTCTGCCGGATTTCCTAGCTTTCCGAAGGAGAAATACATTGAAGCTTGGAGCTTGCAATTGGAAGGGCAATCGCGTGTGCACCTAACAGTAGAAAAAGACTTCGGATTTTCAACTTGTAAGTATATGTTTTATATTACAAGTTCTATTGTTGTATAACCATACTAGAACTATTGTTGGGGTAAGTAAGAATCAAAACTTTTAAACTTCCGATGTGCCTTTACATGAAACACATTTTTTATCTGATACCAAAGGATTGCAATGAAATTCATCACAAATTGTGACCCTCAACCTTCAATGAAATTAAATCTCTGATTCTTTACTATTAATTCTTTGATTTCATGGTAAATTGAGATGGATAGTTTTTTTTTTTTTTTTTTTTATCGTTGAAATTTAAATGGGTCTGTGTGAATTCATGGGGGAGGGGACCAGATGGAGAGAGACCCATTTGGGGGAGCTCCTCGTATCTTTTCTGAATGTATGTAGTATTTGTATACTTTCATATTTTATCTAATATAAAATGTTCATTTATGTATTAATTTTTCATATTTAATGAAGTTTGATCTAATTGTTATAATATTTTCTAAAATAATTTGTTGATTAAATAATTATAACTCTTTTATATAAATTTGATATGTAATAATTCTAAAATAAAGATAAATTAACCTATTCATATGTCGAGAAAACAAACGAGCTTAATTATTCAGTGTTCAGATCTTAATATTCAGATGTGCATTCAAATTTAGACATTTTAATCCTAATAAAAACAAATGCAGCCTAAGAGTATTAAATGAAAAGTGTTCAACCATTTATATATTACATACGAAAACTATTTATTTATGTCTATGTTTAAGGAGTTAAATGGAAAATTATAAAAAATTTGGACGGATAAAAATAGATTGAATTAATAAATAAGTGAATCATTAACTCATTATTTGAATTAAGATGAGTTAGGTCAATATGAGCTAATCAATTAAAAATTGGACGGGTTAATCACTTTTTGGACCAATTTTCGGAAAACAACCAGTGTTTGAAAATTATTTGAGAAGTAATTACTTTTGATTTGGAAATACTATAAAATTTAGTGGATTTCAAACTTAAACAAGTAAAAGATTCAGGAAACGGTAATGGATTTTGAAATCCAAGACACTGTCATGTATTCCAAAAATTAGATTTCAATCAGTGATTTTTAAATTCATGGTTATTTATAATAACGTGTCGAAAAATGACTATGTTTGAAATTTACCCACTAACCAGTAGGTCATCACCTAAACCAACAAACTCTGGTTTAATTGTCTTCTTATAATTTATATAATTATCTAATAAATTATTTTTTCTTTATTATGACTATATATAATATATTAATTTTTTTTTTATAAAATGACAAGATTTCTATAGATCAATTTGTAATATATATTTAGTCGAAATCAATCCAACTTTTAGATGTGTTGCATTGGGTGGGTTAGGACCCGTTTGACCATAAATAAATTTCATTTTCTGGCGGAATAATTTTTCACTTTATTTGAAAATCTATGTATGGATATGAAAATTTTCAAATTCAACTTGAAATTGTATTTCAAATTTGAAAAACAACTTATAACATATTTTTCAACTCATTTTTCACTTTTAAAGTTGTATTTAAGTATATTTAAACATGAACATTATTCAAAAAATTCTTTGCAAAAAGTATAACCAAACACAACTTCATCTTCAACTTCAACTCTAACTCCATAAATCTCAAATAAAATAAAAAATATTTGAAATCCATGACCAAACGACTAACACGTTCAAATTTGAATGAGTTAAAACTTAAAAAAAATTATATATTTTTATGGACGAATTTTATCATCCCAAGCGGAACACAAATTTTGGGCAATGAAAATTCAATTGAACCATTCACCATATATAGCCTCCGTCTTTTTTTCTTTTTCTTTTTTAATATAATTACCCGTTGAAGTTTGGGTGTGCTTTTATTCCATCAAGCTAAACATAAAGAGGGATGAAAAACATCCTTGACCGGTAATGTCTTGCACCAATTCATCCCTTATATTAACACTTAACTAACAACAAAATTAGTCTTATAATATCTTATCCTAAAACTAGGCAATTGTCTCTTGTCTAGATGAAATGGGCCCTTTGTCTCTCTAGGTAGATTCTAAAATTTCAAAACATGAAAGATTCCCTTTGCAGTCGACAGATAAATTTTTGACAAAGAATCTGCTACTTATCCTCACCACTTGATATAAACAACAGATACATCACAGTAATTAAGATTTTTTCTTGGGCTTCTTCAAGATATGACTATCAAATATTTGAGACTTAAGAATTAATCTCATTTATGTGTAAACAATCTAGGTTGATTATGAAATGTATCCAAATTTATTCACATCGTTACTTTATTGCCCGGCTAGCTAAGAAAGAAAATCACCATCTCATAATTTCAGTTGTCAACCAAGGCCACAGTGTTCATACCTACGTGGTTAAATAATCCTCCGTATAGGTACATATCTATGCAGAAGTAAAAAGAGTTTTTTTTAGCAACAAGAAAAAAGAAAATTCTGATGATAATAATTCATATATAGAGCAATATATATACTATTCGCACTGCCATAGTTCATGTACCAGTTGGAGCGAAAAACTTTATATATGTTACGTTCCACATAACTAAATTCAAATCTCGTATTCTTGGGTCCATAAAATTTGACGTTTTTTTAAGAGATAAAAAGAAGTTTCATATCACTAGTGTCAATGGTGTGATCAGTCACAAGATAAAACTTTTCAATTGGAACTTTTAACTCTCTCTCATCTTATTTTTCTTCAAACTTCAACTCATAATTATAAGGGTTACATGTAATGATATAATAATATATCCATGCATGCCATAGACCTTATGCATGCATGCAAAAAACTCATAATTTTACAGTATTCAAGCTGTTAGTGGTCCTAAGTCGTGCAACATATATAAATATCGAACTTACTAAATTTGTCAGTGAATTACGATGAGCCTCCAATTGACAGGAAATCTATAAATCGAACTGGAGCCTTAATGCTTTGTGGAGAAATATCAAGATCAGATTTCTGTTCGACTTCTTCATCACCACCCCTTCTTGCAATATGATCTATCACTTCACTTTTGTTTGAGCCTGAAGCATTATTATTCACTTGTAGAAAATCATAGCATTCCACTTCTTCATTCTTCTCTGCAATTTCCACACCTAACAGATAACATTAATCACGCATAAAAACCATTAAAAGAATTATACACTATCAAGTCATCTAAATTATAACTACAATAACAATCTGTTACAACTGAGATTGCTAAACCTAAAAAATAAGGTAGGTAAACTTGCCACAACAGGTTAAGATATACCTATATTGTACAATCTATTTGACAATAAAATTGATGAGACATTTGTTGTATTAAAAAAAACTTTAGCTTATACACAAATACAACAAGCCCTTCCTAGATCTATGTGTAAAAGATGAATCTTGGACCTAACTCAACACCAAAAGCTAGCTTGTAGGGTGAGTATCCATGTTCCCATTCCATGGACTCCCCCGCACTCTTAACACTCCCCCGCAAGCCCAGACCTCGTTAACTAGAGCGTAAACAATATAATTTGGGGGCCCAACATCGGTGAACAAAGAATTGAAATGGATCTGGCTCTGATACCATATAAAGAATTGATCTTGGGCCTAACTCAACTCCAAGATCCATTCTTTATATGGTATCAGAGCCAGACTCATTTCAATTCTTTGTTCACCGATGTTGGGCCCCAAAATTATATTGTTTACGCTCCAGCTAACGAGGTCTGGGCGTGCGGGGGAGTGTTAAGAGTCCCACATCGGAAATGGAATGGGAACATGGACTCCTCATATGGACTTGGACAATACTCACCTTACAAGCTAGCTTTTGGAGTTGAATTAGACCCAAGATCAATTCTTTACCCTATGTAAATTCCTCTTCGTATTTTTTTTTAAAATTTATACAGGCACGTAAAAATGATTTAAATTCAGAAACTAAATAAGATCGGGGATATCAAAAATATAAATTTAATTATACAACAACAAGGGACAACAATAACTACGCCTCAATCCCAAGTTTGTTGGGATCGGCTGTATGAATTAATCTTCAATATCATAGATGTTCTGTTTGGATCCTTAATATTTTGATAATATTCTGCACTTAAGGATAATCTAAAATTAGGTACCTCTCTAATATATACTCTATTTTCATCTCAAATATACTCTTCTAAGAATATTCTTTAATCCAACAAGCACTATTATTCTAGTTGGTATCACCTATATAGATTTTTATCTTCCATTATTTTCTATCTTTTGCTAGATCAGCCTAGGCCTTGGAGTGTATATAAATTAAATAACTCAAATAAATATAAACAAATGAATAATTTTGTATAAATACCTTGATCCATGTTGAAATGCCGAGGAAGGTGGTTGAAATGAAGCTCTTTCGGATAAAGGAAATTATGATCATAAGTACTGAAAGGGTAACAATTACTATATCTTTCTAGTAATTGTTGATGATCAATATAAGTGTTGGAACTTCTATTTCTGATATCTTGGATATAATTATAATTATCCTGATGAATATTCGGCGAAATTTCTTGTATTAATTGGCTGGTTGATTTTTGGGCAGCAGCAGCAGCTCTATTGGAATACATTTTAGATCTTTCTCTGCATCTTCTGGACATGATAACATGCCAGTGATTTTTCATAGCATTATCAGTACGACCTGGAAATAACATAGCTATCATAGCCCATCGATTTCCATGAATTCTGTGTGAGGAAAGAAGTCTTTCTTCTTCCTCTTCTGTAAAAGGACTTCTGTTAATTCCTGGATCCAATTGATTGTACCATCTCAACCTGCAGCTCTTCCCTGAAAATATAAGGACAATAACAATAACTTTAATTCACATTATATTACACCTATTTGCGCTTGATAATTGCATCTCTGAAATTCATTTACTATAAGTAACAGTCTATAATAAATGGAATTTATTAATAACCTAAATAAAATAAATAACCTGTTGTAACATATTTAGGTGACCTGCTAGTCACTAAATTCTTCATTTTGTGTCCATGCATATAAGTTAAATTCATTTTCTTCGATATCAGACGTGCGTGCATGCAAGGGATCGAAGGAGCTAGGGGGCGTATATAAGGGGTTCATCCAAATTAATCCCGTTCATCGAAAGATTACATTGTATGTTCAAGGTTAACGTTATTTTTTATATATATATGGTAGATGTTGAATCCATTGATTTTTTCGTGTGTTTACTTCTATTCATGACTCTTACATCGACTCTTTGGGGATGGATGATCTCTTTATACAGTATTGGACAATCCTCTAAGCTGAGTTAAACCCAAGATCTATTCTCTTAACATGATATCAGAGTCAGGCCCATATTGATTCATTGTTTACCCGATTTTCGGCACAATTTATATTTTGAATCTAGCTCATTAGTGAAAATTTTGGTTTTTCCCTTGCGTGCATGTTACTTGAAATTTTCATTTTTCCAATCATTTTTCTAGCATATGGATTTGTTGATATTGAAGCCCTAGAGGCATAGTAGAAAATAGAATGCCGAAGCTTATACTGGTACATATAAAAACAACAAAGAGATAGAAAAATAAGAATATTAATTGTTGATCGAATGAGTGGAAGTTCACCTGATCTGCCTTGCAAGTTTTCAGCAATAGCATTCCAATTATGAGGTCCATATTTAGCAACTAACTCTTTAAGTTTCTCATCTTCATGAGGCCTCCAATGCCCTCTGCTACACATGATATATCTCTCCCTTCTTCTAAGAACCCAATAGAGTACTGTTTAGAAACCCTAACTTGATCAACTGCTTTTCTTTACTTTTAATTCCTCCCCCAAACACAGCACTAGAAAAAACAATACAACAAGCTTTAATAAAAGGTATATATGTGCATGAACAGTACACACAGGAGAGAAATGAAAAGCTTTATTAGAATAGAGATATAATCGGCAAATAACAGAAAAAGAAGAAGAAGAAGAAGATGATGATGATAATGGAGAAGCGGTTTAATTCCGTTAAGAAGTAGAAGGAGTCGTTTGGAGTTTGGAGAGACTTTAAGCTGGTGTACCTGAAATTGATGCCAACGTCTAGGCTAACAAACAAACGACCTCTTATAATAACATGAAAGCAGCATACTATATTTTATCTGTGTGTTTATATAACATATAGAATTATCAAAGAGAATTTTAGGGGAGATAAAAAGGAAGGTTGCGTAGTTGGGATAATCTTGTTCTGCTTTCAGCGTCTTTCAAGTTTTTCTAACCTACATGACATCTGCTCATAACCCACCTTACATAAATCATTTCGTCTATTTAAAAAACATAACACCCAAAAAAAAAAACAATTAGTAAATATAAAGATTTTAAGTTATACTATCAAGCCATTTTTATCTATTTTAATGGGTAACTTATTTTATTTTTAAAATTACAAATTTAAATTTACTTTTAAGGAGATTTAGCTATAAATATTCTTTAAATGATTTGGTAGTGTAAACATTATTTATACACTTGAAAACATAAATAACGTAAACTCAAATAAATCAATATATATCTCCATCGTCACAAAAACCCACAAGTCTTTGAGTTTAGAGATTCTTCTAGAGTCTATATTGGCTAATTGTGGCTTTATGCAATAAAAGTGTGAATGCTATTTTTCAAATCAATAAAAATCCAACTATATAAGTAATTAATATTGAGTATGATAAGTATATATAGATTGTAACCTAGAAAAGATGATATTGACCTATAACAATTAACATGTATCAGGAATGAAACTGATTATTGTCTTGATCGAATTTCTCATCCTTATAAGTTTTAATAATGTTATAAAAAATATTAATGAGACTATTTATTAACCATGCATGGTTAAGAAATTTAAAGAGAATATATAAAACATTTTATTTAATTAGCAATAATGTCTTACACAGGGGTGAGATTACATGTCTGCTTATAGATTCAGTGATCCAGTAGTTTTAACCCAATTTCTATATTTGTATTAATTTTTTTACTGAATATGTATAATTTTACTTGATAAGCTGTCTTTTTTAGAATTTAGAAACCAGAATCCATTGCCTTCAAAATTTTCCTCCGCTGACACATGCACACACACAAATAGTCATGAAAAAATAATTAAAGGGAGTCATTAGTGCTTTCATGGGCATTAACCCTCTCAGTCATGGGTCCTCTAACAACAATGATGTTGCTAATTGACTAAACAAAGAGCTAATGCTGCTTTTTATCGTTAATAAAGTTCCAGCCTCCGGATATCAAACTCATCAACAAAATAGATTGCTATTCCAGCAGTACAAGGCAGCTATATATCTTATTATAATATGTTAAAAATGAATAAAGACAATGCAATATCAGTAAACTAACAAATAAACAAAGAGATATAATGAATAGGGCTTATCTAGTTTTTTTTCTTCTTTTCAAAATAACGAAAAGGTGTTGTTGACTTGTCATACTAACATAAGACTCTTTTCATATTGTTGGCCTAACATTGGTCTTTTATTACTATATTTTTATTTTATGAGAAATTGACTTGTTACTAAACATCTCTCTTCATCTCTCAACCTTCATCTGTAAGCAAAACTGATCAGCTTCTATGTCATATATCCACCTAGTCCTTCTCGTTCGTAACAATATTACCAACAAGAAGTTCAAAAAGTTAAATTATGACTTATTATTTGATCAATGAATGACTGTAAATTTGAAGCATTGTTTGATTAAGCTGACGGAAATACAATCGAGTGACTAGTCTGCCAGGGGCGCAGCTAGCATGGGAACTACTGATTTTGGCAGAACCCAATAATTTTGTTTAGTTCAAACCATGAATATTTATTAAAAAATCCACTAAGTACATACATATAATAACTTTAAATCATAAATCCGAGAATAATATATGCATGATAATCGACATCATCAGTATATGGCAAGAGCCTAATTAAGCTTCGTATATATAAGAAAGTGATAGAATATTTAGTCATAATTGTGATTGGTACATAGTATATTTAGTCATTTGATATCTTAATTTTAGTCTAGGATGATGCTTATATTATGGGTATATTTACTACCAATTTGGAATGAAATAATCAAGAAATATATTTCTTACATGATATTAGATTCTAGGGAAAGTTCCTAAACCCTAAAAAATGTTTCCTTCACCGCCGCCCCCCCTTTTTTTGTGTCGCCGCCAACTTCCTTCCTCTTCCGTTAGTCATGTCTGACTCGAAATCCAATTTTCATCCAGCCCTCGCTGTTTCAAACATTAAATCTCATATCTCCATCACTCTTGAGTTGGAAAACGTCCATTACGAGACATGGGCGGAGCTCTTTAAAATTCATTGTAGGTCACACTGGGTTATCCATCACATAATTCCACCGGAAAAAGGCAAGGAGAAGGTACCGAAAACTGATGATGAAAATAAATTATAGTTGACCCTCGATGCGACGATTCTCTAGTGGATTTACGCCACAATTTCGAGTGATTTGTTGCATACGATTGTTGAACCCGACTCCACGGCAATGGATGCTTGAGATCGATTATGTGACATATTTCAAGATAATAAAAATTCCTGAGTCGTCACACTTGAGCAAGAATTCTCCACCACTGACATGACGGATTTTCCCAATACGTCTGCATATTGTCAACGGCTCAAAGTTTTGTTGGACCAACTCAAAAACGTCGGGGCGCTAGTAACTAATAATCGGCTCATTTTACAAATGGTTGCCGGCCTCACTGACGCGTATAGTGGAGTTGGTACACTAATTTGCCAAAATAACCCTCTTCCGCCATTTTACCAAGCATGTTCTATGCTCATACCAGAAGAAGAGGGATTTGCCAAAAAGATGGCCACCGTGTCGAATTCCGCTATGATTGCCGCTACGTCCGATGATAACTCTTCACAATTTGAAAAATTGCCGCCAAACCATGGTCAAAGGGGACAATGGAAATAATAGAGGTAAACATCGCGGTGGTGACAAGGGTGGTGACTACCTACGTGGCGGAGGTGGAGGCGACCAACAACAGCAGTCCAACCAGACGTGGCAGCCGCTGGTCCAGTGGGGTAGTGGACCAACACCTTAGGCCTGACAGTGGCCTTGGACAGTTCCGCCCTGCCCTTTTCCTTCCGGAAATTGGGCCAAGCCCAGTCCACGGCACACTGCTAGCCGCAAGCCACTGGCCAGCAACCAGGTGTACTTGGGCTACACCCGAACTAGTGGCACGCGATAGTAGCGACTCCAACCGACATCGAGGCCGCGATGCACACTTTTGGGCTTAATCCGCCTGACGCAAACTGGTACATGGTGGCATCATGCATTACAAATGACAACCTATCTCCTCAATATAGTTCCAAGCAAACAATTAGCCTATCAATCCCCTCTCAAAATTTTATACCTAAGGGACCCATCTTACTCTCATCTACGGGTATTAGGGTGCTTATGCTATCCTATTTTTTCTTCCACTACCATCAATAAACTTCAACCACGGTCTACTCCATGTATTTTTTAGGATACCCGTCAAACCATCGTGGGTACAAATGTTACGACTTATCCTCTAATAAAATCACCGTAAGTCGTCACATAGTTTTTGATGAATCAAATTTTCCCTTTGCCAAAATGCATTGTTCCGTGCCTCCTACCTACGAATTTCTTGACGATAGCATGACCCCGTATTTGGTCCAACGGCTTTCGGGAAAAGTCGCTTCCTTTTTTCGGGGACTTTTCCGCAACTCCTTATCACTATTTCGCTTTCTATAAAGTGGCCTCGTAAATAGGCCCTACCATTTCAGCCAACCCAATTAATTTAGGCAGCTAGGCCCAAATAGTTTCTTCACAAACCCAACTAACTAGGCCTGCCTACGCGAGCCCAGTGACTGCCAGCCCAACGTCGCCCCTCGTTGGCAGCCCACTGGGTGGCGGCCCAACAACTGCCAGCCCACTGGGTAGCGGCCCAACAACTGCCAGCCCACTCTCGGGCAGTCCATCTCCAACACTCTCGGCCTCCGAACCCATCACACATCAACCCGATATCACCTCCACTATCCTACCAACTCCAATTCCGGCCCAACGACCAGTCACTCATAGTCAACATAGAATTTTAAAACCAAATAAAAAATACGGTCTTCATACCCAGGTTACCAAATCACCGTAACCTCGTAATCATGTGTCTGCCCTTAATGACTCGAATTGAAAACTGTCAATGGATGATGAATATAATGCTCTTATTAATAATATGACGTGAGATTTAGTGCCTCGTCCTCCTGGTTAATGTGATTCGTTCTATGTGGATTTTTAGCCATAAAGAAAAATCTGATGGTACATTTGAGATGCATAAAGCCCCGTCTTGTAGATGATGGAAAGACTCAAAAGGTTGGTGTGAACTGCGGTGAGACTTTCAGTCCGGTGGTCAAGCCAGCAACTATCGGCACGATACTCAGTCTGGCTCTATCGAAGGCATGGTCTCTATATCAGCTTGATATGAAAAATGCATTCCTACATGGAGAACTCAATGAAACAGTGTACATGTATCAGCCCATGGGGTACAGAGACCCCACTTATCCTAATCATGTATGCTTATTGAAGAAATCCTTGTATGGGCTCAAACAAGCTCATCGGGCCTGGTACAAGTGGTTTTGCAGTTTATGTTTTTAATATCGGGTTTTCTAATAGCAAGTATGATCATTCTCTCTTCATATACCGTCAGGGTAATGATATAGCTTACATCCTTCTGTATGTGGATGATATTATCTTAACTGTTTCATCTGATGCTCTTCGCAAGTCTATCATGTCTCTTCTTAGCTCAGAATTTGCTATGAAGGATCTAGGGCCATTGAGCTACTTCTTGGGGATAACTATAACACGTCATGCATGTGGTTTATTTTTGTCTCAAAAGAAGTATGTAGAAGAGGTTGTTGAACGAGCTGGCATGTCCTCGTGTAAGCCGTCCTCTACTCCGGTTGATACTAAACCAAAGTTGAGTGCTACTTCCAGCACACCATATGTTGATCCATCACATTACCGCAACCTTGGAGGAGCCTTGCAATATCTTACTTTCACGAGGTCCGACATATCTTATGTTGTGCAACATGTTTTTCTATTCATGCATAACCCGATGGAGGATCACATTCATGCTCTCAAGTGCATTGTGTGTTATATTCAGGGCACTCTCAATCATGGCTTGCATATATATATCCGTCTTCGACAACCACTCTCATCTCTTACACAAATGCAGATTTGGGTGGATGTCCGGATACCAGACGCTCCACGTCTGGTTATTGTGTCTTTCTTGGTGACAATTTGATATCTTGGTCCTCTAAATGACAAGCTACCTTGTCTAGGTCCAGTGACGAAGTAAAATACCGAGGAGTTGCCAATGTGGTTTCTGAATCTTGTTGGCTACACAATCTTCTTCTGGAGCTCCATTGTCGTATTCTGAAGGCCACATTTATTGTGATAATGTTAGTGTGATTTATCTCTTAGGGAATCCGGTTCAACATCAATGCACTAAACATATTGAACTGGATATTTACTTTGTTCGCGAAAAGGTTGCTCGTGGACAAGTGTGTGAAATTAACCCCATATTATCAATATGTGAAATTAACCCCATATTATCAATATGTGAAATTAACCCCATAAAAAGTAATCGACTAATAACACTACCTTTATTCCATAATAATGGCGGAGCCACAATCCAGCAAGAGTGTTCAATCGAACACCCTCCTTTGAAAAGTTATAATATATAGACACGTCAATTATTACATATTACTGATATATATTACATACTGAACACCCTTAAGAGATATATTATAGTATATATTACTTTTTCAAAATTCAAATACTCTTGACAAAATTTCTGGCTCCACGTATGTGCCATAGACCGGGCCTTTTAAGTCATAACGAGATTATAAATATGATATTAGAGAGTGTCCTAATACTTCAGGTAGAACGACTCAACGATTTTCTGAACTTCCAGTATTGAGGTTACTCGTATAGTCGTACCTAGAAAAAGGTAGTTCGTTTTACAGAGTAGTTAGCACACATGTAATTTGCACATGATCAGCAATGAAAAATTAGGAAAAATTGAAAATGTTACTGCCGCTTAATTTTGTATTAAAACTAGATGGAGAATACATAACGAAATTACTACGTGGTAAAAATATATCACAATAACCGTATAATATGTTCTTTCTATTATTATCCATAAATGATTCTAAAGAATATACATACAAAAGAATAATATTTCTAGTGTTCTTTCTCTATATATTTTAATAGCCTGTTTGACCAAGCTTATTTTTCTAAAAAATTGCTTATTTTTCTCAAAAAATGCTTATTCTAAAAAACTGAGGTGTTTGGCCAAATTTTTTCGAGAAAATAAGTGTTTTTAGAGAGTAGCAGAAGTAGTTTTTCAGAAGCTAAAAAATAGCTTTTTCCATAAGCACTTTTTGTTAAGAGTCCACATCGAAAATGGAATGGGAACATGGACTCCTTATATGGACTTGGACAATCCTCACTCTACAAGCTAGCTTTTGGGTTGAGTTAGGCCCAAGATCCATTCTTTACATAATATCAGAGTCAGACTCATTACAATTCTTTGTTCACCAATGTTGGGCTCCCAAATTATATTGTTCACGCTCCAGTTAACGAGGTTTGGGCGTGCGGGGGAGTGTTAAGAGTTCCACATCGGAAATGGAATGAGAACATGAACTCCTTATATGGACTTGAACAATTTTCACCCTACAAGCTAGCTTTTGGGGTTAAGTTAGGCCTAAGATCCATTTTTTACACTTTTTTGAAAAGCATTTTGAGAAATATACACTTAAAATACTTTTTAAACGCTTGACCAAATACTAATTGCTACTTAAAAGTGTTTTTTAAATTAATTGGTCAAACACAAATTATTTCTCACCAAAAATACTTTTTTTAAAATATACTTTTCAAAATAAGCTTATTTTAGAAGTTTAGCCAAACATGTTATAAGAAGTCTATGCAACTGCTAATTAGAGTGATAATTTATTTTCCTGTAAGAGCAAAAGTTTCAATTTGTAAAATCTAAAGCATTTTTTCATCAACTTTTTGTTTCTCTCTACAATATTTTTTATCATTGTAGTAGCAAAACAAAATGTCATTCCTTAATTTTTCATTTATGTAATGACTCTTTTTGTTATTTCTAAGGAGAGTTATATCGTCATTTATGTATGACTCGAAATACTGCTTAGACTTTGGACTGTCTTTTTTTATGTTCCCATATTACTACCATCAATTTAATCTTTTTTTCTTATGATGGTAGTGTTGGACAATCTAACGTGTGTATCATACAAAATTAACAACCATACAAAGGAAATTCACAAGTTTTGAGAATTTAAGTTCAATATAGTGAAATACTACAGCGAAAATAATGTAATCATGCAATTATGTTTCCTTTGCAAAAAATGAGAAATCCATAGATATTTACTTTTTAACTTGTGGGTGTGTTCACCTAGTCAATATGTTAGCTTGTCTGTTCATCAGATCGTCGTCTACACATTCTTTACCTGAATTTAAATTTTCAAGCATTTGAATCTACACAATTAAGCTTCTCAACTGCAAATTGCTAACTGAAAACTAACAGCTTAACCATTTGCAAGTTAAAGATTTTTCTTTCCTCCCTTGACATTTAAAATTAGGTGTACAACTACCTAACCTAAATTTTTTTTCTCATTTGGAAACTTTTTTCTTGAAGTAAGGCAACAATCTGTTATTCAATCATCTTCATTAAATTCAAAATTGTACTTTTCTTCATGAGAACACTCGAATGAAAAAATAATTGAGCAAAACGTGTGGCTTTTTGATTATAAGTTAACTAATTTTGAGGTTATGGCTGTTAGGTAGAAATATGTTAGGAGTTAGTTCCAACGTGCATAGATACATTCTCTTCCTTTTACGTGGAAATCTGTACTAACGTCCTTGATGGAATATAACACATGTCGTGCTGTTTGTCCATAAAAATATTTCAAACACAACTTGAACCTAAGTATATATACACTACTATGTTTCAACTTCAGAATATTTTTCTTACAACTTTAACCAAATATTGTTCAAACATCTAGTAAAGATCTTCTTTATCAACATGAGTTGTGGTTGGATGGTTGAGATCTTACGTTCGAGCTCTTGGAATGGAAAAATTCTTATTAAGAGCGTTGCCTCCAAAATGGGCCCTGTAATGTAAAGCGCAACCCGGATTTAGTCGGGCTCCAATATGGATACCGAACGCCGGATGGAAAATTTAAAAAAATCTAATTTTGTATCAACTATAGCATAAATAGTATTTACACGAAATAATTCTGGCCTCGAGTAGTTTACCATAGGGGTGGCCAATGGGCCGGGGCGAGGGAAGGGTCTAGACCGGGGCTCCGGCAGGATTAGCGGGACAGGCAGATGTCCCGTCATGTCCCACATCCCACTAGAATAGGGGACCGGTGTTATGCGGGGCGGTGTCGGGTCGGTAGGGAATTTAGTTTTTTTTAGACACTTAATTTTAAAAAATATATATATAAACATTTCAATAATTGAACAAGATAGTGTAACAAAAAAAAATTCTAAGTCTGTTTTTGTGCCTCTTATATTATTTAATAGAAATATGATTTTTTGTAATACAATTTCAGAATTGCAACTTTGTGGTGTTGTTCAAAAGTTGCAAATCACATAGTAAAATTGTAATTAAAAAATTACATAGTTAACAATACTTTTTCTAATTTTCTCACAATGTCTTGAGATCTTCGATTGGAATTGGAAGTTGTTGGTCAAATTATTCGATGTCGCTTCTTGTTCCCTCGGACAAGATTTCGTTGTAGTTGTAGCCTTTTTCATTGATCTCCGGTTGACCGCACCTTCTACGCTCCGCTCGAATCCAATCTCTGAATAGAACTTCAATCTCCAATGTGTCTCCCGCCAATGAATGTTTGTGCTCTCCTATTTGAAATCTTCCCGCAGAAAAAGCATTTTTAGACGTTGTTGATGACGCTTGAATGTTCAACACATCTCGGGCCATCTTTGCTAGTGTCGGAAATGTCTTCTCATTGTCCCTCCAGTATTTCAGCAAGTCTTCATGTCCTTCATCATTGACAATTAATTTGTACGGTACAATACCCTGCAAAACATAAACATCAAATTCGCTAACTTGTGAAGAAGTTGAACCACTAAATATTTTATTTTTAAGGCTTTGAATAATAGCAGAAGAAATCGCATGTTTTTATAAGGTTGCAGCGAAGTAGTAGAAGATGGTACAGAAGTCGGTTGATTATTTGCACTTTCTTGTTGGTAATACATATATATTTTTTTGCATTCAGTGTATGCTAGACATAACTTCTTCTTTAGTTGGTTCGTGAGTTGGGTCTGCTGGAAGTACTTCTATACAATCATAAATCGTTTCAACAAGTGTTTTACAACTGTCTACTTTAATGGTCGGATTTAATACAACACCAATAATATAAATAGTGGGATATGAAAAAGTATTTGTTTTGATTTTTTAAATATTTTTTCAATAGATGCCTTATAAGTTTGTTTTTTCATATATTCATTAAGTAACAAAAATATTAGAGCTATATAAAATAACATAGTTGAAATAGTAGGATAATAAATACCAGAAATATTTTTAGTAGCTTGAAAAAATCTCTAAAATTCCAATAAGTTCTAAAAAAAATTCTCAATCATTATCTACAAGCATAGCCCTTGGATTTTTATTATGGGCGTTAAATAATAAAGTTATAGGTCTTCTATAATCGTAAGCAACAAGTAGTTGTTCATATAGATAATTCCACCTAGTCGCTACTTCTTCAAGAATTTTTCTATAAGGTAATCCACAATCGTGACAAGTTTTTTTTATACTCTTTGTGTCTTTGTATTTTATTACCTTTAAAAATAAAGTTTATAGCAAATTGTATTTTATCAAGAATGTTTTCAAAAAGTTTTAGGCTATCCTTTACAACTAAGTTATAAATATGACACGCACATCTTATATGAAAATGATCAGGAAAAGATGGAGTTAATCGAACTTTTAAAAGTCTTATAGCATAATCATTAGAAGTAACATTATCTAATGTAATGGTCATAATTTTATCAATTATTCCATAATAATCACAAATTTTATGAATATTTTGTGCAATAAAAATTTCAGTGTTTCTATCATCAATATATCTATATGCTATAATACATTTTTGCATAGACCAAGTCTGATCTATCCAATGACATGTAACAATTAAATAATCACGGCCTATATCAGAAGTGAGAGCCACTTTGCCATTAAAATGATATAATGCATAATGTAAATACTGTTGATATTCATTTGCAAATTTAAAAACGTCTCTTCTAACAGTTGATCTAGGAAAATCGTTAAAAGAAAGATTATACATTTCTCTAATGTAATGAATAAAATCATGAGAGGAAGGAAATGCAAAAGACAAACCCTCCACCGCAACTAATTTTTCCATATTTTCTCTATCTTTGTGTTTATCATATTTAGGACCGAAAAGTCCCCCGGCGTCGGGTTAATTTGACCATGTACTTGGTCGGGGACACTATGTGAACCTTGTCCCGACTCAGCTGGCACACTAGATTTTTTAGTCTGGTATTGATTCCACCTAGTTGTGTGCTCGCCTCGTGCATGTCTCAATAAACCCCCTGTCCCACATTGACCTTTTTCGATTTTAAATTTATAAACATTTTTACAAATTTTACATCTAACTACTTGATTCTCTTTGTCCCTATAAAAAAATCTCATGCAGCTGATTTTAATTTTCGTTGTGTGGGGCCTCGACTCATACTAGGGGGAATAAGAGACATTCCAGTTTCAATTTGAGGCTGAGACTCAGTCTGAGGTTGAGGTTGAGGTTGAGGTGCACTAGTGGGTGTGTCATCTACATTATCGTCAAAATTAAAGTCCGGTTCAGATGCATAATATACCTCATCATCTATATCATTAAAAAAACAGTTTCATCTATATGAGTGGAATCAATCAAATCATCGGGACTAGAAATGAGATTACTAGAAGAAGTACCCTTACCCTTGTTACCCCTACTAGAAGAAGCACCCTTACCCTTAATCATACGTCTAAGGCGTTCCATTATAATTATGCAAATAAATAATTAAAGTAAATGAAATTAAGTATAATTAAAATTAAGTAACAATAATAATTTAAAGAAGGAACGAAGGTACCAAACGCCGACGTAACGTCGACGTGTAATCGAGGTTGAAAATTGAAACTTTGCTCGATGGATGATCCTCAAGCTAGTTGTCAACTTCACTCCTAATTTTTGAACTTTGATATAAATGAGCAAAAAAAATATAATATTTAGTAGGCAAAGTAGAATTGTAGAGAGATAAATTGAGAGATTATAGAGATGGCAGGAAGATTTGTGAGAAAAATGAAGAGGAAAATGAGATATTTATAGTTGAGAAATAGAGTTAAAGTGTAAATATACTAACTTAGAGGTTAAATATAAATATTAAGGGGGTGGGGGTGGGGGGGGGCAAAAATGACCGTTATAGCCGTTGCACAACGACCAAAATCGAAATTTGGCCTGTTGCAACGACTATTTTTGCAAAGGGGGAGGGGGGCTGGCGGGTAGGATTGGGGCGGGTCCTATCAGGATCGGGACGGGCGGGACGAGCCCAGGTCCCGTTCCGAGTTCGAACCCCGACACCAATTTTTTTTGGGGGGAGATCGGGATGGGTTGGGATCGAGCCGGCCCGTCCCACGGCCAGCCTTAGTTTACCACTCTACTTTTCAAATTTTAATTGTAATTGACTTTGATAGTAACTTAATTGCCAGAAACAAATTCCTAATGAATGATGTAATCCCATGTAATATATATAAAAAGTACTATACCAAATTCTTTTAGCAACCTTTCACACTAAGCGATCTTTCCTGTTTGGATGTACCTAATAAACCAATATTTCAACAATCTGTAAAGGTTATGGTCGAAATATATTTGAAATCCGAAGGAACACAGAGAGAGAAAGGAAGCAAGCCAAACAAAAAAGTTTCAAAAAGGATAATTGTCAGAATATGTTCAAAATTACGGCACTGATGGAACTCTAATCTAAATTGCCACATATGCAATCTGTCTAAAATCTATGAGACTACACATAAGATGCAGAAATTGGGAGCTTCTTTTAGAATAGACCTTAAACTTATGTAAGTCGTAAAAGCCAGAAAAAAATTATACTATCAAGTCACTGGAAATTTATTGTAGCAAATGGAAGTAGATATCTTGATCACTATCGCATTACCAAAAAATAGATGTGGTAAAATTAGCCCGTGATAACAGAATTCCTCCAACCCGTTCAAGTTTGAGCGGGTTATTAATCCGTTTATCTATTAGTTCAGCCCATTTTAACCAAATTCATTTCAAATCATAAAAAATTGGACTGATATGTAGCTCAAGCTGACACATGAAAAATCTTGTCAAAATTATTTCAAAAAAATATTTTTTATTTGATATATTATTATAACCATAATGAAGAAAAATAATAATTTTATAAGGTATTAAAATAATATAAAAAATAAATAAAGCAATTAAAAGTTAGTAAGAATTGGATGGTTGGGTTACAACCCGCATTTTGGCCTATTTCGGCGCAATCCGTTTCAATCCAAGTAACTTTTGGCAGTCAATAACTCAGCTCATTTTGACTTACCCAAATTCAGTCTAACCCGCCAATTTAACACCTCTAACACAAATGCACAAATGACCTTATCTTTCGGCTTAATTAAGTGTGGGTTAGTGCAATAATCCCACACCCACAAGTCCACAATGATTACAACGTTTGTACTTTGTAGCATCCAGATTTGACTAACGAAACGGATTAATCATAATAAGAACCGACTTTAAGAGACAGATGTGCATAAAGTCGTCCCAATTACTCAAAGATACTAAGAAAAAAGGCAACGGACAGAAAATTGCGTCATCTTGCACAAACATGTTAAACATTTGATGTTGTCCAGTTCCATGTCACAATATGCTACATTCAAGCCACAAATAAAAAAGCAACAGTACACAAAATTTGAAGTTTGAATTTTTTGATATCTAAAACTGTTTAACAAGAAAGTTTACTTAATGAGGAATGAGTAGACTAATAAAGTGCATCAACATGAGTTTGCACAAAAAGAAATTCACTGAACCATGGTGAAGTTTTTTTCTCATCCACTCCATTTACCTTTAGCCTTAGGGACAAACAACATGTCCAAACAATTGTACAACAATCACCTGAACTATAATCAATTTAAAGCAAATTTGCACTTTAACTTTCTTCAATTTAAAGTTCTCATCCATCCAAGATTATTTGGCTTTGACAATCAACTGATAATAAATTGGCTTACATGAGTTACAACCTGTAAGAATGAGTATACTACATTCTTAACACTGAGTAGACAAGGGCTATTAATATACAGACCAAAGAGTTAATCACTAAGCTAAGATGCCAGCTTGAAGTTGACGCTTACAATGCTGATAATTCTACTTCCTGATTACACGGCTGGTATGCCACAAATGTGCCTTCATTTGAGAAGGAACCAGGATTAAAGCATGTAACTCCTGTGTACCTGAAAGCTTTCTGCTCACTTTTGTCCCCCAGCACTATCTGTTTGGAAATATCAGATTGTTAAACAGAGCCCAGCACGTACCATTTGCCAAAATCTTTAGTATTAAGGAAAGTATATTGTGTGTATATTGTAGTATATTTGTTACCTAGATTAGGTTATACACTTACCATAATTAGGATATACACTTACCATATTGTATAGTTAGAATTAGGGTAGGAGAAGGTTTGTAACTTGTATATATATCTATTCAATCAATGAAAATAATCAAGGGGATTATTTCTTTCATGGTATCAAGAGACTAGGTCTAAACAAAAGTTTTCTTCTCTCAAACTTTTGCCTCCTCTTTGGCCGAGAACCCCCCCCCCCCTCCCTCGGGTTTTTCTCTCCAAATATCTCGTCTTCCGCTCTCAAAAACCTCTCTTAAAATTATCCTCCTTCTTTGTTCTTTCAAAAAATGTCTAAGAACAATTTTCACCCTGCCCTCACGGTTTCCAATATCAAGCTCAGTATCCCTATTGTCCTTGAGATGGAAAACGTTCAATATGCAATGTGGGCGGAGTTTTTTAAAATTCACGCTATCTCTTATCAAGTTCTTCATCACATAATTCCTCCCGCTAGACCCCTTCCTGCGGAGGATCCTGAGGTATGGATTACACTTGATGCTACCGTTCTTCGGTGGATATACGCCACTATTTCAGTGGACCTTCTACAGACGATTATGGAGCCCGATACCACGGCTATGGCTGCATGGAATAGATTGCGTGACATATTCCAAGACAACCAACATTCCCGTGTCGTCACACTCGAAAGGTGAATTCTCTCTCGTTCGAATGGGCGTATTTCAACGCTTACGCATATTGCAAGAAACTAAAGGAATTGGCGGATCAACTCCGTAACGTTGGCGCACGGTAACAAATAATCGTCTAGTTCTACAGTTGGTTTCGGTCTTTGGAGGCCTATAATGGTGTTGGCACTCTCCTTCGCCAAAGCAACCCTCTTCCCGACTTCCATCAAGCCCGCTCCATGCTTACGTTGGAAGAAGCCGGTTTGGCTAAAAAGGCGGCTACCGGAGCAAGTCCAGTTGTCATGATGACGTCCTCTCCTAATCCGTCAGTTTTTGTTAATAATTCGGGCCAAAACCATAATAATGGTGGCGGCAAGAATAATCGCAAGAATAATAAAAACCGCGGGGGCAAACGCGGTGGTAATGGTGGAGGTTCCGGTAGTCAGCAAAGCGTCGGTGGGTCCCATCCAATGAGCGATGGCTCACCACCCCCATGGGCCCAGCGGTGGGGCCCATGGCGATGGAGCGATGGCGATGGACCGTGGGCGGCCCGCCATACCAGCGGCGGCAGAAATTCCGGCGGTGGGGCTGGCCAACAATCCAGGCCCAATGCCCAGCAGTGGTGGCCCACTGGCCAGTGGCCCAACAACGGCAGTGGTAGCAGTTACGGGCCAGGTCCAGCACGGCCAGGAGTTCTTGGGCCCCGTCCTCCGCAAGCCTATCATGCAACAGGCCCCACTCAGACTGATATCGAGGCCGCGATGCACACGTTGGGGTTAACTCACCCAGACCCAAATTGGTACATGGACACCGGGGCCACTACTCACATGACTTCCGAATCAGGTACTCTCTCATCTTATTCCAATTTGAGCACCCCTCGGGGGATAATTGTTGGTAATGGCAGTTCTATTCCAATTCTAGGGTATGGTCGAAACGTTGTCTCCCTAATCCACCACTCCTCTTGAAAAATACTTTACATGCTCCTAAATTGATTAAAAATTTAGTGTGCATCCGAAAGTTCACAAATGACAATTACATTTATTGAGTTTGATCCTTTCGGTTTCTCTGTGAAGGATTTCAAGGCGGGAGTCATCTCATGAGGTGTGATAGTAGGGGATCTGTATCCTATCATGCCCGGTTTGATCCATCGAGTCCAGCCTTGCCGTCAACTTTTGCGACCATCTCTCCGTCCATGTGGCATGCTCGTGCAGGTCATCAGGGATCTTCTATTTTATCGCCTTTAGATAAAAATAGCTTTATTTCTTGTAAGGGTACGAGTCGTACTCCAATTTGTCGATCTTGTTCATTAGGAAAAATTATTAAGTTGCCATTTGTAGACTCCAATTCTCAAATGCGTCTATGCCATTTGACATTATTCATAGCGGCTTATGGACATCTTCTGTTCTTAGTTCAATGGGTCATCGATATTATGTTCTCTTTTTAGATGATTATTCTAGATTTTTGTGGACGTTTCCAATTGCGAATAAATCACAAGTGTTTTCCGTCTTCATCAAATTTAGAGCGTTCATACGTACTCAATTCGAAAGAGAAATAAAAAATATTCAGTGTGATAATGGGAAAGAGTATGACAATAGGGAGTTTCGGGAATTTTGTGCTATTAATGGGATAAATTTTCGTTTTTCATGTCCTCATACATCTTCACAAAATGGGAAAGCCGAACGCAAAATTCGTTCCATAAATAACATTGTCCGAACTCTCCTAATACATGCCTCCATACCTCCATATTTTTGGCATCATGCTCTACAAATGGCCACATATCTTCTTAACATAATTCCTTCTAAAGGTCTGACATATTCTTCCCCCCTCAAAATCCTATATAATAAGAACCATTCTTATTCTCACCTTCGGATTTTTGGGTGCTTGTGTTATCCGTTATTCCCATCCACCACAATTAACAAACTTCAGGCTCGGTCTACCCCGTGTGTGTTTTTGGGTTATCCGTCGAATCATCTGGGTTATAAGTGTTTTGATTTTTCCTCCAAGAAAACCAGAAGCAATCGCCATGTCATTTTGTATGAAACTCAATTCCCATTTACGAAAGTTCATACTCCCGAACCTAAGTCGTATAATTTTTGGATGACCAAATATCCCCAGATATTATTCGAATTTTGGACAACTCCGTACCGAGAATTCCCAGTGGCCTTGCCAGCGGCCCCTGATAACGTCACTCCCACTGCTCCACCCTTTGGAGCAGTTCGGTTATTGGGCAGTCTAGCCCAATCGCAGGCCGGTCGGCAATTCCGACTGTGCCGATTTGGGCGGCAGGCCCACTGTTGGCGATCCATCCCGAGCCCGGAAAATTCCCAAAATTCCCTCAATTCTTCCTCAAGTCATAGACCGGTCACTCGTAGTCAGAGGGGTATTTTTACACCTAAAAGACATTTAAATTTACATTCGGATGTCTCTAAATCCCCCTTGCCCCGCAATCCTGTGTCCGCATTAAATGACCCTAATTGGAAAATTGCTATGACTGATGAATATAATGCTCTTATTGATAATAAGACGTGGGAGTTGGTGCCCCGTCCATATGGTATTAATGTTATCAGGTCTATGTGGATTTTTGCTCACAAGGAGAATTCCGATGGGTCTTTTGCTCGACATAAGGCGCGACTTGTTGGTGATGGTAAGACTCAGCAGGTTGGAATTGATTGTGGTGAGACGTTTAGTCCGGTGGTCAAACCGGCTACCATTCGCACTGTGCTTAGCTTGGCTCTTTCAAAGACTTGGCCAATCCATCAGTTGGATGTCAAGAATGCTTTTCTACATGGTGACCTCAAGGAAACAGTCTATATGCATCAGCCGTTGGGTTTCAGGGATCCCAACCGCCCTCATCATGTCTGTTTGTTGAAGAAATCATTATATGGGCTTAAGCAGTCTCCACGTGCCTGGTATACACGATTTGCTGATTTTGTTTCGACTATTGGGTTCACACACAGCAGGTCAGACAATTCTTTGTTCATCTACCGCCGTGGTTCGTCATTGGCCTATATTCTGTTGTATGTGGATGATATCATCTTGACTGCCTCCTCCGATGCTTTGCGCCAGTCTATCATGGTCATGCTCAGTTCTGAGTTTGCTATGAAAGACTTAGGGCCTTTGAGTTATTTTTTGGGGATTGCCGTCAAGCGTCATTCAGGTGGGTTGTTTCTGTCTCAGCGGAAGTATGCTGCTGAGATCATCGAGAGAGCTGGGATGTCATCATGTAAGTCCACTTCCACGCCGGTTGATGCAAACCCAAAGCTAAGTGCCGCAGCAAGTGCACCATACGAGGACCCGACCCGCTATCGCAGTCTTGCAGGGGCCCTCCAGTATCTTACCGTTACCAGACCGGATATCACGTATGCGGTTCAGCAGGTGTGTTTATTCATGCATGATCCCAGAGTTGAGCACATGAATGCAATCAAACGCATCATTCGGTATATTCAGGGGACACTGGACTATGGGTTGCACTTGTATCCTTCATCTACATCCACACTCTTCTCTTACACGGATCTTTGATTGGGGTGGTTGTCCCGACACCAGACGGTCGACTTCTGGCTATTGTATGTTCCTCGGCAACAACTTGGTCTCATGGTCGGAAAAGCGTCAGGCAACTCTATCACGCTCAAGTGCAGAGGCAGAATATCGAGGGGTAGCGAATGTGGTCTCAGAATCATGTTGGCTACGTAATTTGCTTTTGGAGCTTCATTGTCCCATTCAGAAGGCAACCTTGGTATATTGCGATAACATTAGTGCCATCTACCTTTCAGGTAACCCAGTTCAACACCAGCGCACCAAGCATATCGAAATGGACATTCACTTTGTCCGTGAAAAGGTTGCAAAGGGTCAAGTTCGCGTATGCCATGTCCCGTCTCGTTATCAAATTGCAGACATTTTTACAAAGGGTCTACCGGCGGTTCTCTTTGAAGATTTTAGGGACAGTCTCAGCGTTCGAAGACCGCCCGCTATGACTGCGGGGGTGTGTTAAACAGAGCCCAGCACGTACCATTTGCCAAAATCTTTAGTATTAAGGAAAGTATATTGTGTGTATATTGTAGTATATTTGTTACCTAGATTAGGTTATACACTTACCATAATTAGGATATACACTTACCATATTGTATAGTTAGAATTATGGTAGGAGAAAGTTTGTAACTTGTATATATATCTATTCAATCAATGAAAATAATCAAGGGGATTATTTCTTTCACAGATCAACTTTTATCAATTATAGTTCAAGTGCATATCCTGTTATCAGTTTCAGATCATAACAGCATGAAAAAGAGAATAAATGTTCTCAACTTGAGACACCTACAAAAATATTTAACCACATGGGGATCATTGTGAAACAAGATCTTTTTTAGTCATGATTCTGCAATCATATATCTCCTTAGTATTATATTTTAGCCCCATCTACCAATAAATTATGCTACTTGGAATCATCAAAAATATTGTTGGGTGTGTATTGAATTCTCCAAAAGCTATGCATTTTTGGAGGATCCGACACAGGCGGGGAAACATATTGGAGGGTCCGAGCAGCAACATAGCTAAGAAGCAGTCGGCTTTTCACCATTAGGAAAACCCATTTATGTTGAAGTAAAAAATAAATCTTGAAACTTCAATTGCTAGTGCAATGTAATTTCTTCAAGTTCAGGGTAGATATTGATGATTTAGTATCACAGCTTTTAAATAGGAACCTATACATGCATAGTGTTAAACATTGTCTGATGGAGTAATATAATTTGAACTCTGATTTCTACAAACTCTATATATAGAAGAAAGCGGAAAGTACCGTATGCGGGGTTGGATAAAGGTGTAGACCGTGATCATAATTCCAGATAATGGGTTGAACCGTCAAGGGGAGGGGGCAGAGATGGCTTTGATGTATTATAGTCGCAACAAGCTGCAAGGAAAACAAAAAAGAGCATATCCTGACAGGACATATGATACAAAAACAAAATCCAAACTTTGAGAATATAAAGAAAGTTTACATGCTCAAACGGATCACTGGTTTCCTCCGTTGAGGGAGGTATCAGGCATGACCTTCGCATTCTACAAAGCATATCTTGGCGGAAAAGCACAATGTCTTGGGTATAAAACATGATTCTGTTTCGACATGAAAAGTTAAGAACGCATCACTTCATCTATAATATAATATGCTAAAATTTCAGCAGAAGATACAATCCTTTGTGGAACCTGAGCACCCAGAATGCACACAATATTAACATGAGTGATTGTATGAAGTCTTGAGGATTTTGATTGGGCAAATGAGGGAAGATCTAAAATGTGAACTACACATTTGCATTACTTGTTTTCTTTTTGTTACTCACTCCGTCCCAATTTATGTGGCACCATTTGATTTGGCACGGAGTTTAAGAATGAAATGAAGACTTCTGAAATGTGTGGTCCAAAACAAGTCTTATATAAATGTGTGGATTTAAACCATCTCATAAAGTTAAATTATTTCTAAATATAGAAAGGTGACATTCTTCTTGAAAAAAGCTGAAAGCTTAAGCTCTCGTTGTTTAATTCAAAAATCAGTGTGCAGCAAACAAAGGATACCTGCATGGATTACTGCATGGATTACTGCAGAATATTGCATTCGGAACATATTTCTGAAGTTCTTCAGTTAGGTATTTAGGCAAAGGACATCTGGGTAAGGCTGTTGACGGACCTGAAGAAACAAGAGAAAAACTTCTCATTATTTTATTAAGTTGGTAACAAGCTTAAATGACAAATTATGATGATTTTTCAACACACCTACATCATCTGGACCGGGGATAAAGAGAAACCGACTATGCTCTTTTAGTTGTTGGTGTTGGAAATTAGCCTTTGGCGGGAGTTGCGACCGACCAACTTTAACGGCTTAAACACTAGTGTTACGTATGTTGGAGAATCCGGTTCTTCACACATGCATGATGTACTAAGTACGTAGATAACCGTAGGGCCAAGAATCGTCAAATTTCATTGAGAAATGAAAGAGATATTGGTTCACGAATTGAGGTGTTTGAAGCATGGAAAGTGTGGTGTTGTGTTCAATTCTCCCTCATCGGTAGAGGAAGAAAGAATTGTTGTGTATATAAGACTCGAAATTGGTTTGGGGTTTGGGACCCCAAGGGGTATCCCATGTGTTTAAAGGAGGGAGGACCTAGATGTGCTTCGGTTCGAGGAAAGACCACACGCGCGCCGCCGCCCGTCTGATTCGGGTTCTGGGCGGTGGGCCATTATCTTTTTGGGCCAGAAAACTTTGCCAGAAGTACAGTTTGGACCAGAATTCTTTCAGATGTACAGTTTGGGCCCTGAGGTTTCAAGATGTACAGTTTGGTCCCTGAAGTTTTCCGAAAGACAGAATTTTCGACGGTCAGAACAGAAACGCCAAGCACTCAATTCAGCCATTTATTTTGGCTGAATTACTCCTCCTATAATGGCCAAATCCGTTGGTCTTTTCACCATTTATTTTGGTGACTTTACTACCTCCATAATGGCCATTATTTGGCCAATAATGGTTGTTATGGAGGCAGTTAAACAGCCCTCCCTCACCTATATAAACACCCCTACACCATTGTTGAGAAGCACAGAAAATATACTTGATATATACACGAAAATACACAAGCAAAACAGTTTCTTCCTACATCTTCCTTGCATCATTTCTTGCTCAATATTCTTCAAGGTAGCTCTTGAGTTTCCTTTGCTCAAGTGTTCCATTGCTGTTTTATCTTGGGAGACGAATTGTCCAGGACGTATAAAGGATACATACGGGGCAATATTGTCTTAAGGACAGAGTGCCACACTCGACTCAGCAAGCAAACAAAGCAGTTTTTCAGTTTTTCAGTTTTCTAGTTCATCTTTGTAATTTTCAGATTTCTAGTTGAATTGTAATTTCAATTCTTACTTTAGCAGTTACTTGTAATTTCCGTTTCCTGCAAATCCTTGTAATAACCAACAGTTGGTGCGATGCAATCATTTGTCCAAGCTTTCCAAACTGAGCTCTGAATATTATGTTTATTTGTCAGTTCCTTTACCAACAAATAATCATAGCAGTAACACAGCTAAATTTTAAACTTGCACTTGCCTGAAACTTGAGATCGACTTGAATGAAAGATTAAATGGCTGAGAGCAGAAATTTCCCATGAAGACAAATAAAGAAGGAACCACCTCCACATTTTCGTAACCATTGAGGATAGTCTCCAGATTTCCCAAAGTCTTCTCTAAGGATAGGGGAGAATGGTGGATCAGGCAACCATAACCAATCCAGAAGTATTAAAACGAGGAAGAAAGGGTTAGAAAGAGAAAAGAGAAGCATATATACCTCCTCGTTGTCCAGCCATATATCAGATAGTATAACAAACATATCATTCACAGCTTTTTTCTCCAGCTCTGCAAGTCTTAGCTGTTGCAAAAGTTAGGGAAGCTTCATATCCATTTTTAACTACCATGAATAGTTTTGCCATGGTATTTTCAATTTTGCTAGTACTGAACCAAGTCAAAAAGGATACAGTTTCCTCTTTGGTAAGAATACCAGCACCAAAGAAGTCTGGCCCTGAAAAAAATGCCATGGACTTTTCTCTGTCCTCTAATGGAGGAAATCCACATGTCCTGACCTGCACGATACTTTACGCAGATTAGCTATAAATTAAACCACCAACCATATTAGCATATCCAAAACTCAGCCCAAAATTTTGATATCAAATTTTATGGGGTGGCTTGTGTCACTTTTAGTACAATAATTGCCTAAAGTTGCTAACTTATGAATAGTTATATCAGAATAAAAAAAATATTAAAACACGTCATCTTTGGCAAGCTTTTCTCGACAGAATTTTGATTTGGCGGGTACAGAATTGTATCTCAAAGCAAAACTCAATCAGACAATCACTTTGGCAAACTTTATTGATCGTATTCTTCACTAGTAAAAATAGGAATATAAATTGGTCCTAAATGAGCAGAATTTACTTCTCATGCAATTACTTCATCAGACGTTGATAAGAAACTAAAAGTGGAGACTAATGAAACTCCCTCGGAGCCTAAGATGTAAGCACCACTAAGTATGAAAATTGAGGTTGCTGCTGGATATTCATTGACCTCTTCCCAAGTATTTATCTAGCTTCAAACTTGAATTTCAAAGAAGAGATACAGTACAAGAATGAACCTGAAAAATACCATCCAACTGCATTTCACCTTCTGCCAGGACAATTGTATTTTCCACAAAGAAACCTGTAGTTATCTTGTACTGCAGGTTATGGATGCACAGCATGTAATTGCCACTACTATTTTTTTTATGATAAGATAGTAATTGCCAATACTGTAAAAGTAAGCACATCTGAAAAGGATATTGCACTCCATAAATTTACTTCGACAGCTGCAGTAAGGTCTTCCAAGTAGAAATTGTTGGATATGTAAAACAGTACGGAAAGTAAATAAATATTACAAGTGTTCGAAAGGATAAACGACAAGCCAGTATTCAGAACTGCCGCAAAGTTGTTGAGTCTTGAATCTTGATAACCTGAAATCAAGAAACAATAAATCTGAATTGTTACAACTGTGGCTGAGTCGAGAGACGACTCTCTGTCTTTAAGACAAGATTGGCCCGTATATATATGCTTTTACGTTAACGGGCAATAGTCTCCCAAGATAAAACAACAACTAATCAACACTACAAAGCAAATAGGTTGATTCTGATGAAGAAAACAAATACGAAACGACTTGCTGAAGAATGGAAAAGGAAGGAAGAGTGTATGTTTTTGACACTGTTTCTGCTCAAATTTTTGGACAGAATATGTGTTGTTTTTCTCTTCTGTTTGTCTCTGTGTATATAGTGTAGTCTCATTTCTGATCACACACAATTGAGCCAAAAGGCATCAATATATAACATAAGGGGGACTTCTCAACTGCCAAGAAAATGGCTGTTTAAGGCCATTGAAGGAATGAGTAAACAACCCTTAGCCAATTTTGAGACTTATAAAGAGAGCAATTCTTCATTTTCCCACCGATGTGGTAGATTTGTCCCACACCATATTTCTATGCCTCAAACACCTTACTTCGTGGACCAATATCTCTTTCATTTCTCAATGAAATTTGACGATCCTTGGCCCTACGGTCATCTACTCACTTAGTAGATTATGCACGTGTGAAGAGACAAAACCTCCAACATGCGGAACCCTAGTGTTTAATTCATTAAATATGGGTAGACGCACCTCCCCACCAAAGGCAAATTTCCAACAATCCCCTCTTGAAAGAGATTTTGGCGCACACACAAGGTGCCTACTTTCAGCATTCTTTCAGCGAAAAGATATTGTATCAGGAGATGTATCTTCTGCTTTGAACCTTCCCTAGTTGAATACCATCGGACTTACTTACTGCGCGGTGAACGTGATGTCTTGAACCGTCAGTGTTTAGTGGAAGAATAATGTTCCAAATTAAAACCAATATAGTACTACCAAATTTAAAAATGAAAAAGAAAAGAGGAAATCATATTTTTGAGGAAATTAACTTGAAAAGCCATCTGCCCAAGAAGATAGTCGATAGAAATATCATACATATAATTAGTGTATAACATATGTCTATTAGCTGATGAGTGTAAATATTTTTTATCAGGCGGCTAGACGTGTTGTCGGATATAATTACAGTACGTGAAGTAAATAAATATTACAAGTGTTCGAAAGGATGAACAAACAAACAATATTCAGAACTGCCACAAGTTTATTGAATCTTGATAACCTGAAATCAAGAAACATTAAATCTGGATTGTTACAACTGTGGTTGAGTCGAGAGATAACTCTCTGTCTTTAAGACAAGATTGCCCCGTATATATGTTTTTACGTTTGCGGGCAATAGTCTCCCAAGATAAAACAACAACTAATCAAGACTACAAAGCAAATAGGTTGATTCTGACGAAGAAAACAAACACGAAATGACTTGTTGATTTAGAGGAAAAAGGAAGGAAAAGTTTTTGTTTCTGTTGCTCGCTTTTGGACTGATTTTTTCTTGTTTTCGTCCTCTTTCTACCTCAAATCTATTTCAGGCAATTTATAGTATTTTTGGAGGAGGATAGGTGATTAATAGGTCCTTTAAGAGAGGTGTAATTATGGGTATTCATGGCCAGAAACGTTTTGTAGTAAGTGCAAAATATTTCAGAAGTTTAATGCCATAAACTGTTGGCTTGCTGGCTGCATCCTGAAACTCCAGGGACCAAACTGTAAATACTAAATAGTTTGGGGTCCAAAAGATAATGTCAGAAGATGCCAAGAAGCCCACGACCCGAGCCCGGATCGGACGGGCGGGCGGTGGCGCACGTGTGGGGCTAGCCTTGAACCCAAGCACACATAGGTCCTCCCTCCTTCAAACACATGGGTTACCCCTTGGGGTCCCAAACCTTTATCCATTTTTGAGGCTTATAAAGAGAACAATTCTTCCTTTTCCCACAGATGTGGTAGATTTGTCCCACACCATATTTTCATGTCTCAAACACATCACTTCGTGGATCAATATCTCTTTATTTTCTTAACGAAATTTGACAATCTTTGGCCCGACGGTCATCTACTCACTTAGTAGATTATGCATGTGTGAAGAGACAAAGCCTTCAACATACGAAACCCTAGTGTTTAAGTCATTAAATATGGGTGGACGCAACACGTGTAACTTCGCCTAATTATTTTCCTGACTCATACGGAGGAGTTTAACTTTTATCTTTAAAAAGTTCATTGCATTATTAGGTAATTTTTAAAGTAAAAGTAACAACAATTCTCAATAAATGGAATCGTAACTTAAAAATTAAAATAAAATTTGCATAGATTACATAGCACTGATTAAACACAAATGTTACGCTCTTAGTGGATATAGTTAAATTCTAGAAGGAATCTATGTTGTTTTCCCGTTTTGTAAGAATATGCATTTTTCATGACCTAATGGCTAATGCATGTGGTTGTGTTTCTTTATCCAATTTTTAAAACGTTACACACACAATTCTATCTCTGGAAAGACGTGCACAAATTTACTTTTTTTTACATGGAAGTTGTATGGTTTACACATATCCAGTAGTCTTTTTGATAGTTTAAAAACCCATTTCATGTAGTAATTTATTTCAATTTTTGATAATCAATTGGCTTCAAAATCAATCCCTAATCTACAATCTGCACACAGACTTAAACCCTCTTAATGCAAGACTAATTATTAAGTTTCTTGTCTTACAGTTATTAGAAGACTTTTAGTGATTAGCGGTGGTACATAAGCAAACTGATAAAGTTATCATATATATATATATATATATATATATGAAAAGAGTCTATTCAATTTATTAGTGAATATTACAATATATTCACCATATAATTTGTAATTAATATTAGTGTATAATTATGATAAATATAGGATCCTTATTCTATTATGATTCAACATTGTACATGTTGACACCCAATTTTGTCCCATCTTTTATGATTTTATTCGTAATTTTTAATATTTTGACACTTTTAAAATAATTTTAAAATATAGGCATATATGTGTGTATCTTCGTATTATTATTATTATTCGCATATTTTATATCATTTGCATTTTATAATAATCATAAGTTATCCGAAAATTCTATGTTATTTTATTCTCGCAAAATTGCACCGCATTTCCCCTTTATTAAGCATTAAACATTTCGCAAATATTATATTTTTATTATTATCACATCGGTATGTTATTTTAAATAATTCACATCGTTTACAAAAAAATATATTTTAATGTTAAACTCCTTTTTATTTTAACCAACTCCCCTTTTATATTTTTAAACCCAAAACAATTTCTAACTCATTTAATCTCCCCTCACCCAAAATAAATCAATACCCCACAAAACAAAACAAACCCCCCAATTTTCGGCCCACACCAAAACAAGCCCAAAACCAAATTCCCCTTTTATTCAAACTCATTTTCCTTCCCCTTTATTTCCCCAATTCCCAAAACCCACAAAACAAAATCCCAAAACTTTTTAACTCCCAACCAAAACCCCTACCCAAAAAACTCCCAAGCCCATTCCCTTTATTTCACCAAGCCCAACCGGCCAGCCCACCACTTCGTCCAACCCGGACCGGCCCAATACCCAATTCCCTTCCCCTTTTAATTCCCCCAAAAAGACCCAACCCTTAAAAAACCAAAAACCAAAAAAATATACAAACCCTAACCCCCCCCAAGTCGCCGCACACCCCTATGCCCCTACCCCCACATCGCCGCACCCCTACCCCCGTCACTTCGCCACTGCCACCACCCTACCCTGACACCGCCGAACGCATGCCCCAAGAACACGCCCCAAAAATCAGATTTTGTTCCCCCTTTATTTTGAAATTTGAATTCGTTTTAAGGGGGGGTATGAGGGGTTGGAACGTTGGGTTGAGTACCTATAAATACCCCATGTTGTTCTTCATTTTGGGGGATTTTTCGGAGGATTAAAACAGATTTTTTGGAAGATTTTTTCGGAAGATTTCCATATATACATAAATATTTTGTTGTGTTCTTGATTGTAAGCATTTGCCTTCCTTGTTATTCAAGAATCAAGTCCGAAATAGGTCCAAGATTTGAAAGAAAGGAGGTGAGTTTCGTTCTTGAACTTGGGTTTTAAATGCCTCTATTCGGTTTCTGAAAAACCGAGTCCGAAAATCTGTTTTGCATTTCTTGTTGTTCTTCGCTGATTTCGGGTCGGGTCGACCCGACCCGGGTCGACCCGGTTTGGGTATTATTTTCAGAATTCTTGCATGTTCATATTTATGTATGTTGGTTATCTGAATTTGGTGTTAAAATCTGATTTTGGTTTGGACCACTGATCCGGGTCGGGTCACTGACCCGGGTCGGGTCGACCCGGCTTGGGTATTATTTTCAGAATTCTTGCATTTCGTTTTCTTGTCATTGGTTATCTGAACTTGGTGTTAAAATCTGATTTTGGTTTGGACCACTGATCCGGGTCGGGTCACTGACCCGGGTCGGGTCGACCCGGCTTGGGTATTATTTTCAGAATTCTTGCATTTCGTTTTCTTGTTGTTGGTTATCTGAATTTGGTGTTAAAATCTGATTCGGGTTTGGATCACTGATTCGGGTCATCGACGGTCAGATCGACGACTTAGGTATTATTTTCGAATTCTTGCATTTCGTTTTCTTGTCATTGGTTATCCGAACTTGGTGTTAAAATCGATTTTGGTTTGGACCATCGATCCGGTCGGTCAGCGACGGTCGGTCGACCAACTTGGGTATTATTTTCAGAATTCTTGCATTTCGTTTTCTTGTTGTTGGTTATCTGAATTTGGTGTTAAAATCTGATTCGGGTTTGGATCACTGATTCGGGTCGGGTCACTGACCCGGGTCGGGTCGACCCGGCTTGGGTATTATTTTCAGAATTCTTGCATTTCATTTTCTTGTTATTGGTTATCTGAATTTGGTGTTAAAATCTGATTTTTGTTTGGACCAATCGATTCGGGTCAGATCATTGGCCGGTCGGTCGACGGTTTGGGTATTATTTTCAGAATTCTTGCATTGTTGCTGTTGTTGTTATTGGTTAACTGAAATTGATGAAATCAGTTGATTCCGGGTTGAACACATGATTCGGGTCGGGTTACTGACCCGGGTCGGGTCGACCCGGTTTGAATTTCCAAATTTCTTGCATTTCATGTCTTCTATATTGGTTATCTGAAAATGAAAAAAAAATCTGATTCGGGTTGGCAACTGATTCGGGTCGGGTCACTGACCCAGGTCGGGTCGACCCGATTTTGGCGTATTTCCAGATTATGACATTTTTCATATCTGTTTGCTGGTTATCTAAAAAGTCTGAATTTCTGATTTCATTCGGGTCACTGTTCATGATCCGGGTCGGATTTTTCCATAAATACTCCTTAATCATGTTTCGGTTCCAACATTTCAGAATTTGGGTCGGATACTTTAATTGCTCACTGCTTGTTTCTTTTACTGTTTTATTGTTTTATTAATATTGCATTAAAGCCGATGAAATTAACTTCAAAGCCGCGCTTTTCTTTCGTTTCGTTTCTCTGTTTTTTTTAGCACTGTTTTAAGTATCCGGGTAATGGATATCTCACTGTTTTTACTATTTTGAATAAATACCGCGTCTGTTCGGTATTTGTTTTTCTGTTTGATTTGCTCCCGTTTGATTCTGTTTTTATCATTTTCTTGTTTAAATGAACACCGCACCTTTCAAACATTGCTTTCGGTTCAGTCCTTTGTTTGACAGATTCAAATATATGTTTCTTCTTTTTCTTGTTTTAAACTAAACACCGCGTCTTTTCGGAAATTATTTTCTGCCTCTGTTTTCACCTTGCTTGCCATTGTTTCTTGTTTCAATTTTAATTTTACTGATTTAAACACGATACTACACTGGCCGATGAAAAATATTCGTCGATTTTGAGGCCTCCACAGTTGCAAAGACGGAAATATAACTTCTGGGCAATGATGAGGCTTAAACCTTTTTCCAAGATCAACATGTTTAGTAGGCGAGGTGACTAAAATAACCAACAAGTTATATATTCGCAGCCACGACGTGATTATAGTGATCTTTTCTATTTCACCCGAGAGACCAACACGTTTAGTAGGCGAGGCAATCAAAATAAACTACATTAGTCATATGTTTGCAGCCACGACGTGATTGGAATGTTCTTTTCAAAATTTAAGTCTGAGCCCTCCGTGATCAAAACATCCATTGTTTTGAATGCGGATATGGAGTTATTTGTATTTAACTGTTTCTAACCGTTTGTTCTTGACAACTTGCAGGGATTAAAGTAAAATAAAGGCGGATTATTCCTCGGTGTTTATTTATTTTATTTCTTCCTTTAATTCAGCTTTTATCCCGCTTTGTATTGTAATATTATTTATCGCACTTATGTAACTATTGAAATGCTTAGAATAGGCAAACTTAGGATTAATTCATAGGGTAGTTTAAGATTTGAAACCCGTCGCTAGCTTATTTATTTGTAGGCTCGGTTGAATTCAAACTTAGAAACCCTTCGCTAGTTATTCATTTTAGGCTCGTCACGCGTATTCAAGATTTTCAAAAAACAACTTTTGTCATCTTTTATTCGCTTTATTAATCATTCCGAATAAGTTTATCTTTTGTCAATTTACAATTCAATGATTCCCAAAATTTTACTTCTTTGATAGTATAAATAATTTATTGTCACAAATGCATATTTTTCAAAACTTTACATGTATCTTTCTTTTTATGTTATCTGAATACGCACTTGTATAAAATGCATCATTTACTAATTATTTGCAAACATCTTTTAATCTATTATACTTGTAAAACATGCATTTTTCTAGCAATAATTAACCTGAGTTTGACCGGATAACCGCAAGTTAGCGGATCTTAAAGGATGCCTAACCCCTTCCCTTTAGGATAATAAAGAACCCTTACCTAGAATCTCATTAGTTTCGCAGACCTTTAAAATCGGAGTTACATTGCAGCATTTAGTTTAATATTTAGGTGTCCTAATTCACCGTAAAAGATAATTAGGTGGCGACTCCTCAATCATTTACCCAGGAATCACCCCATACGTCTGTGCTCCGCTTTGACCCGAGCAAGGTCAAAATAGGGCGCGACAGTACACACTATATATATTTGTATTAATGAGAAAGACTGCCCAATGGCTATTAATACAATCTAACATGATATCAAGAGCCAAACCCTAAAAACACCTAAACCCTTCTTTTTCTTTGCTTGCCGCCTCCGCCGAAACCCCCCCCCCCCTCCCCTAACCTCGACAACCCCAAACTTTTCTTCTTTTCCATTTTTCCTTGTACCCCTTTGCGACTTCCATGTCTACTCCCACCTCTCCAAAGGCTTCCGCCTCCTTCACGGTCGTCATAGACAACCCTCCAGCTCCCTCCTCCACTTCTTCTTTCCATCCGGTGTTCGTCGTTACGCATATCAAGAATTTCATTCCCGTCGTTCTTGATCAAGAAGATGATCAATATTCATCATGGGTTGAACTCTTTCATATTCACGTTTGCGCGTATAACGTGCTTGATGACTCTTTCCCCCGCCCTATCGACATTGCAGACTCCACTTGGCGTCGTCTCGACGCTATAGTCAAACAATGGATTTATGGCACCATCTTTAGACTTGCTTAAGACGATTATGAAAACCGGTGCCACGACTCATGAATTATGGATACGTTTGGAGGAGATATTTCAGGATAACAACCATACACGTGCCGTGTATTTGGAGGAACAATTCAACAATACACATCTCGAGAATTTTTCCAATATGTCTGAGTATTGTAAACAATTGAAACTTATTGCGGACCAACTATAAAATGTGGGGACACCAATTTCCGAAACAAAAATGGTCCTCCAACTAGTTTCTGGCTTACCGAAGGGAGAATACGATACTCTAGCGACCATGATTCAACAAGCCGACCCACTACCGAGCTTCAACAGGGCCCGTTCACAATTACTTTTGGAGGAAACCCGGCGTGCCAAACAGGATGAACACAATCAGAAAGCGTTAGCAGTTGAAAATCCGGTGACGAATGACGCCACCACTGCTCAACCACCATAGTCGGACAACCAACAACTGTGAGGCAGCCGCGGCGGTGGCAGAAAATTAGGCCAGCAACAATCCAGTCATCCCACCAACTAGGCTAGCCTAGGACAGTGACCCAACCATCTTGGTTGGACCCCTTACCCGTTCCAGCAGTCGACGGCGGAATATCTCGGCCCATGGCAGCTGGGTATTTTACGCTCAGGTCCAGTAACCCATCCAGTGAACAACCAACCACATCATGTCCATTTCATGCTTGCCCTATAGCAGCATCAATTCAACGGCTTGGCCCCAACCGATTTGGGCCATGCTTTCAACACTTTGAACTTACAACAGCCCGATGGAAATTGATACATGGATACGGGAACCACTTCTCATATCACCCACTCCTCATGTAATCTCTCAAAATTATTTCGTTTAAAGTATCCTCAATTTATTACGGTTGACAATGGTCATCGGATTCCGATTCAGGGTTACAGTACCACCCACACCAAACCACTTCTCCCTAAACAACGTCCTTTATGCTCCCAACATCATTAAAAATTTAATATCTGTTAGGAAATTCACTCGTAATAATTTTGTGTCTGTTGAGTTTGACCCCTTTGGTTTTTCTGTGAAGGATCTTCTTACAGGGACACCCCTTACGAGATGCAATAGTACGAGGGACCGATATCCATTCTCATCCACCTCCTCTGCCAGATCCCGCTCACACACCTCTATCGTTGCCATCTCTCCGTCAACTTGACATAATAGACTTGGACACCCATGAGCTCCGATTTTTAATTTTCTTAGAAGAAATAATTTTATTCGATGTAATAATGGGAAACTTAACCGACAATGTTTTTCTTGCCCTTTAGGCAAACATGTTCGCCTTCCTTTTCAGTCATCTTTAAGTGTTACGTTTTCTCCCTTTGACACTGTTCATGCAGATTTATGGACATCTCCCGTTACTAGCTCACTAGGTCATAAATATTATTTAGTCTTATTAGATGATTTTTCTCACTTTAATTGGGTTTACCCACTAAAATTCAAGTCTGATGTTTTTGTCAAGTTTCTTGAGTTTCTTTATCAAACACAATTTGAAAAAGCCATCAAATCTTTTCAATGTGATAATGGTCGTGAGATTAATAATTCCACGTTTCAAAAATTTTGCAACAATAATGACATGGTTTTTCAGTTTTCGTGTCCCCACACCTCCGCCAAAATGGCAAAGTCGAACGAATCATCTGCACTATCAATAACATGGTTCATACAATCCTTTTTCATGCCTCTCTTCCCCCTTCCTTTTGGGTTTATGCAGTCAAAATGGTATAATACGTCCTTAATATTTTACCTATCAGTACTCTTCATAACAAGACCCCCACCGAAATTCTATACCGTCGGATCCCCTCCTATGATCACCTTCAAATTTTCGGTTGCCTTTGCTACCCAAATCTTGCCTCCACTGCCCCTCATAAATTAGCACACCGCACCACTCCACGTGTCTCTGTAGGCTTCCCGTTTAATCATAGGGGATATTTGTGTTATGACTTGTCCACTCATAAAATCCACATCTCTCGACACGTCACGTTTGACGAGACAATCTTCCCATTTGAAAATATCCAAAAATTCTGAAACACGGATTATACATTTCTAGACGAGTCGAACACCTCCCCCGTCATACTCACCGAACTCCGTCATGCCACCGTCACCGCACCCACATCTCAATCACTGTCAAATGTCATTGCCGCCACCAACAGTTTGTCGGACCACACCCGGACCCGACCCACCGTCGTCTCTCCCACCCGCCGGCAAACCCAATCGACAACCCAGTGTCACCACTAACTACCGCCCCTTCTCCCGTCACCCAAACAAATACTCAGACTACCCCACCGCAGCCTTGTCACAGTACCAGCCCCCAGACCACCCTATAGCGACCCTGTCACAGTCTTCCCATCCAATTATCGTCATCGATCCCAAAATTAAGTCACATCTACCCACCCGATCTCCACCCCCACCCAACCCGTATCGATCACCAGAAACCAACCACTCTAACCCCTACTCCATCGACCTCCCCAGACAACCAACCACCACCGTCACTGCCTCACAAATTCCAACCTAACAGTATATCACTGACATGACACCCCACCAGTCTACCCAAACTGGCCATGCCCCCACACACCGTATGGCAACCCATGCCCAGTACGGAATTTTCAAACCCAAAGTCCATTTTAATCTATCCACACAAACCATATCCCCAATTCCTAAAAAACCAAAATTAGTCAAACTTGACCCGAATTGGAATTCGGCCATGTGTGAGGAATTTAATGCTTTAACGAAATAGCACACTTGGGATTTGGTTCCTAGACCAGATGGGGTGAATGTGATTCGATGCATGTGGCTATTTCGTCATAAATTCAGAGACAGTGATGACCTTGAGTGATATAAGGCGAGACTTGTGGAAAATGATACTAATCAGCATGAGGGTATTGATTGTGGTGAGACATTCAGTCCGGTGGTTAAATTGACTACCTTTCGCACGGTTCTAAGCATAGCTATGGGTAAGCATTGATCGATTCATAAGCTAGATGTGAAGAATGCATTCTTATATGGGGACTTGAAAGAAACTGTGTACATGCACCAGCCACCAGGATTTATCCATCCGGAGGCTCCTCATTATGTCTACCATCTTCGTAAGTCACTGTTTGGTTTAAAACAGGCTCCAGAGCGTGATATGAATATTTTGCTAATTACATTATGCAGATTGGGTTTGTATGCAGCATGTGTGATCACTCTCTCTTTATATTTCATCGAGGTAGTAACATTACATACTTGTTATTATATGTGGATGATATTATTCTCACTGCCTCTGCTGATACGTTGAAAAATGAGATCATTACTATGCTGAAATCTGAATTTGCTATGACTGACTTGGGAAAGTTGAGCTATTTCTAGTGGATATCAGTGACTAGATCTGCAGATACTATGTTCTTGCGTCAGCGTAAGTATGCAGAAGAAATTGTGTACAAGTCTAAAATGGCGAACTGCAAGATCATGCCTACTCCAGTTGACTCAAAATCGAAGCTCAGTGATGTTGGCGGTGATCCATTGTCCGATCCCACTCTTTATAGGAGCCTTGCAGGTGCACTTCAGTATCTTACTTTCACCAGGCCTGATATTGCTTACGTTGTTTAGCAGGTGTGTTTGTTTATGTATGCCCCCATGGAGCCTCATTTTACAGCTCTTAAACATATCATTTGATACGTTAAGGGCACACTTGATTATGGATTGCATATCTACCCCTCTGCACCGACCAAGTTGATATCATATACGGACGTTAATTGGGCAGGCTGTCCAGACACGCGACGCTCCACCTCCGACTACTGTGTGTTCTTAGGAGATAATCTCATTTCGTGGTCTGCCAAGAGGCAAGCCACCCTATCCCAATCGAGTGCAGAAGCAAAGTATAGAGGAGTTGCAAATGTTGTTGCTGAGATCTGCTGGATCCAAAACCTTCTTTTAGAGCTTCAGTGTCCCTTGCATAAGCCATCTATGGTGTACTGTGATAACATATTAGCGATATACTTATCTCATAACCCGGTTCAGTATCATCAAATCAAGCACATTGAGATTGATATACATTTTGTTCGTGAGAAGGTTGCTATAGGTCATGTTAAGGTGTTGCGTGTGCCTTTTTCGTATCAGTATGTGAATATCTTCACCAAAGGACTTCCTAGATAGCTTTTCCTAGACTTCCGATCCAATCTCAGCGTCCGGCCTCCTCCCGCTCCGACTGAGGGGAGTGTATTAGTGAATATTACAATATTTTTACCATATAATTTATAATTAATAGTAGTGTATAATTATGATAAATATAATATCCTTATTCTATTAGGATTCAACATTGTACACACTATATATATTTATATTAATGAGAAAGACTCCCCAAGAGAGATTAATACAATCTAACACTATTTATAATTAAGCAAATTAAGGTATAAAAATCTACTTTTACTATTTTTCTCTTACCCACTTCAGGAAATGAGTAATTTCACTCTCCCGATCCTTCGACTCGCATACTAACTAATAAAATGGGTCGAGATGTATAATTTTGTTCAGTAGCATAATTTGTAGTACTTAATAGAATATTTCTCGAATATTCTTCCATTAATTGTATATCTCCTATTTTAGGTAGAATTATAATCCTTTTGTAATTAGGTTGATTAGTTACCTAGTTTATAACAAGGTAAATACTCATATAATACTATATATATTGTAAATCATTCATCAATAAGATTAAGGAACATATTCCTTTATAGTATCAGTAGCCTAACCCTAAATCTCCTACCCTAGCCGCCGACTTCTTCTCTCGGCCGCTCCTTTTCCCATGACGGAACCCTAGTTTTTCCGACCATTCTCCATCTCTCTTCCTCCTAAATTTCATCTTCCATGCCTGACAAAACCAAATTACATCCTGCACTCGCAGTCAATAACATCAAAAACTTCATCCATGTCACCCTTGAGATGGAAAATGGTCAATACTCCTCGTGGGCAGAGCTTTTTAAGATTCATTGTCGTGTTTACGAAGTTATCGACCACATCATCCCTCCCACGCCGAAGTCCACATACGTACCATCAGCTTCGACTTCTGATGATGCACTCGGTAAAGGAATGAAAGAAAGAACTTAGCCTTGGTAGATCAACTCTAAGGTACTGACAAAGCGAGTAACAACGTGGATTTAAATGAACAAGAAGAACCACAGAGAATTGACTCATGCCGAAGCAAGCGTACGTGAGTTGGGTTTAGAACGTCGTGAGACAGTTCGGTTCCTATGTACCGTTGGTGTGAGTGCAATAGCAAGCACCAATTTAACTTGGGGGGTGGTGATCCTTTCACTTTGTCGTACTCGGAAGAGTGGTGACCCGAGAGTACATGACAGACGAAATGACGGTGGCTCCATACGGGGGATTGTCGGGTTCTTATGGGTGCATTTTCTTTGAGATTGAAACAAAAAATTCTGCTTTTCTTA